>CM074728.1:128005794-128434212 GCA_037306005.1 Rhinophrynus dorsalis
ACTGACTCCCCTCACCACAACACAGGTCTGCACTGACTCCCCTCACTACAACACAGGTCTGCACTGACTCCCCTCACCACAACACAGGACTGCACTGACTCCCCTCACCACAACACACTGCTGCACTGACTCCCCTCACTACAACACAGGTCTGCACTGACTCCCTCACTACAACACAGTGCTGCACTGGCTCCTCTCACCACAACACAGGTCTGCACTGACTACACTCACTACAACACAGGACTGCACTGACTCCCCTCACTACAACACAGGACTGCACTGACTCCTCTCACTACAACACAGGTCTGCACTGACACCCCTCACTACAACACAGTGCTGCACTTACTCACCTCACCACAACACAGTGCTGCACTGACTTCCCTCACTACAACACACTGCTGCACTGACTCCCCTCACCACAATACAGTGCCTCACTGAGTAACCTCACCACAACATGGGAATTTTGTAGAAAACTGCAATTTGCCACTTTTCCCATTAAAATTCCCACCAATTGATATAGGGTAAAATATTTGCCTTTTAGCTAACCTACTTAAATTTAACATGAAAACTTCTCCAGTTACAGCAGGGAGAGTGAGACTCAGTAGTACATTTCTATGGGTACCAGTTCAGAAGAAACAGCTAGGAGTCCGAGGTGAACACAGCTCTATGGCTACAGTGGCTGAGACATAGGGAGCAAGGCTGGGGGTACAGTGTGTGTGGTACTATGGATATCCTGAGGCAAGGATATGGGGAGAGTGTGTGAACCTATAGATAACATGAGTCTAGGCTGGAGGTACAGTGTGTGATTCTCTGGATAACATGACGCATGTTTGGGGGGAGTGATTATTTGACTAACACAAGGCAAGACTGGGGGTGACAATGTGTGGTTCTATGTATAATGAGGTAAGGTCTGGGGAACAGTGTGTGATTCTACAGATAACATGTTGGGGGTGACAGTGTGTGATTATATGGGTACAACGAGACAAGGTTGGGGGTCACAGTGTGTGATTATATGGGTAACATGAGACAAGGTTGGGGGTCACAGTGTGTGATTCTATGGGTAACATGAGACAAGGTTGGGGGTCACAGTGTGTGATTATATGAATAACACCAGACAAGGTTGGGGGTGAGAGTGTGTGATTCTATGGATACCATGAGTCAAGGCTTGGGGTACAGTGTGTGGTTCTAATGTTACTGTGTGCCAATGCTGGGGGTGTTTGTGGTCTATGATTAAACTAGGAAGAACAGTATGTGATACTATGGTGGACTGCGTGTCACCCTAAGGATAATGTGGCTCAATCACTTTTCATGGGAATTCCTGTCAAAACAGACTCTAGTAGATCGGGGCTACAGTGATATTTAAAGTACTTAGATAAAAATATTATACAGCAGTAAAAATCACCCAACGTGTATTGCAGGACAACAGTCTACTTCCTCAGGGGTTCTAAAGAATTGTAGCCCCAATCTACTTGAATCTTTTTTGTCCAAAGTCAGGCATGGCTCATTACTTATTCCTTGCCTGGACTTCACCTTACTAATACCGGCTCCCGTGAATTTTCACGGTGAAGCGGGAGAGAGAACATGGAGACGTATCAATATCACCTGTAAAGGGTGTATAAAGTTCAGTCCCAGAGGTGACTGATGGATCTAGAGGGGCTTAGAAGAGCGGTGTGTCTTGGACAAGGGGTTACTAGACTCACCATGCCCAAGAGGAGGTCAATGTGAGTAGATGGAGTGCTTCATATTTTAAATAACACTACACTTAGAGACATTTCTCCTGTCGTTTTAATAAATGTCACTTCCCTACATTGGAGAGAGATTTGGATTTTTGCAACGTGCCCATTAAGACAGAGAGACTGCGTCATTTTTATAAAATGTATAAAAATGACCCCCTTGGATACAATAGAATTTTCTAACAGTGAAGCAGTTAGAAATCTTATTTTAATTAATGACATTTATATTTTCAATTTATAGTTTTTTTGGAAATAATAAATTTTTGTCTTCATAAATCTAAACTACTGTACTCAGTGTCCTCAATTAAGATATTTTATCTAATTCATCCAGACATATGTAAAACATCTGGATTTTGTGCATTTACTAATAAAATGACTGCATGCGTAAGAATAACATACATGTGTCTGTGCTGTTTAAACGTACAATTTAATTTAAGGCAGAATATGTTTGCATTTAATTATTATGAAATTCAAATTAGAGCAAATAAACCTCCAATAATGCATGCATACTAAATGGAAGCAAGTGATGGGCTCCCTCTTGTGGCACTGATGAAAACATCACTACTGCAAAATAGAGTATGTGCAGTATCTGTATGTTAATTTAATATATAAAATCATTTTCTGTGACCTATATGAGATGTTTATATATCACTCTTATAGCTTCAGGGAACCTCTTGCAATTTACACTTTTTATATAAACAAATATATACTGCACAAGGAGATGGATAAAGGATAATATATATATAAAGTGCTGTTCAACAGTCTTAGGCAGGTGTGAAAAAATGCTGTAAAGTAAGAAAGCTTTCAAAATAGACATGTTAATAGTTTATATTTATCAATTAACAAAATGATAGTAAGTTAACAGAAGAAAAATCTAAATCAAATCAATATTTGGTGTTACCACCCTTTGCCTTCAAAACAGCATAAATTTGTCTATGTATACTAGAACACAGTTTGTAAGGAACTCAGCAGGTAGGTTGTTCCAAACATCTTGGAGAACTAAACACTGGTCTTCTGTGGATTTAGGAGCCTCCGTTGCTTCTCTCTCTTCATGTAATCCCAGACAGACTCAATGATGTTGAGATCAGGGCTCTGTGGGGTCCATACCATCACTTCCAGGACTCCTTGTTCTTCTTTACACTGAAGATAGTTCTTAAAGGGATAGTAATACCTAAAATGTAAAAAAAAATATGTTGTAGGGTTTATCCTCCTGAGTAAAACAAGAGTACTCCCACTGCTGAAAGATGTTTCATTCAAAAGTTATTAATTTTCAAAGTTGAATTTTTTAGGTGCAATATCACAGTGGCCTGAAATTTTACAGTGGCGCTGTTGCTACACCATCCTATGGAGATTTATGGTCCTGAGACCAGAGCTGTCCATAGGATCGTGTAGCAACAGCGCCACTGTACAATTTCAGGCCACTGTGATATTGCACCTAAAAAATTCAACTTTGAAAATTAATAACTTTTGAATGAAACATCTTTCAGCAGTGGGAGTACTCTTGTTTTACTCAGGGGGATAAACCCTACAACATATTTTTTTTTACATTGTAGGTATTACTATCCCTTTAATGACTTTGGCTGTTTGTCTGGGGTCATTGTCATGCTGTAGAATACAGTTGGGGCCAATCAGATGCCTCCCTGATGGTACTGCATGAGAGTGCAATGCTCAACTGTCTAACAAAGTCAATAATAAGTGGTCTGCTAGAGGCTGGGGTGCGCTGGTTGGGGATCGTGGCTTGGGAGCGTAGGTAGTGCTGTATGCACCCTTGATATGGCAGAGCCATAGTTAAAGATGCAGGCCCCAAAGCCTGATAGCTGGATGGGCGCACACACACACACCACTGGAGGCAAACCGGAGAGATGGCTCAGTTGGTTAAGGCACCAGCTGTAGAATCTGCTCAGACCATGAGGTTGCAGGTTCTAGTCCCGGCAAGGTCAGCTCAGCCTTTCACCTTTCTAAGGTAGATAAAATGAGTCCAGGACATACTTGAAAACGAGAGACAATCTCAATGTATTCTTCCTGGTAAAATACTTTCACAAAAAAAAAAAAAAAAAAAAAAAAAAAAATTGATACCAGCTGAGGCCCTGTAAGGCTAGGGTCCGCGAATCAAACACAGAAAATCAATGAAAGGCGGAGCCAATGCTGACACTGGAGGAGCTTGGAGAGTAATAGTTGTATGAGAAGAGTCATAGTTGTAGACAGGCCGGGGTTGGATGCTGAGGAGTCGAAGTAACAGGATATTCAAAACTTAGCTAAGGTCAGATGCCATGAAGTTGAAGAAACAGGATAGTAAAACATAGCTGTGGTCAGATGCCATAGTATTGCTTGAGCAGGGTTGGTCGTAGTCAGGCTGAAGTCGGTACCAGAAGATCATAGAGGCTGGATGGTTGAGGACAGGCATAGTTCAGATATTGGAAGATTGAGAGAGCTGGATAGTCGAGAGTGGGCTGAGGTTAAATGCTGGAAGTTTGAGAGAGCTGGAGAGTTAAGAGTAGTATGTGGTCTGGTGTTGAGAAGGCTGAATAGTCGAGAGTAGGCCAAGGACATATTTTGGGTAGTCACAGGAAGAGAACACAAGCTATAAGCTCACAGGAACAGAACACAACCTATAAGCAAGGACAGAGATGATTCAAGGTCAAATCTCTGAAACAAACAACAGGAAGAGAAGCAATCTGTAATAGTTTGAAGAACTCACATCTACCTGCATGGAATCCAGGTAGATAAACGCGAATTAGCCAATCAGAGGTTTAAGGAGAGGATACCCAAGGCACGGATGTGACAGATAGATAAGTATCTCCCTCTACTTCTCAGCATTGAGGAGACCATTAACTCTGACTAAATCCCTAACTCCATTTGTAGAAATGCAGACCCCAAACTTGCAAGAAACCTCCACCATGCTTTGCTGTTGCCCGCAGACACCCATTTATTGTACCGTTTCCAGCCCTTAGGCAAGCTATCTGTCTTCTACTACAGCCGAATCTTTCAAATTTTGACTCATCAGTACAGAGCACCTGCTGTCATTTTTCTGCACCCCAATTCTTGTGTTTTTGTGCATAATTCAGACACTTCGCTTTGTATCCACATCGGAGTTAGGGCTTTTTGGCTGCAAGTCTACTATGAAGACTACTTCTGACCAGACTTCTCCAGACAGTAAATGGGTGTATCAGAATCCAACTATTTTCTGCCATTTCTCAGCTGATAGCACTGCTGAACATTTTCCAGTTGTGAAGGGAAGAAAGTATTTCATCTTCTGAACTAAGTTTCCTTGGCCGACCACTGCGTCTACGTTCCTCAACATTGCCTATTTCTTTGTGATTCTACAAAAGAGCTTGGAAAACACATCTGGAAGCCCCTGTCTGCCTTAAAATGTCTGCCTGGGAGAGACCTTGAAAATGTAGTATAACTACCACCTTGTATCTTGTTGCTGTGCTCGGCCTTGCCATGGTATATCACATTTGACAAAATCCCTGACTTTGTGCAAGTGTATCTAGAAGAACTGATGCTGTTTTTGAAGGCGGTCACACAAAATATTGATTTGATTTAGATTTTTCTTCTGTTCGCTCACTATCATTTTGTTAATTGATAAATATAAACTATTGAAATGTCTATTTATGAAAGCATTCTTACTTTACAGCATTTTTTCACTCTTGCTTAAGACTTTTGAACAGTACTATATATATAAATGTGAATGAATACATTCAGCAAGTAATGATTAAATATCTCCGAAAAATGCTTTAGACCTTAGTAGTCATCTTCTGGATTTCCTGTCATAACCAATCAGCCAACATTTGCCTTGGGATGGTAGGACTTGCAGTGCCCAACAGTCAGAGCCAAAATATGGCTCCCCCATTTTCTAAAATAATATTAATAATAATAAAAAAATAGTGCTACCAAATTGTATGCAGAGTTTTATGCAGAATTTGTCAGGTACAGTGAGTATCTGCCCCATACATCTTCCAGTCTAGGTTTTGGTGCCTGAGTCACAGGGAAATAATATGACTTGACTCAGGTCACAAGGAGCTGACAAAGGAAAATGAACCAGGTTTTCACAGATTCATGGCCAGTGTCTTGTCTGCAGAAACAGTTAATTGACCAAAGGAGACTCTCCTCTTTAGATACACAACTCTGAAAAGTAAGAACTCTGTCCTGATAAATGTTGATAAATAAATCGATAATAAATTTGACTTGAAGAAATTCTTTAAAGAACAGCAATGCTTTCTATTATCAGCCCCCCAATTACCTGAATCAGGTCAGAAAATCCTAATGACCACTACGAATCAATTCTGCGTGCATTTTTTCCCCAAAACAAACCCTTTGCTTTACAGAAAGAGTATTCAGTGCATTACAATGCAATGCATTGGATACCTCTCTGGCATGAAATGGTTAATCTTTAATTAGTCATATATATCACAAATCCATGGAGCAGACAAGACTCTTTGTAGTTGAAGTTCAGGAACTCGGACTACTGAAACTGAAGTCTTCTTTGAAAGAAAAGGAAATTTCAATAGGAGGAGTTTGGAGTCCCAGAGTCCACCAAGAAATAGTTGTGCACTTCAGTATACATATCATCCTGGTGAGTATTAAAGACTTGTAATATCAAATAAGATTTTCAGACCGGATTGCGTTGAGTGGCGCATTATAATTTGGAGATGTTCATTTTCCTCTGTTGTGCATTGTTTTGTACCCAATTTCTAAGTCCTTTGTATAAATAAATGTGAATTTAATCAGTTGCTGGATGAGGCCATCATTATGTGAGATGCTGAAGATCTCTCCTGAGCCATCATTAAGTCTGTCTAGAGAGTTAAAGGCAAGTGATATGTGCTGCCTGCATGACTTTGTTTCACAGCATACATGTCATGGGGCAAGAGCTGTGCTTCTAGCTCACTGCTAGCCTACTGTTTGCTCTCTAGTTCTTGGGGACTGCAACTCCCATCATCCTCAGCCAACCAGCCATTGACAAAAAAAAAAGAGAGATAGTAATGTCAGCATACAATGTTAAGATCGATTATTCATTATACATTTTTTATAATGAACTGTACCTTTGTAAATATCTACAACTTTGTATTCTTCATGCAATTTTATTTTAAAGATTGCCCCTCCCACCACTTTTTCCAAGTCATGTTCTCTTCTCTCAGATCAGAAACCTGGTTGCTTGAACAGACGGATCACAACAAGGGACAATATTATGTGTGCCGGTGCAAAGAAAGCCCTGCCCCACTTCACGAAGTCACAACATTGCCCTTCATTGTGATCCATCTGGACCAGAGACACTGCGTGATGTAAGGAAAATGGACATTTACAAAGGTACCATTCATTATAAAAAAGTATAATTAATAATCAATCTTAATATCATATGCCGACATTATGATGGAGAAATCAGACCGAACACCTATTTGAATAAAAATGTAATTCATGTTCTTACCTAACCTGAAACGTTCCAGAAGGCACCTTTGCTGTTAAGGAAAACACATCAATGCCTTTGTTTCTTGGAAAATGTCATTATAAAAAGTGGCCTTAGTCAAATGAATGTTAGAACAAATTATAGTTTAGAAACAGTTAACTCCAGTTTTTACTCCATACAGTAATGTAAAACAAAATCTGATGTTAAGATGTATCTGTAGATGCCAAAGTTACATATACTCTACATTTTCATTCCATCAAAGTCCAGATAACAGTTCTAACACTGCAGCTTTTCAAAGGTGATATCAGCCATCATGAACATTGTTCACTAAATAATTCTAAAGTTGACTTTCAATTTACATCAGATTTCTCAAACCGAGAGCCTGAAGGCTTTTCCATATGAGACTTGATTTAGATAAAAGCGATGTTCCTCTTTCACCCTTTCAGTGCCAGAGGGGTAAGGAATGCATTGCAAAGCACTGGCACTCAAAAGGTTAAATATTTTATTCCTACATTCAAAGTATTTGTTAGTTTTATGTGACTCTTGGATTCTGGACACAACTGACACTTTCCTGGGCCCTCCTCACCCATTATGACTTCAGCAATCCTAAGATGTAGTTGGATCAATATAGGGTGGAGCCTACTTTCAATTTTAATTTGGGTCCCCAAATGTTCTTGTAAGTTGTTACTTCCCTGAACTGATTACATTTCTTCAACATATGTTCAACAAATATGTATTAGTATACATTGATTCACAATGGTAAGAAATGCAGTCAGATGAAACACTGATGCCTGGTTCAAAACCTTTTGTCAGTTACTTGTGAACAAGTCAAGTCACCTTCTTTTTCAAAATACCTTAGCAAGCAAAATTTGATTGCAAGCTCTGTAATTCAGGAAAGAAATATGCCTACAAAATGCTGTAGGTGGTGATGCATACATTTATTATTTATTATTATATCAATAAATAATTCTTGGAAGGATTAAGGCACACAATGAGAAAGAAGTCTCAGCCCCAAAGAACTTCTACCCTATACCATTTGTATTCACAACAGTCTGCTAGAACTGCACACAGGCCGGGTGTGAAGGTAATTTATCTCTTACCGAAGTGCAGTACATTTAGTTGCTCAGTGTTGGTTAACAAATCAGGTTATCTGTCAAAATGGTCTGGGTTGGGGCTCAGATGACTGGTTTGAATATCAGTAATACTATAAAATTAAGCTATCCATTGCCATTTATATATTTAAGACAACTCAGTTTAGAGACCCATGGTAGTCCATCTCTGGACCTCCACCTCCCACCACACCCAACCAGATGTTGGCTGGAGACAGATGATGTAGTCCTCATCAGCTGGGGGTCTAAAGGTTGACTATCCCAGCTGTAAGCTCCAGTATATTTGCATTTCTAAAGAACGACTTCAGGACTGATAAAACATCTAATGCTGAGCACCTTACAGTTTTGCAAATAAATAACATAAAATAATGAAATAGTACATTCTAAATAAAAAGATCTGTTCTTTTGTCCAATATAGCAAACCACAGGTGGAATATTTTGCTTCTTAAATATTAAATGGTTTATTTTTTGTACCAGCAATTGATTTTCCAATTTAGCTGCGGATGTTTCTTCCTATTTGTCAAATCCTGATATTTTATAATTTTCTTTGTAATATCAAGAGAAAGATAGCCAAAGGAATGTATCAGCAGTCTCTCTGCTAACTATAGAGAATACTTCATTTAAAGCTTTCACTACTTCTTCTTATCTATTCCTTTCTGAAGAGTTTGATTATGAATAATACATATCTACACAGCATGAAATATTCAACTCATGTTCTTTCATTCCAGTTCAGTCTACCAAACAAAGAAATGAGAGGTTTGAGCACAGAAAGCAGTAGCTGTGGAGATATGCATCTGCCAGTACCGTAATGGCCTTCTCAGACCATATTGCCCAGATCAATAGCACAGCAGAGCCCTCACAAGACTTAGTGTGGCAAATAGAACTCAGTGGGCCATTCAATTAATTACCACGTAAGCTTTAGTTAAGGAAGATTCTAAGAGCATTTAGAGTTTAGACATGTAGGGCCTTCTGCAGAAAGCAAATGATGCACAATTAAGAAGCAAACATGGGGGAGAAATTATTATCATCTATTAACTACTTGTGATCCAACATATTCTGCAGCACTATACAAAATAAGGGTGAGAACATATGACATACAGAATCTGATCAAAGCAAATAGTAGTGAGGGCCCTGCTTGTGTGAGCTTACAAGCTAGTGGGTGACAAAACATAAGGGACACAAAGTGAAGAGCTGTACCCAGAAGAGAATGGTGAGAAGAAGGAGTTTGATAAAATGTTTTTATGAAGAGGTGCATCTTCATGGAGTTCTTGAAAGGAATAAAGTTGGGTAAAAGTCTGCTGCACGGGAGTGCGTTCATAGCTGGGCCTCAGCACAGACGTAGTCTCCTAGACCTGAGTGAGGGGCAAAGGTCATGTGAAGAGAGGAAGAAATGAGAAGGGGATTAAAATGTCATTAATGTAGAAGGGGTGTTTAACCCATTGATTCTATAAAGGTCTCCAACACACACATTGGAGACCTCTCTACCATTTAACGGTAGAAAAGCCTATTAAAATAAACAGAAATCTTTGTTATACCCATGTTGTGGTTTGTATTCACCAGAATTACTCATCTTTAAATGGTGTTTCTAGAGCGTCTCTAATGTCCCATTTGACAGACATTGCGGTTCACTGTACATGGTTGTTATGTTGCGTTATTCGTGTCCACGTGTAGTCTTTCACTCCCCCATCTTACTAACAGTTTGCTGTGAATTTTTTGGGAAATGTTATGATTGTTGCCTTTAATATTTGTATCAATGTTACGTTCTACTAGTCCTGCATAGTAGAATGTATTTGAATGCATTTTTATATATCTTTACACATTTCTATAGCATTCTTTCTGTCCTTCCTTCCATGCCATTTTATCCTACACCAAGATAACTTTTTTCTCCTTGCACAATCCATCACATTACCTCTCAGTGCTCTGGAGCCATCTTTTGGGAGGTAATCATTATGTATTAAGGTGATAAAATCTAGTTGATGAGGCTGAAAAAAGATGTGTCCATCAAGTCCAGCCCAGGCCAAATCATCCCTGTTGATCCAGAGGAAGGAAAAGAAAACACTGAAGCCATTTCCAATGTAGCCCCAAGTGGGTACAAAAATTCCTTCCTGATTCTAAACGGCAGTCAGATATTTCCCTGGATCAACATCCTATCTGCATGGAAGCCATCTGTCATAATTCTCAATATTGTTCTTTGCTAAACAGGTATCCATTGCCTTTTTTGAAAGCAGTTACAGTATATGCAAGTACAGCATCCCAAAGCAAAGAATTCCATAGCTTTACTACCCTTACTGAAAAATTCCCTAACTTCGTATTAGCCGGAAGTGCCTTTCTCTAGTCGGTAATGGATGATCTCTTGTTCTTCACTCAGTTCTATGCGTAAATAATTAATTGAATAGTTTTTTGTAGTGAACTTGAATGTACGTGTAAATAGTAATCATATCACCCCTTAGACGTCTCTTCTCTAATGTAAACAAACCCAGTTTGGCTAGTCTCACTTTAAAACTCAGATCCTCCAATCCCCTTACCAGTTTTGTTGCACGCCTCTGCACCTTTTCCAGTTCAATAATGTATTTTTTAAGAACTGATGCCCAAAACTGTACTCCATATTCTAGATGAGGCCTAACCAAGGATTTATACAGAGGTAGGATAATATTAGCATCCCTTGCTTCTACACCTCTTTTTATGCAGGCTAGTACTCTATTTGCTCTTGCAGCAGCTGAGTGACTCTGAACTCTGCTGTGAAGTCTATTGTTTATCATTACTCCTAAATCTTTCTCTAATGAGGATTCCCAAAATTGTTTCCCATTTAGTGGCTATGCAGCATGTTTGTTTCTACAGCCCAAATGCATAACCTAACATTTATCTACATTCTTCAGAGAAAAAACATCAAGTTCTGTATGTATTTCCTTACACAGCTTAGTGTCATCAGCAAAGATTGAGATGCTACTTTCAATTCCCACTTCTAGATCATTAAGTAACAAATTAAAAAGCATTGGTCCCAGGACTGAACCCTGCGGCACCTCATGTATAATTTAGACCAACTTGAAAAGCTTCCATTTACAACAACTCTCTGCCATCTATCATTTAACCAGTTCTCAATCCATGTACAGATAACACCACCCAAACCGAAGCCTTTTAATTTATGCAGTAACCTGTTGTGAGGTACTGTAACAAAGACTTTTGCAAAATCCAAGTATACTACATCAACAGCAATTCCCCTGTCCAAATTACTACTTACTCTTTTGTAAAATGCAAGTAAATTAGTCTGACATGATCTATTCTTCATAAAACCATGCTTACTCCTACTAATATTGTTTTCTTCACATAGTTCTGAATACTGTCAGTTAGCAACCCTTCTAGTATCTTACCCACTATGGAAATCGGGCTCACAGGTCTATAATTTCCTGTTTTGGATCTTGCTCCCTTTTGAACAATTGAACTACATCAGTTTTCCTCCAATCACAGGGCACTATGTCTGATGAAAGTGAATCAATAAATATTAAGTATAATGGTCTTGCTTTTACTGAACTAAGGGTTTGATTCAAATGTTGGAGTTAAAACCAGCGTGAAGAAAAAAACTGCCTTCACGAGTTAAACAAGACTGAGTAACTTGAGATTTGAATCTTCCTTACCCAGAACAGTTAAGTCGCGATGGCCTACAAAACACACGAAAACTACAAAACTGGAGTTGCCAAAAATCTGACCTCATCGTCGACGCAAAACACACGATAAACATGAGAAATGTCCCAATTAAAAAAAAAAGTCCCACATCATTTAGTGCCCCAGCCAATCTCTACACCCCAAAGTATCAAGTTGAGTCGAATAAACTATAAATAGACCCAAAATCACCTATGCACCTTTGTCTGTTTTTGAGTTCAAAGAGCTAGATCTCAGGACCCAACGAGTGGAGGTTAGTTTTAGAGAGTGAGGTAGAGAGGAGCACAGCACACAGGAATTGGAGAGATTGGCACAACATAATAATACACATAAAACACTTTTGCACATATCCATCACACACATCCAAACACACATACACACACATAGCTTATATTTATTTTGATAATACATCACACTTTTATATTTTTTTTTGACAGTGTGAGTCTGTGAGTGCAAGTGAGTAACAGAGAGTGAGTAAGTGAGTGTGTGTGTGAGGGCCTGTGTGTGAGTAGGTGAGTGAAATGGAGAGGAGAACAGGAGAGGGTGATGGGGAGTGTAGGAGGAGAGGAGGAAGAGGTTCAGGTGGTATCCCCGGTCAGGGTAGGGGAGGGAGAGCCCTGGGGAGGAGGGATGGTGTAGCAACAGTGCCACTGTACAGTTTTAGGCCACTGTGAGATTTGATCTATGACATTCAGCTTTGAGCTGAAATAACTTTGGAATTCAAAGCAGGGGGAGTTCCCTTGTTTTACTCAGGGGGATGAACCCTACTAGATAGGTTTATGAAACATATTCAGTATTACTAAACCTTTAAACCCTGACAGGGGAGGGGTGATCAATGACACAAGATAGTCATATGTGATCAGATTTGTAATTGACATGGACACCAACAGGTCATCCTCATGGATGTGGATTCAACGTGTCACCGGAACAAAGTTCTGGACTATGAGGGGTCATACCATGGATGCCTGTAGAGGGTGAAAACAAGACTGGAAGGTACACTATGAACACAACAGTCATGCTATTGCTGACCTATCATCATACCCTTGAGTGCCAGAGGTGTACACAACATATTGCTCAGCAATGCTTTGGAGACCTTACTGGCACTCCACGGGTACAGCCTGGTTATGTGACACTGAGTGAACTATCCATTGCTTACCAGGGTGTTGTCTAGCCATCATGACCTTATCGGGTTTGTATCACGGTATGGCAAGCAGACATATGTACATGTAAGTGGGCACACACATCAGTGTGTAAACCGAGACCCATGAAACAGAGGAGTTATTTCATGGATCTCAATCTACATACTGATGAGGTGTGTGCTCAGGGTCCGCGTCACACACATACATATGTCTGCTTGTCATCCCCTTGATGGACACCTCACATGGTCCTGACGCCTAGACAAGACATTGACAAGCAATGGAGGGGCATATTCACAGTGCTACACACACACAAACAAGTCAGCATGGCAGGCCTTCAGCCGGAGCATGAACAGTAGCAGCAGGTGACAGCTGTTGGACAGGGGTGCTTGGAGGAGGAGGGGGATGAGTCCTAGCCCTCTCACACATTCGCCTGCACTATCGTCTTAGGTACAAGCATGTGTACATACTGGTGTTAGTCTGTCTCTCTGTCAATGTCTCTCTCACACTACATCTGAGGAGGGTGGGCTGTCACTGTTAAACAGCAGTAAGGTGTTGTTCATGTGGTCATGATGATGGGACCAAAACAAAGGGGAGGAATCACACCAGCTCTGTACATAACTCCTTACTCAAGATAAAACTGTAATCAGCTGAAGTGCACTCATAGGGATATACAATGATACAGAAGGAAGGGAAGAAAGGAACGGGTTAACCAACCATGGAAAACCACCAGGCGGTGCCCACACTCCCCCACCCAGACAAGACACCTGATAAATGACGCACACTCCAGGAGTATACCAAACCAAACCAAAGCTTTATCAGGCAATACAGAATTAATCAAGTGAATACATCAAATCAATTAAAAACCATCCGGCACAGGAATATGGAGTCATGAAGACATTCCAACATTGAATAATGCCTCTATAGACTGACAGCAAGTATATGTAAAGCAAACGTGCAATACCATGTATCCACTAACAATTCAAAGTGACCCATTAGCAATGTGCAATATTATCACACATATAAACATGTTAAACATTTTCTAAGTAAACATATAAAGTGCAACATGATAATAATAAACAAAGTATGAATACACATCATATACTTATCTCTATGACTCCAGGAGTCACATAGTTTGATCTTTCCCTTGTGCTCTTACTTATATTCATAGAGATAAGTATATGTGTAGTCATACTTTTTTTCATGACTCCATGTTCCTGCGCCGGATGGTTTTTAATTGATTTGATGTATTCACTTGATTATGTTTGTATTGTCTGATTAGGCTTTTGTTTGGATTGGTATACTCCCGGAAAGTGCGTCAGTTATTCGGTTTGTTTTTTTTTCGGGGGGAGGGGCACCACCTGGTGGTTCTCCTCTGGTTGGTTAACCCCTTCCTTTCTTCCCTTTTTTCTGTATCATGTGGTCATAATGGACTAATGATGAGGTGTGTGTTATCCAGGTAATTGTTTTCTGGTGTGCTTGTGGTTAGTGGTGTGATTATGTGTAATTGGTATGCACTTGTCAGGTGTGTGTGTTTTGTCTCCGTGGACTGCTGAGGTTACATGGGTGAGCTTGGTTTGTTCTTGGAGTGATAGGTGTGCATATTGTGTTGTGTGTTAACCCTTGTTGTTCCAGGGTGTGTTGGAATTGCTTATGTTGTGCTGCTTTGTGTTCCCCTTGTCCCTGTGGGGTTGCTGGATTCTTATTGTTTGTCTGTAACTTGTTTGTATGATGTAGGCCAGTGGTTCACAACCAGGGTGTCATTTCATGTTGGTGCCCCATGTGCACCAGCTCAGGGTGCGTCACTTTTCCCATGTTGCTATGTTCTGCATTAGTGATTGGTAATATTAATTTTACACATTTTTTGGGGAGATGTGTATATGGGACAATTGATGCACTATATTCTCCTCATTGCCATTGACGCAGTGGAACCTGATGTTGGGCATATGTTATTTTTATTTGGGAATTCCCTTGTGCCCTCAAGAAGTGCCCTGGAACATCCAGATTGCATGTTAGGGGTGTCTTAGGTGGAGGGGTTGTGAACCACTGTTGTAGGCCTTGTTGCTGTATTTGCTAGGCATTGCAGGGGTTAATATCTGACCTCTGTATGCTTGGCTTATGTCCTTGGATGACCTGCTTCTCTGTTTTATTTTCCTCAACGGTGGTTTTTTACTCTGAGTTGTGTGATGTTCACCCAAAAAATGGGTGTTAGATTTCTGGAGGAAAATGTTGCAATATAACTCGCATTAGCACTAACTCCAACATTTCAATGGCTCTGGACTTCACTTCTACATTGTCCTCAATGGGTGAGATTTTGATGTTTTGGCGACGAGCATCGTGTGTTTCAGAACTGCCGTTATTTCTTACTAGTGGGAACATTTGCATTGCTTACCTGATGTACAAAACCACCGTCGCCAGTTTTTTCTGCCAACGCCAACATTTGAATCAAGCCCTAAGTTCCTTAAGTACCCTTGGGTACCCTTGAGAGGCAGAGAGAGGTATCCAACATGTTACAATGCAAAAAACTGGATACCCCTCTGAGACTCAAAGCAGATATCTGACAAATATTTGCTCAGATTCTTCCATGTGAACCCAACTCAATTTCTACAATAAATAAGGAATTTTGCAGGGTTTATTTGGGCGTAAAATAAAATAGTAAACAAATGAAAAGTTGACAGTAAAAAAAAAAAATACAGAATAAGGAATGGAAAATTGAGAAAATAATGACAAAAATGAGAAAGTAAAACAAAAAAAAGGGAAAATGGAAGTAGATGACGGATGGATAATATGAGTGCGCCAAACCCCTAAAAATACTCCTCAGATCTTAGTCCACAACATTTCTCCTCCAATCAGCTCTACTGTTCTACATAAGTCTGATGTCTCTACAAAGTAATACCATTAATGTTATAAAATATTTTCCTTTAGGTCATCAATATCAATTCACTACATTTTCTTACTTTAATCATTTGGTGCCACTGTTGCTTTTTGTCATGTTTTAGTAAAATTGATATCATTAGCATCAATCATTACAAAACAAGTGTCCCTCAAATGAATAGATTGTTTTTTGTAATGTCAGCTTGTTAAGGAGGTACAATTTCTATTGCAGAAACAGATGCACTGACGGCCTCTCCTTCTAATATCATTGTAAAAATTAAATCTCATAAAGCACCTCATCCACACTCTTTCTAGAATTCAGGGGATTAAAGTCCCATTTAAATTAATGGAAACGTTTTATTTCTTCCCTGTGGTTAGTTTGTACCATAATTGTTTCTCTTTTCTAAAGGTTACAAAAAAATCAAAATATAAATAATAGTTTCAGACGGTGGTTATTACAGTTGCATTTTTATTTTATTTTACTTCAAAACTTTCACTTCAGCTACAATTGAAGATTATAAAATAAATATTTAAAGGCTCGAGGATCCTTTATAATTAAAATGCACTTGTTATAGGGGTTTTCCTGCTGAGTAAAGAAGGGTACTCCCACTGCTCCAAGATGTTCTGTTCCAAAGTTATAACCATTTAAACTGTAGCTCATTGACCTTAATAATGCCAGCCTTGTATCCAGTCAGCTAAGCTACAGTTCTTCTGGCGTTTAGACAGTTAATTTATTGCATTCAATTGGAAAGGAGAGCCGGTGGCTATGGGACTTCATAGAAGGTGGCAGTAAAGAATTTATCACTTTGCAACAGTTTGGGCAATTTTAACTTTTGAATAACACATCTATCAGCAGTGGAGTTACCTTGTTTTACTTAGCTGGGAAATCTGTGCAATATATATTTTTAAATAAAGGTTTACTCTGAGCTAAGCAAATTTGTGGATCAATTTGGTGTATACTTAATTTTGGGAGAAAAACACTACTGTCTTCACTTAAAGGGATAGTAATACTTAAAATGTAAAAAAAAATATGTTGTAGGGTTTATCCCCCTGAGTAAATCAAGAGTACTCCCACTGCTGAAAGGTGTTTCATTCAAAAGTTATTAATTTTCAAAGCTGAATTTTTTAGGTGCAATATCACAGTGGCCTGAAATTGTACAGTGGCGCTGTTGCTACATGATCCTATGGACAGCTCTGGTCCTGGGACCATAAATCTCCGTAGGATGGTGTAGCAACAGCGCCACTGTACAATTTCAGGCCACTGTGATATTGCACCTAAAAAATTCAACTTTGAAAATTAATAACTTTTGAATGAAACACCTTTCAGCAGTGGGAGTTCTCTTGTTTTTTTACATTTTAAGTATTACTATCCCTTTAAAGAGGACTGACCGCCTGTCCAAATCCTACCCCCAGTGGGAGCCTCTGTCTTGAAGGAATTTGTGTAGATACACCCCACTCCCCTTCATTTATTCCACCCCTCTGGCGAGCAGGTGGAGGGAGGTGATATTTTGGATGTGTGAGTAGCTTTATGCATCTTTATCTGACAAAGTTAGAGAACTAAGGTCTTCTAAACTACTCAACTACTAAACCAAAAATATCTCTAAATCTATCAACATGATAAACAAAGATCACAGGTTACAGGCAGTATGTATATATGTGTGTGTGTGTGTAATTTCAAGCACAGTTGTCAATCCCAACTGTAGGATTGGTGGGTCATTTTCTTATCCCATTTCACAGATACCCAGAAAAGTCTGGGATTTGGTATGGTATAGTAATGCAATTTTATTGACAAAATGAACAAAGAAAATGTATACATATATACATACAAAGGAACAGGCAAAGGGTTAAAGCCAGCAACCCTGCTATTAGGAATACTAGGATTCACGGCTAAACCACAGTGCTAGAGACTAGGCCTTAGCCACTGGTAGTGTCAGCAAGAACCAGGAACAGGAACACAGTATCTTGATCCGACGTAGCGGCGTACCGACTCAGGCCTGCAGTCAGAAGGGAGCAAACTCTGACTCATGCCTGCAGTCAGAAGGGAGCGAACTCTGACTCATGCCTGCAGTCAGAAGGGAGCGAACTCTGACTCACACCTGCAGTCAGAAGGGAGTGAACTCTGACTCACGTCTGCAGTCAGAATGGAATTAGATAGCTGACTTGCCTGCAGTCAGTATCAGAGCTGGTCTACCAGAGCCCCAGGTCCGCACTTGGTTGGGTGTCTGCCAGGTGCAAGGAACAAATGTAAGAGTAGTCAGACAGAGCCACAAGTCAGCACCAGAGGGGGTAGTCAGACCCCCCAAGGTTATAGAACTGCTATGAACAACAACACAAGGGCAACTGAGTCAGGACTCAGACTGCCCTTTAAACCCCTCCACAGGAAGTAGGTAGGAGGAGCGGCTCAGAGGAAGGAAATAGGTAGGAAGAAGTAGGTAGGAGGAGACTACAGGAAGCAAACACATAAAACAGAGACCTGCTGCATGCTTGAAGCCTTGCACCTGTAGATGACGCTGAAACTATGGTAAGCTGTAACAGCCTATCGTCGAATGAAGGGCTATTACCATTCATCTTGTTTAAACCATAAACTAGGGGTACATATTGCATTAGAAAAACAAATCAAACAGAAAGACCCTTTCCCATAAAGAATGCATATACCCCAATCAGAGTTCCTGTCACAAACAGAACACACAGATAATTAGTGATAAATATTTTTCCTACCAATGAATTTATATGTGGGTGACATCACTACTGTTAAAGTGGCCTCTGGGAACATTCATATAACTACACTGGTCATAGCATTTCCAATTTGTTATGTTATTCATGTGATTCTCATGGTGAAACAACTCCTTTTAGGTGTGCAGATGAATGACTCTGACAGTTGGATCTAAAGTCTCTGTTATTTAAAAGTTCTTTCACTGAAATGTTATTGTCTTTTTAGTCAACAGATTTTCATCACAATTTACCCATGGATCGGCATCCACTGGCACTCCAAAAATAGGGGCACAGAATCAGATAGGGGGTGCACATCTAGCAGCCGTGTGCTCAAAAGGCGAGTTGAAGAATTTTTGGCTAAACCAGCTGCTTCACAGGAGAAACACCTTCCACTGATTTAAAGGGGGGTTAATCCCTTGATTACTAGAGAGACCGCAAAAGGATTACGAAGCAACTCTAAGGTCCACTAGCATTCAAAGAGCTCAAAATTGCATTTAAATCAATTGAGTTTTTAGTTCTCCCCACAGAGCAGTTGGCTTGTCCCAAAATTCTTCCACTTTTCTTTTGAACATAGGTCCTAAGTATGGCAATCCTAATTCATAGCCAACAGTGATGTTTGAGAGAGCTGTTTCCCATTGTGTCCACCATCTTTGATAAAGCGGCATTGAGCCACAAAACTTGTAAAAATAGGTCTGCTTAATGTTTTGCTTAAATACATGTTATATCTTTTACTAACTCATTCTAAAGGTCTGATAAAGACTAACTTACTTGACAGCAGGAAAGCTATATAATCCTCATATCTTCAGGTGATGAGACAAAGGTTGAACTGGATGGACCTGAGTCTTTTTTCGACCTAATTTACTATGTTACTATATGGATCTGATTTGAAGTACAGCTACTTCTTCACTTCAAGCCTGGGGATCTCACAATGGAGATGGGGCAATTTCTCCAGATGCTTAGCTTGTCAGTTGATGGAGAGTATTCTCACCCTGATCATTGGTGAAAGCGAGTAGACTACTTTCTTTCTCCATGTTGAATGACTGATTGCAGTATAACACTACTGGGCATCTTCTGTGTTTTGCGTTATATGTTCTAAACCTCTGTGGATAGTGAGAATTGAAGAACAGCTCTACTTTCCCTAATACAAGATTGGGGATTTATAAATGATGTACCTGGGGCAGTGTTTTAAACCCCATGAGCCTTTGGGTAATTAAGCTCCCAGACACTTTTCTTTTGAGGTGTTACCTAAAGGCTGTCTTATACTATTCCTGTGGTATTTGCACAAAGGATGCCCCATTACGTTCTACTCTTGTGTATCCCCTACTGCCTTATGCCATTATTTTTTTATGTGGTTAGGGATAATGGGAGGTGTAGTGCCCAACAAGTGGAGATACAAAGGTTGCTTACTCTTTCTTCACACCTTAGTCATCTTTTTATTCTCACTTGGACTTGTTGATCACTTGTATAACAATGGAAGAGCTGAGACTCAAATTAGTTCCATCCTCTGACCTGATTATTCTATTGTTCTAGTCATTAGCATAACGCAGAGACAGACTGGAGTGGTACCAGTATCAATTCAGATAGAGCTGGGAGTTCATTAGAAAACTCAGATCTGATCCCCAGGAACCTCTGAGGATAAAGGCCTATGGCTGCTTCATTGAGGCTCCTTGAGGCTCCCAGTTTAACAACTTCTATTTGGAATGCCTGTCTTAAACCCACTAACAAGCTGTATGTATTTCTGCTTCTTGCACTAATTGAACCTCCTGGGTCACAGCATGGAATATCATTACTACTTGGTATGACTGAAGGTATTGATTATTGTAATTGTGTGTGCCTCCATTTTTGATACTCTGCACCTAGCCCCATCCTTCAGTATGGTAACAAAACAGCCCAGTGTTTTCACATCCTTGTTAGGACACGGAGGAGATTCACTAAGCGGTGATAAAGAGGTGATAAAGTGGAGATAACTATCTCCTCTTTATCACTGCTTAGTGAATCTCCCCCAATGAAACTGCCGCATTAAGGAGAACTGGATCAATTTATAGCAAACTAAGTGCCCCATGGGGGACTAATAAGATGTCCCATTGATTTAAAAGCACCCTACATCTAAAAAATAAATTACTTTGCTCCTTCTGATGTTGTTGGTTTACCCCAGAATTGCTTCTCTTTTTACTTTGTGATGTGGTGCTTTGTGTCAATTTAGAAAAGTCTCACCACTTGACATGAAGCTCAAAGTAAGAGTTAGAGGGTTCAGGAGGGGAGTCAGGGAAGATTTCCATGTGGTAGGTAACCTGTGTGCTCACACTCTGAGACTGACACATTAAGAAATCCACGTCTCATGATTACAGGCCGCTAGTGAGCCCACAATCATCCATCAGATGGCAGCTAAGGTCCAGCCACCCTGACTGAACAGCAGTACGTCGGAGAGTGGGACATTTCTTATAATATCAGTAAAATATAGCAAAAAGTATCACCAGCTTCTCTGATGAAGCTAATATTTACTTCATATTTTCAATTCCTTTCTAAAGAACCACTTAACATTCATTAAAAATATCCGTTCTCTCTTCTCTCTGTCCTGAGAACATTGGTTATTCACCATAAGGGACAAATAGAACTTCTTCAAAATCTCCTTGAACACAATGTGATAGAGACCTTTCTAGCATTCCAGGGGTTAACAACAAAATCAAAATCAATGGGCATTTGTATTTACCCCCTTTAATGCAGTTGGTTTGTCTCAAAATTGCTCAGTGTTCTCCATTATGCATGCTCCCCATTGTCTGTTAAGAAATTAGGTAAAACATTGTCCAGATCCTCTCTGGTTGCTCCCATAATCACAGACCTTCCAGATGCCATGCAATATAACATAGAGGTATATTATAGATGCATCTGACCATTAAATCTTCTCCATCTGAGTCTGTTCCTTATACCTTAGCTGTGCGCTATACTGGTAACTTCTGTTCTTCTGTGAATGACCTGTGACCTGTTACTATGAGTATTCATTTGATCACAGTCAACTTCTGTAATGCTGATATGACCTTTGGTCTGATATTCCAATTATTCTGCCTGGTGTCTCCATTATCCATCATCTATGACTTCATCCTTGCCACAGGGACATGTTCTTAGCACTGTTCTCTGAGCTTTGAGTGATTTACTTTTTATTTCTCCATCTTCTGGTTGGTCAGTTTCTAGAGTAGTAGATGAGCAATTTTACTTTTTCTTATATATATATATATATATTTATATATATATATATTACAATTGTATGCAAATTCCCTGTTTTGTTGATTTTCTAAGTGAAAAGAGGTTAATACCTCTGCAGAGAACAAACAAACTTGCCATATTTCTACAAATTTTAATGCAATCGTTTATTTTCTGAATTTAACAGATTTAAAAACACAAACAGAAAATGTAAAGTGGAAGTCAGAGACGCTCAGCTAGGAATGAGACTGCAATACAAATTTACAGGCTCTCTGGGAACTGTATTATACCCAGAGTGCAGTCTCTTTTAGCCCACTAGTGCCTTTCACAGAGAGGAATTGTACTAAAGCATATCATATTGGTCCTGCCATTACAGCAGTCCAACCAAAAAAAGCCTGGCAATTCCTCTCTGAACAAGAGAAGCAGCCAACCCCAGATGTACGTTTTGGCCTAGTTGGGTCTCATCAGTGAGGTGCAGCTGATCTCTCTAGGCACTGTGAGAAAGAGGTTGGCTGCTTCTCTGGGTAGCAAACCACTGCTAGAGAGACTGCAAATTTGTATTGCAGGCTTGTTCCTTGAGCATCTCTGACTTCCACTTTAGAAACAGAAATTGTGCCATGTGTAAAGGTTTGTGCACCCCATCAGTCAGTACTTAGTAACATCCCCTTTGGCAGAAATCACAGCCTTCAAACGTTACTTGTAGCCAGCTATCAGTAACAGTCTTTCTATTCTTGCTTTAGGAATGTTTCCATCTTCCTTGCAGAATTCTTCTAGTTCAGAAATATTCTTAAAAACAACACAAAAGATGGCGCCAATAGTGAAATTTTGTTTAAAACCTCTCAATGTGACAGGTAACTCAAAGAAGTTTGTACTCACATTTATCTTTGGTCAGCAATGGGATTTCTCCGTAACTGACAATCTCACATGTAGGGTAATCTCACCGACCCTACCCGGTGCAATCCGGTCAGCTTTTCCACTCACACCACTCCTCCAATCACGTCCACACGTCCGATGTTCCAAAAAGGTTATTATTACATACAATATAATTGTTTAAAATAAACCATAAAAATAAAATAAAAAATATAAGCTGTAGATCTCTAGATATATGACTTGATAAAGCGGTGTGTCACCACGAAACGCGTAGTCTGTTATATTATACTATATTTTGTTTTGTCTGGCACTCAAAGGGTTAAGCCACATATCGAAAAAGGACCAGAAATC
This sequence comes from Rhinophrynus dorsalis, assembly GCA_037306005.1. NCBI lineage: Eukaryota > Metazoa > Chordata > Amphibia > Anura > Rhinophrynidae > Rhinophrynus > Rhinophrynus dorsalis. The sequence goes on from CM074728.1 coordinate 128,028,839, forward strand.
CTATAAATGTCTGTTCCATATGTAGGTTAACCTTTTGCGTGCCAGACAAAAAATGAAATTTCATACCAGGAGATCACAGGCAGTCCGTGAGCCATCTAGCTGACCGGATTGCCCCGGGTAGGGTCGGTGAGATTACCCTACATGTGAGATTGTCAGTTATGGAGAAATCCCATTGCTGACCAAAGATAAATGTGAGTACAAACTTCTTTGAGTTACCTGTCACATTGAGAGGTTTTAAACAATATTTCACTATTGGCTCCATTTCATTTTTTTGTCTGGCGCTCAAAGGGTTAAGCCACATATTGAAAAAGGACCGGAAATCCTATAAATGTCTGTTCAATATGTAGGTTAACCTTTTGCATGCCAGACAAAAAATAACATTTCATACCAGGAGATTACAGGCAGTCCATGAGCCATCTACAAGTCCCTTGTGGGCTCCTGTATGACCCTCCTTTTTAATTGTGTGTCAACTTGCTTGTAACCTCGTTCTGTTTTACAGCACTGCAGAAACCTCTGGTGCTTTATAAATAAATACTAATAGCACTCAGCAGGAAAATATATATATATCTTTATTGTATGATGTTGGCACTCATGGTTTATCTTGAAAAGTAATACAAATCTGCTGTTAACCCTCTGGGTGCCATACTGCTACAAATGCATCAATATTGAACAAAAGTATGCACTCACGGATTGGGTGTAAAAGCTTCAAGTGTATTCAAATGTATCAAAACATTTGTGCAAAATTCAGCAACAACCATTTATAAATACAATTGTGCAAAAAATCAACAGCAGCAACGTTTCGGTCCTCTGCTTGGGACCTTCATTCGACTCAGGACCTTCATCAATGATCCCGAGTAGAGAACCGGAACTTGCTGCCATCGATTTTTTGCCCAAATTTATTTATAAATGCTTGTTGCTGAATTTTGCACAAATATTTTAATACATTTTGAATACACTTGAAGCTTTTATACCCAATTTGTAAGTGCATACTTTTGTTCAAGATTGATATATATATAAATTATATATATATATATATAGTACTGTCAGAGAATCTGATCTACAAGAGTAACAAATGGTCTGTCGTGGCCACTTTTGCTTTAGTACAAAGTGTAGGAGTACTCTAAGGACTTGAAGATTAAACTATTTTGTTTTCATCAAGCCCTGTGAGTGATCCTATGTTTTATACTATACTAGTTGAAAAGTCCATGTACATGGGCCACAGTGCCACCCAGTAACCTCGGCTGGTGGCCGGATCCTGTTGGCTGTGCTGTAGTCATGCGCAGTACTGACTGCCTGAACGCGCCGCTGCTGATAACAGAGCAGGGTGCTCCGAATTCAGACCATAGTGCTCTCTGCGCACCTTCCTGGAACCAAGGCAGAGAGGACTACGGTCTGAATTCTTGGTCCCAGGAAGGTGCACAGAGATGACTACAGTCTGAATTCAGAGATCCCCACTCCGTTATCAGCCGCGGCATGGGCAGTCTCTACTGAGCGTGACTGTAGCACCCGCGGCATGGGCAGTCTCTACTGAGCGTGACTGTAGCGCCCGCAGCTGTCTCTACTGCGCACGATGACTTCTGACAAACATACTTTTAGAGACTTATTATATAGGATGTGACCAACATCCCGTGGGTAATAAACATATAAAAAAAAGGCTTACTGCTCCTTTAAGGTTGAACATGATGGACATTTTTTCAATGCAAATTTACTATGCAATCTATATTTACTAATCTTTCATTTAACTGAGGTCACCTCAATCCTAACGAGCCTCATTTATGCAAATACATATTTGTTAATTTGGTAAAGACAAATTGCTTGTTTTAAATATGATTTAGTAAATAATAGTTTCAGGTAGCAATCCATTTTGAGCCCATAATTGGATTGCTGAATATCATATATTTTAATACTTAATCTTCCGATACATAAAGTAAATCATAATTAAATGGATAAACAGAAAAGCAGGGGAAGTTTCAGACAGATTGAAGTAGTAAATCTGGATTATACTTACTGAATAAATATTTTCCAAATTATTTGTCATTCATCAGTTGTATAAGGTTTATATTATCAGTAGATTTATTTGCAAATTATACCGCAGACTGAAAAGACATTTAAAATTCAGCAATTTTTACAGCTGGCAGTAAAAATATAGTGCAAAATGAAAACTGAAATAATGCAGTTTGGATTTATGTGATATACATAAATTAGATATCAGAAATAGCTATCAAATGTTTCAGAATTATGAAAGCAATATTTTAGTGCAATGCATTGTCATCGTTTTTATATTTAAACTTAATTTCCAACTTTTATCTGATAGAATAAACATAAGTGAATTTTTCCAGTTGGTGATTTGTGTGACTGATAATTTTGCAAACTATGAAATTATCATAATAGATACTACACATGATAATGTCAAGTTGAATGGTTGAATAAAGTGATCCCATGATTTAATTTGGAATATGCTGTAATCACTGGAAATGTATGGTAATCAAACTACTAAATTAAGTTCTGTGATCAAAGAAAAGTTATTGAGTGATCATTGTTAAAACACTTCGGGCTCCTCATTACCATCATATAAGAAGCGTTGGACAAAATGTCATGATAAAAAATATCGCTGGTAATTAGTCTGAAAAAATATCTTGCACAATATGTTAATCCTTAGACAAATTACTGTCAATTTTTGCATTTAATTCTGTCTTCCCTATCAAAGAGAAAAGAAGTCTTAAAAGGTTTAACCTTCCATCATATTGTACAGTATTTTTTATTGTAATTCTAGCTGTCAGTGTTTTTGCTGGATTTCTGTCATAATCAATATGGCCTAAATGTACAGAAGACATTTTAACGTAATATTAGCAGATAGGAGTGGGAAGTTGTAATATAGTGTTAACTGAAAAATTGCCATTTTAAAGACAATTGAAAGACAAAAAAAATCCTTCTTCTAAGGGATGTATTCATCAATCTTTTCTTACCAATGTTTTTAATTCTTTATAACATACTAGTGTAAAAGCACGTGTACACGGGCCAAGGTCCGGGTAATGTTAAACCTTTGAGTGCCAGGGGGTACGTAATGCATTGCTTTGCAATGCGTTGCATACCCCTCTGGCACTCAAAGGGTTAAGAGGCCGCTACGCTACCTCACTGCTCCATGTGATGCAGTCTTGCGTCGCCTCACTCACGCGATGCAATCATGTGCAGTAGAGACTGCCCGAACGCAGGCAGTCTCTACTGCACATGACTGCATCGTGACAAACATCCTAGCGAATTATTATATAGGATTTTCTAAGGTGATGGATTTACTTCAGGAAATACCATCCTCCTTATTCCTCAAGCCTATGATCCAACAAACATTTTAGGGGCTTGCAGACCCCCTTCTCAATGTGATTTGAGAAGTGATATGGTAACCTGACTCTTATGCCTGTTATACTCAACACTAAAATAAACAATTGGCTGCTCATATGAACCAAATTAATATTCTGTGTTCTAGAGAATACGCTTTGAATTTTCTCATCTTACTGCTCCTTGAGCCCATGCTGCTTATAATTCACTGTGAAATGGAGGAATTCCTTGTAGTTTAAATATGAACTTAGAGTGCTGCTTTTTTCCACATCTTGCAGATAGTGTAATCAGGAGACAGGCCAAGTGAAAGTGATACCATTTTGACCAAGTGGCTCTAGGGTGCAAGATTTCAAGACAACTTAGGTCTCTCCTTCAGGCATATTTAGAAGCTTGCATCATAGAGCCACTTAGTTAGCCAATAAAGGTATCACCTTCTCTCTACCAGTTTCCTAAGATTTCTATGGTACCACCTTTTACCCAGATGGTATAATAACATGCACATAATAATGGTGATATATAAATAAAAAATATAATTTACCAGGAAAGAGACATTCCAAGGTTTGAACAGATTCTCACCAGCAAATGATATTCAAATGAAACAAAATACTTTTTAAGCAACTGAAAGGTTTGTGGCCACATTCAGAGAGGGAAAGATGCACGTGGTTCCGTATAGCAACTTTATTCCTTTGTGTTAAACAACAGTTATACACATGCAATGAGGAGGCGGGACTGATGGGTTCTAAAAACTCCAGTTAGACACACACATTTCACCCCTTACACTAGAGCTTCATCAGATACTTCATTAAAGAGCAGAAGTCCTGGGGTAAATTAAAGGTTAAAGAAATGGGGGTATTAAACCCCATCCTTAGGCACTGATATGCAATCAAATGTACATATATACATACAAACTACCCAGAAGACTTAACAGACAAAAATGACAATGTAATCCTATATAATAATTCAGTAAAATGTAACGACGCAGTCATGTGCAGTAGAGACTGCTGTGTGTGCTGCAGTCATGCGCAATAGAGACTGCCCGCGCCACGGCCAATACAGAGCTGGACGCTCCGAAGGAGCATCCAGCTCTGTATCAGCCGCGGCGTGGGCAGTCTCTACTGCGCATGGCTGTACCGCAACCGGCTGGCAGTGGCACTGTGACCCGTGTAACGAGCTCTTCAACTAGTAGTTATATAAAAGACCTTCCCATTTCGCTAGCAAAATTAACATGAAAAGTATACATCCCAAGCAGGATAAATATTTAACATGTTAGTATGCAATTAAATAAATAACTGACAGAAAATACCAATTAAAGTGAACCAAATAAATTGAGGACAACTTGATGAAACTCCTACAATATGGATGATATGCCGCTCTCTGAGAGTGGAAACCCCACACAGACCAGAACCCCCCCATTTATTGCTATTGATGAATTGTTTTCTAGACACATTGTGTGACCCCTTAGTCTTTGCTTTGTGTCTCTTTGTGCTCGAGGTGGTGTTCCATATTATTGTTTGTTAGGCATAGTAGGACAATTTTTCAATTGACTTTCTACACCATTCCTCTGCGCTTGTATATTAAGAACATAGTAACATAGTTGACAAGGCTGAAAAAAAATGTGTCCATCAAGTCTAGCCCATGCCAAAAAAAAACCCTGTTGATCCAGAGGAAGGCAAAAAAAACATGAAACCATTTCCAATTTAAATAGAAGTGGGTAAAATAATTCCTTCCTGACTCCAAACGGCAGTCAGTTCTCTGGATCAATAACCTGTCTGCATTGAAGCCAACTGGCATAAGTTTCAATATTGTTCTGTGCTAGATAGGCATCCTTTGCTTTTTTGAAAGCAGTTACATTATCTGCAAGTACAACGTACCCTTACTGAAAAAAATCCCTGCTTTTGTTTTAGTCAAAAGTACCTTTCCTATATTCTTAATGGATGACCTCTCGTTCTTAGCTCAGCTCTTTGCATAAATAATTCACTGGATAGTTCTTTGTATTGACCTTGAATATAAGTGTAAATGGTAATCATATCACCTAGTGTTGAGCGAGCACCCCGATGCTCGGGTGCTCGGGTGCTCTGACCGAGCACCGCCGGAGGCTCGAGTGCTCGGCCGAGCACCCGAGCCCCATTGAATTGAATGGGGCGACACGAGCATTACACCTGGCACCCCCTGCTCTGATGAGGGGAGGGTGCCTGGTCAATGCCCCCCTTCATCTCCACAATGCCCCTCTTCCACAATGTCCCCCTTCATCTCCGCTATGCCCCCTTCATCTCCGCAATGCCCCCTTCATCTCCGCAATGTCCCCCTTCATCTCCGCTATGCCCCCTTCATCTCCGCAATGTCCCCCTTCATCTCCGCTATGCCCCCTTCATCTCCGCAATGCCCCCTTCATCTCCGCAATGTCCCCCTTCATCTCCGCTATGCCCCCTTCATCTCCGCTATGCCCCCTTCATCTCCGCAATGTCCCCCTTCATCTCCGCTATGCCCCCTTCATCTCTGCAATGTCCCCCTTCATCTCCGCTATGCCCCCTTCATCTCCGCTATGCCCCCTTCATCTCCGCAATGCCCCCTTCATCTCCGCAATGCCCCCTACCTCCAGTCCCTGGTGGTCCAGCGGAGCGTCTTCAGATCTGTGCCTCCTTCGGCACAGATCCCCGCCACCCGAACATGCCGGGCGAGCACATGGCGGTACTCGTACGAGTACCGCCATGTGCCGAGCAGAGCGATGCTCGAGCCGATCCGAGCATCGGCCGAGCATGCTCGCTCAACACTAATATCAACCCTTAGATGTCAATAGTGTAAACAAACCCAGTTTGGCTAGTCTGTCTTTATAACTCAGATCCTCCAATCCCTTTATCAGTTTTGTTGCACTTCTCTGCACCTTTTCCAGTTCAATAATGAATTTTTTAAGAACAGGCGCCCAAAACTGTACTCCATATTCTAGATGAGCGCTAATCAAAGATTTGTACAGAGGTAGGATAATATTAGCATCCCTTTTATCTATAACTATTTTTATGCAGACTAGGGATTGGGGATTGGGAACATATTTATAGAGAACTTCATCTTATTGTTGTATTCTTGTGGCTCCAGGGCAGAGTAACATTTTGCCTGCCTCTACATGGCATCTGAATGAAGTGACAAAATGGACTTACTGAGGTCAGCTAAGAAATGAATTGGTAGTTCAAACTGAACACATCCAGTCAGTAGAATCAACAAATTTGAAAAATGACAGTTTTTAAACATGGAGAGATTATTAAGTGAAGAACTGGGCCTGTGGTGGGATTTTCAGACACCTGAAAAATATTTACAAATGAAGCACATCCGTAGTGTTTACATCTTGCTAAGTTTTGATACAAAGATTGCTGATTTTATCGCTAAATGGAATAGAGTACTTAGTGATTGCTCATTTAAATAAATGTAACTAATTGTCCATTACAAACTGGGTGACTAGGGTAAAAGACACAATCAGTACTTAGTTTGCAATCTGAATCCACAACTACTAAAATCTTGATTCCTGTTTGAAAAATATCTTTGGACATGTTGATTATAGAACTGTCAGTTTTTAAAGAAATCACATTTCTAAGGGATGAGTTGAACTATGAGAGTGAATCTGTTCATGACTGAAGACGTTCAACTTGAGGGGCATGCTTTCCTAAATATATCTGCAAGAGGACTGGAAGATGAGACAGTTTTTCCATTTCTAATTACAACTTGGATCATGATGCTGACTCAAGTAACAATGATATTACCAGTAAGTCTCTCTGTCATAACCCACTACTAATAGTTCACTATTAGACTTGAGTACATGCAAATCTGAGGATACATTGTTTGTGACAATAATGGATGGGGCCCCAGAAAACAAAGAAAAGGGAGACCAATTAAAAGAACACCACAAAAATAGGAGGCCATCAGCCAAATACAAGGAGGTCCCAATAAGACAAAATCATCAACGAAGGAGATCCTGATATTGAATGTCTCTAATTTGTCCACTACATACCTAACATTAAAAAAACATGTGGTGATGAGGGGTTTAAACTCTGTTCTGGAAAGAAAACTCAATAATTTAATAATTCCCTTTATGTCAAAAGGTTTGTGAGATACCTTTCCATGAAGTCTTTTCTAAGGATGGGAAAAGTCCCTCTGTTTGCAGAAAGTTTCACTGAAAAGACACAATTTCTAATTTTATCCACACAAATTACTGTGCATAGAAAATACATACATTTTCTTCCTTCTTTTCACTACCATCATTACATTTCTCAAAAAAAAAACCTTTTCTGTTTTCTGCTTATACTTTATATGGTCACAAGAATTCCCCCTGCAATACAAATACCCAGAACTTGTCGGCGTGCTGAGAGGTTTAGTTGATAAAGTGAGACAGAGCTGAGTGTTGCTCCTATTGAATGCCTCTTTGTGCAGTGAGTGAACACTAACCACCTGTCTGTACATCTCTGGCAGAGCCATCCTTGAAAAAGAACTACAGCTTGGGATAAGACAACAGGGTTTACCATGACATAAATTCTTTAAAACCTTTGGTTTCCACAAAAGAATAGAACTGTGCAACTTTAACAACCTGATTGTTACTACTAGTGGTGGTGGTGGAGGTTGTGGTGGAAGATCTGGCACTTCTAGGGACTCTGTGACTCTTGTCCCCTCCAACTAACTGTCATAGTCCTCTATGCTTTGCATTTGCACAACCTCAGGAGGCGACATGGCCATTACTGTTACAGAGGAAAATGTTGTTGCACTCACTAAGTTCACTACTATTATGTGCCCCGTGCTACAATTGATAGTCCTCACATCGCAAACATGCTTCTAGTGTGTCTCCCAATTTGACCCATGGTGGTCCTTCAGGTGGGATCTCTAAGAGGATGAGGATGTGCCTGTGATCCTGCTTTCATCCAACTCACAGTGGCAACAGAAAGCAGCATGTTGGTAAGTTCAGCCTCCATAAAAAGTCAAGTGGGTGAAAAAATCTACACAATAGAAATGCCTGGCATGTGCTGCAAATATGAGCCTAGTCACCATTTACACCTAAATGTATGAATCCTGCCTGTATATCTTGGAGACAAGGGGAGAGCATGTGCTTGTACAAAACCATAGCCATCAGCGTGTTTTCTGGCAGGTATGAGACAAAGATTTACATACCAGTCGTGTGCAAATAATTGCTTCAGAATGCATTACACACCACACTGCTCTTTAAAGAGTTAAAGTGTGCTATATTGTCAACATGTCTGCAATAAAGATTCATTTCTCTCACTTCTTGTGTTGGGGAGGATAGATTGAAACAGGGATAAACAAAAGTCTACATTTGGGATTAACCCCTATAAAGTTTCATGTTGTTAACTCTGGCTATCAAGATTTCTGAGTGCTCTTTGAATTGGAGTAGTTGTATTTTTAAGTTCATTTTGGCTTAAATAAAATAACAAAATACTGACTTGATGTAATTAAATATGCCAGTATCTTCTTGCCGATGATTAGGATTTTTATTAAAAGATGTGCCATGACATGCTTGGCAAGATGGTGTAATAGTGTTTTGTCTAGTGGTATTTGGCCTTCAAGAGACTCTTGGACTTTTGTAGGAATTTCAGGGGAGGATTAGATGGTAAAGGGCACGGATTTCAGGCTTAGGTCAAGTCATACGTGGTGGAGAAGTAGAGAGGACCTCTGTCTTTGCACTGGCATCCTCACAGCTTACTAAGGTGTATCTCTGGAGTTTTCAAGAATGAGGGAAACATTTAGGTCCATATGAGGGAAACAGAGATCAGAAGTTGTATGGCAGACCAAATGTACCACGGGGACAAATGTAAGTTCTAAGTTACTTAAACTGGGGCATTTATCCTCTTGAATAGTAGAGAGGCATCCATCATCTTGCAGAGATATGTGTTCCAGACTCATCCGTGGGATTAGAAGCTATTTTAAAACAATAAGAATCTTGTGAATATGCCACCTGTGGTACAGTTGCTTTGGTCCAAAATTACAGCTCATTTAGATTCTTTTAACTCTTTAAAAACTAGAGGAATGAGCAATTGTCACAGAGTGACTAGACAAATTATCATTCTGACAGGTACAGGTATAATAATAACAAATTTTATTAAGAACAAATGCAAACAAGATAGCAAAAAGCACCTCCCCAACCTCCCCGGTGTGATTAGCACTGAACGTAGCCAGACAATGCGTCCAGAGATAGAAAGCGTACAGCACTGACAGTGTGCAGAGACTGGAGGCCCAAAATCCTAGAACGCTAGGGTCCACTGACACAATACCCTAGAATGCTAGGGGACACAGGAACTGCCACACGTCCTAGAACGCTAGGTGTACAAGCGAACAATAGGGCCAAGCACTGTTGGATTACAGAGTGAACTCACCCGGAGACGACCAGGCCCCTGAGCCTGCATGGAGCAAGCCAGGCCCCAGGAAGCACAGAATAGAACAGAATAAGCCAAGGTCATACACTATTCGGGTAGACAGACAAAACCACAGTACAGCACGGAGCGGGTAGTGAGCCAGGCCAAAGGTCATACATGGATCGGGCAGTCAGACGGAACCAGGAGTCAGACATGGAGTGGGTAGTCAGACGAGGCCAGAGGTATAAGCAATAATCGGGTAGTCAGACAGACTGAAGGGTCATACACAACTCGGAATCGGCAGCCAGAAACGAATCACAATGGAAGACTATCGAGAGCTCAGGTACCCCACGAAAGGGCACTGAGGCTAGGACAGAATGCAGCACATAAGGCCTATTGGAGAGGTGGGGCCACGCTCGACCAAATCAGCCTAGCCTATGATAATAGCAAGCGTACCGAATGACACGTGTAACAAACAGGAAGTCAGTGATCGGCGATGCTGCCACCGAGCATACCAGGAATGGATAGGTAGAGACATAGGCCCGTATCACGGGCACCGTGACAGCAATACATCACAAAGCAATGCTTTGAAGACTCCTATGATCCATTAAGGGGTTAATGTAGTATACAGATTTTTACACTAATGAATTTAATCTCAGAGTAAGAAGATTCTGACATGAACATCCACCTGTGCTCCATATCAGTAACCATTCAATGGATTTTAGCTCTAATCCGTAGAAGGGGGAAGAACTCTTATTTAAGCCTCTGAAGTATTAACTTCTAAAATATGAAGATATTATTCTAATCTAATCAAAAAGTTGCTGGAAAGCTGGCATGCACAAATGAATATCTAAATCTACAAATCTATATTTTGCATACAAATAAGTACATATTGTATTTAATAATGTATGAATGTACTCATTAATATTTTAAAGCTCCATTTCACTGTGCTGTGTAATATATACAAACCTTGCCCTATCAGGTACCATAATAATGTTTCATTTCTCTTTCCAAGTAAATGTGCATTGTATAGTATTTAAGTAGCTTGGGGATCTGCTTAGGTAAACAAGATGTTTCCCCTCATTTATATATTTGAAGAAAAGCATGCACAAAAACAGCTTTATATATATATATATTGCTTATTTGTATTTCCAATTAATAGGAGTACCAAGTGTAAAGTATATGTTTAAAACCCTTCGCTAGAAACCTCTCATGCATTCAAACAACTGGTTAAAGGAAGATTATGCGTATATGAATAATTAATGCCATTTGTACAAATAGCGGTCTGTTTTTTTTGTTTGTTTGGGTTTTTTTGGAGGTGGGGGTTGCATGGGAAGTCTTCAGTTGCTGGTAAACAAAAGTAACCTGTAAGTCTCACGGACTGAACCATTGTTAGTAAAAACAAGAGACTTTCCATTCAGCAGTTAAAGGGATAGTAATGTTTCATAATAAAAGCAGCTCTAATTAATCATCATAGTATTTGGACTTTGGAGAGTGTTATTTCAGTTCTGTCAGAGTTGTAGTACAAGAGTAATTCAATGACAAAGTGTCCCCCTCCCGCCCCTTTTACTGATGTAACACTGCTCAGCCAGATCAGAAGGGAGATGCCCAGGTAGACTGCAGAGAGGGACAATCTTCAATTAAGATAAGGGAAAAACCTGAAAAACTTGTTAAGTGGTGAAGGGCTTTCATTGTTCTCATAGGAAGAAGATTGTCCCCTGCTGTTATCTGTCTGGTCTATGGACTGGATTCCACATCTGAGAAGAGATGGCTTACACTAGGTAAAAGGGGCGGAAGGGGGAGACTTTGCTTGTGAATATCTCTCAAACCATAAAGGTTTGAGAGATAAGACTTATATCGTTCTTCATGTTTTTTTAATGCCTACAAAATAGAATAAAGTTAAAATGAACTATTACTATCCCTTTAAGAAAAACAATGCCTTAGAGTCCTCGCTCCTCACGCCTCTCATATACAGATGGAAGACACAAAAGACAAATAATCTAATGCATCTCACATTTGTTTCATATTTAATTATAGACACAGAGGTCTGGGACACCTGACAACCTGAACTTCATTGATTTGAATCCTGGGATGAGTAAATTTTCATTTTGTTTTTGGAATTTATTCATTATTAGCTTTCCAACAGCAGAGTCATTTTACCTATTTCTGCTCTTACGTCTTCATCTACTTACAGCTGCAGACTTCCATTTGAACTTGGTCTTTAGTTTAGACCACAGACATTCAGACTCTGATTAAAAAAATTACAGGAACAGTTACTCCCCAGTCGTACTCATATGCTGCTGTAGAATCATACAAGAAAAGGATCAAATAGTAGAATTACCCTTCTGCAGATTTGGAGCAGACGTCCAGTGCAAAACAATTAAATAAAGAAATAATAGTTCATATCACATTCTTTGCCGTGGAAGCATATAAATTAAAAGTAGTTTTCTGGAAGCCAGTTTTTTGGGGAAAAATTATTGGTGCAAAAGTTATGGGTCGATTTGAAAACTTTACCCCATCAAAACTGCTTTCTCTGCAACCAATACCAGACACTATATGAACTCCACACACACAAACATATTATACCTTTACAACTGTCCTGGGCACAAATGCACAATGAAATAAAAATAGTTGTATCACCAGGATGTGATATCATTGCAGGAACATGCAGGGTTTGTAAAGAAACAGTGTCAGCCATAGTCTGATAAAGGTCCAAGATTATAAATGTTGATGCCATAAACCACTCTTTATTTCATCACAAACCCTGTGTGTACCTGCAATGATATCACAGCCTGGTGACACAAATGTTTTCTACCAGGCTGGGGGAAGTAATTTTCCTTGGTACCTCCACTTTTTGGGGGTAGGATTAGTGAGGATAGCAACAAAATTATCTTCGCTATCCTGAAAAACAAGAAGTAAAATACATGATATCAAATTAAGGAAATTTGTATATATACTTTATACTGTACAGCAATACACCATTTTGCATAAAAGCAGATGATACTTTAACATTAACTTTCCTTTGTCTGTGTGTAATTAAAGCCTGGAATATTTTGGCATCTAACAATCAGAAAAATATATTTTTACGTAATAAAAGTACCTAACAGTGTACATACAATGTAAGAGCTATCTTGCATGCTGTGTGTGGGATGGGGCATTTATATAAAATATGGTGACAATACAGGAAATTCCACCTCCAAGGATAGAACTGTCCGTATTGTGTAACATCAGATTCTTTGGAAAAACAAAAGAAAGATGGAGATGCAATACAGCAGCGGGTCTCAGATTGCCTTAACGCTGTCTCTTCCTGGATGGCTCATCGTCGCTTAAAACTTAACTTATCCAAGACCAAGCTCCTTATCTTCCCTCCTAAATCCTGCACAACACCTCCATTCTCTATAACTGTCTAAGGCTCCACAATTTACCCTGTAGACAAGGCCCGCTGCCTCGGGGTAACTTTGGACTCTTCTCTTTCCTTCTCTTCCCACATTAACAACGTTACCAAAACCTGTCGCTTCTTTCTTCGGAATATAGCAAAAATCCAGCCATTCCTCTCACACTCTACAACAGAAACCCTCATGCATGCTCTTATCCTTTCTCGCCTGGACTACTGCAACTCTTTACTTACTGGTCTTCCTACTAACCATATCGCTCCTCTTCAATCAGTTCTTAATTCAGCCACCAGAATACTCTTCCTCTCCTCCAGAACAGTACTCACCCCACCACTCCTAAAATCACTGTCATGGCTTCCCATAAAGCAGCGTATCACATTCAAAACCCTCCTCATTACCTTCAAGGCTCTCCATCACTTGTCCCCGCCTTATATTTCATCTTTGATATCCCGCCATATTCCTGCACGTCCACTACGCAGCACACATGCTGGACAACTCACTGCCCCTTTAACCACCATCGCTGTTTCACGATTGAAAGCTTTCTCACTGCTGCCCCCTACCTCTGGAACTCCCTACCACCCAGTATTCACCAAGCCTCAACCCTCAACAATTTTAAATCTAAACTAAAAGATCACCTTTTATCTCTAGCAATAGCATAATATGGAAACATTATCATTATTATCATAAGCCAAACACTGCACTTCCTCCTCTACCAGCTTGTATCTGTATGTCACCCATCCTATACTTAGATTGTAAGCTCTACGGGGCAGGGACCTCTTATCCTAATGTATACTCACCTGTCATTCCCCTTATGACTGCCTATATAAGCACTTAATCACCGCACTTATTGTACCCCTGCTGTATTAAATGTAATCTGTAAAGTGCCAAGTACACCGGTTGGCACTATATAAATAAAAATATACAATACAATACAATACAATACAATACAAGTCTGGGGTCAGTATGTGTGGTTCTTTTGCCACTGTGAGACAAGTCTGGGGGTCAGTATGCGTGGTTCTTTTGCCACTGTGTGGGACAAGTTTGGGGGTCAGTATGAGTGGTTCTTTTGCCTCTGTAGGAGAAGGCTGGGGTCAGTATGTATGGTTCTAAGGCTACCAGTGCAGGTGGACAAAGTTGGGGGTCAGTATATAGTCGTTCTGTGGCTACCAGTGAAGCTAGACATGATTGAGGGGTTAGTATTTGTGGTGTTATCGCTACTAGTGCAGTGGGACAAGGCTGCAGGTCAGTATCTGTGGTTCTATGGATACCAGTGTAGTGGGACAAGTATGGGGTTCATTATGTGTGGTTCTAGGCTACCAGTAGAGTGGGACAACCCTGGGGTCAGTATGTGTGGTTCTTTTGCCACTCTGAGACAAGGCTGGGGGTCAGTATGTGTGGTTCTATTCTACCAGTGCAGTGGGACAAGTCTGAGGGTCAGTATCTATGGTTCTGCGTGTACCAGTGCAGTGGGACAAGTCTGGGGGTCAGTATGTGTGGTTCTTTGGCTACTCTATGGCTATTGTGAGACAATGCTGTCTGTCAGTATGTGTAGTTCTATGGCTTCTCTATGGCTACTGTAGGACAAGGTTAGAGTTGTATGGCTCTATAGCTGCCATAGGCATCAGACAAGTCTGGGGGCAGTATGTGGTTCTATGGCTTCCAGAGACATAATGCAAGGCTGGAAGGGGCAGTACGTGGGGTTTTATAGGTAGTGGGACAAGGGGAGGGCAGTATGTGTTCAGCTGAAGGAAGTAGAAACACTGACATTTTTGTAGGAATTTCATGGAAGGTGAAAAGTAACTTTTTTCACGTTTCCTTTAGAGGCAAACATTTTTGCTCATCCCTACCAATAAACAACAATACTAACAAGCAACCACTAGTTGAATTTTTAATCTCCATAGAGTGGCCCATTTACATTACAATTTAACATGAATCCAAACTGTGCCTGTACTCCACTAGTGATTTATTCCCCCTTCCTTTGCTTTGTGGTGAGCTATGCTACATCTGCTGAGGAATAAAAATCAGGAAGTTCTTTTTCCTTTGGGAGCAATGCATCTTTTTTTTGTAAGCTGTTTACTGTATGTTCACAAATTATGTTACTTAAGACTATTTATATTCTAGCATTAGTCATTTCCACATGCATGTCTTTAACTTCTAGGGAAAAGCAGCTCAGAAAGGAGAATGCTTCTCAGAATAGTTAAGTAAGAACATAATTTAAAGGAAAATAACACTAACAAAAGACTATTGCTGAACAACATTTTTCAGAGACCATCTACTTCTAAGTCTTTAGTTCCTATGACAGGGGTACAGAATCTGGCTCCTCAAGAGCTTTCAACAGTGCCTGATTTTAGGATGTCCCCAGCTGAACACAGGTAGACTAATATGTGTCTCAGTCACTTTAATCGGTCTAACTGTGCTCGGTAAGAGAGAACCTGGAAGTCTGCAAGTCTGTTTGTGCTTGATTATAATGGCGGCTACCCCCGTCCTACAGGTGTTATGGAAATTAGTTATAAGACTGTTTTCTTGATTTTAGTGCCTCGAAAATAAATATGAGTTATCATTAGTCTGAATCTTTCTATATTTATCTATATCGCTCTCCTCCCACCCACAAACTTGCATGAATTTACCACCAATTGTTTTAATATTCAGCTTACATTAGATCAGTGGTTCTCAACTCCTGTCCTTAGGACCCACTAACAGGCCAGGATTTGATGATTTCCTTGTTAGAGCGCAGGTGAGTTAATCAATGTGAATGAGCCTCTGATCACATGATTTCCTTGTTAGAACACAGGTGAGTTAATCAATGTGAATGAGCCTCTGATCACATGATTTCCTTGTTAGAACACAGGTGAGTTAATCACTGTGAATGAGCCTCTGATCACATGATTTCCTTGTTAGAACACAGGTGAGTTAATCAATGTGAATGAGCCTCTGATCACATGATTTCCTTGTTAGAACACAGGTGAGTTAATCAATGTGAATGAGCCTCTGATCACATGATTTCCTTGTTAGAACACAGGTGAGTTAATCAGTGTGAATGAGCCTCTGATCACATGATTTCCTTGTTAGAACACAGGTGAGTTAATCAATGTGAATGAGCCTCTGATCACATGATTTCCTTGTTAGAACACAGGTGAGTTAATCAATGTGAATGAGCCTCTGATCACATGATTTCCTTGTTAGAACACAGGTGAGTTAATCAATGTGAATGAGCCTCTGATCACATGATTTCCTTGTTAGAACACAAGTGAGTTAATCAATGTGAATGAGCCTCTGATCACATGATTTCTTTGTTAGAGCACAGGTGAGTTAATCAATGTGAATGAGCCTCTGATCACCACACCTGTGCTCTAGCAGAGAAATCCCTAAGCCCTGGCCTGTTAGTGGGTCCTGAGGACAGGAGTTGAGAACCACTGTATTAGAGCTTACACTGCATCTAAAGGGAATGTATTGTAAAATACTGTATCTTTGAAAAGTTTACATTTATACTTTGAATGATTATAACTACCTCCCCCCCTTCTGACCATATGTTCAAGTCACATTAATTATCATTTACCAATTATCAGTTATCAGTGTCTTTGGCACAGAACACTGTCACAGCATTAAAAGAATAAACTGTTCCTTATTTTAATAACATCACTTTATTGTACAGTAAGGGACATATGTATCACCACCGTAAAATCTGATTAGCGACTGTTAGCGCCTAGTTGTAAAGATGAGAAGTGAATGTTTTCTGAAACCAGGGAGATGAAAGACAAATTAGGAACAGTTGGGCTTGGAAAGGTTTAGCAACGCATACAGACACACTTAGCAAATTTAGCAAACATTTAGCAACTTTTAGGACAAAAAATAGTGACAGTCAGGGCTGTGAAAGTTTGTTGCATGAATAAGGTCTGATCTGCTAATTGTGTCTACTTGTCTTGCTAAGACGTCTGCTTTGATACACATGCTTTGTTGAAAAACAATAATACTAAAATGCAATGGCTGCTTTAATACAAATGATACATATGCCCTCATGGGGCCTATATTAAAAAGAAATGACTGGAAATTCTGATTTAAATTTAACTCAGATTTAGCTGGAATGTTCAAAAAGCAGAAAGTCACTTCTAAAAAGTCAATGTCATCATTATTATTCTCCTTTATGTATATAACAGCAATGTATTCTGCCGGGCTGTATAATAGGGAATAGCCTTACAGAGTTAGAACCTAGAGAACAATAGGATCAGGGGGCTCTGCCCATGAGGACCCAACAGTCTCAAGAAATCAAAATTACTGTGTCTGTACGAGAAGGAAATATTATTTGTAAGTATGGAGGATAGCCAGATTAATATAGATTTTTTTTTTATAAATACAGGACATTTTTGGAATTAAACTGTAAGTAATACCATCTGATTGTGTTAACTTTTTTTTTTGTATTAAGTTATAAAACAACCATTTTTGTCTCTCAAAGTCTTAAATTAAATCAAATATGGAATAGTCTCTCTGAAAATGTGAGTATAAAAACAGCCTGACCCCATACTTTTTTATGTCGCCCTATAAATGAGAACAAAGCTTGGTTGTACTGATAGCAGAATGGCCACACTAGTGTTTCATTTCTCTTCTTTTCCCACAAACATCCCTTTTGGAATTCTGCCCACGGAGGTTCATCTCAAGGTACGTGTAAATGGGAAGTTTGCCTGTATTCAAGGATTAAAAGACCCATTTTGGTAATTTTGGAATTTGTATTTGCTCTACGTGGTGTAGACTGTTTGACTTGGAATTGCTCTTCTGTCTTTGTCAATATGGTCCCCAGAGTATCATAATTATAAGAGATATTTTGGTAGAAACCTCTCAATGAGAAACATTTAAGTAATAACAGCAAAAAAGAGAATAGAGATTAACTAGCATAGAAATATTCCTATGGATAATGTCAAGTAATCTTTTGTATTTTTTTCATTCTAATCTTGTACTATCATATAATAATGATGTTTCTATGGCACAGAGACAAAGCTGTGATGCCAGAGCAATGGTGGGATTTTGACCATAATGGAATCATTGAACATAATGGAATCATGGTTATCCTATCCAGGGGTTGTCTACTTTGTATCTTCAGTTGTTGGAGAGTACTGTCATCCAGTATGGACTAATGGCATATGTAGTATACAAAAGGTGGGGTTTGAAGGGATAATGAGAATATTTGAAAACTGATAATTTACTTAACTATGATATTAACTGTTTCTGTCTACAGTCTTGTGACGGTAACCTGTACTCAGCCTGAGTAGCTCCACTAGACTGTGCTTCCTTAGCACAGGATGACACCCGGGAACTCCACCAGCCAGGAAGTATGATCCTAGCTCAATTCACCCAGTCTCTAGGAAGAACTCAGTGTAGGGTGAAAGCATGAGATAGCAATCTACCCCAAGATGTTATTAAGTACGAGGTGCTGTGCAGTCTTTTGGTATGCAATCCCATGCTTCTCCCAATCCTAGTTGTGCTGTGTGTCCTTGAAGGCGCAGCAGTGCAGTTCTTGGGGCCGGGTCCACCTTCAACCCCCTGCACCATTGAAGGAGGGGGGGGGCTTTAGCTTAGAGAAGGGTCTTCACCCTGGGGTTTTCAGCATTATTGTGTCCAACCTCTGGGCCTTTTTGTTCAGCTCCCTCCTGGGAGAAGAGCCTCAGAATCTTTTGGAGGGGTGGAGGCCCAAGGGCACATTAACCCTCCCCCCCACCTATGCTCAAGTCTCAACCTGGCCCCACTGAAGCAATTTTCAGTGTAGTGAGTGCTTTAGTGTCTATGGGCATAAGTGCTATCAAAAATAAATAGTGAGCAAGTCCATAAATCTACCGTGCAGAAAATCGCACACAGTGAAATAAATAATAATAAATAGTGCAGGTTAAGGCCCCAGCCTCCTGGCTGGCATTATAAATATTGCTTCATTACCAGGCCAGAAGGCCAGGGCAGCAGAGGTAAAGAAAGCAAAATCCGGGTGACGTGCATGTGTTCCACAATAGCAGTGTCCAGGTTAACCATGTGCTCAGTGAGGATCCAAGCAAAAATCACCTCTGGCTTCGCCGCTTTCCGGCCCATGGCGTCAGACCAAGTGGTTCTCTGCTTCCCAGTCTGGCGCCAATCCTAACGAAACCTAAAAATAGATACTACACTTGATCTTAGCCAAAAGGCAGAGAAGCCCCACACGACACCAGTGTTGGAGTAAAATAAGAACTAACTTTTATACAGTGAAACTAACTCTCTTATACAAAACAGCCAGATAATAAATGATGGGCTGAATACAAAGAGGCACGATGGGAGCAATGGGAACTTAAACGTGGAACAAATGATTGTAAATAACAAAAGACATCACAACATGATTACATCACACATAATTACATTACACTTAATCAAATACATAATGACAACATCAAACAAGAGCATAATTCCCTTAACAAATACACTACTCTGTTCCTGTGACAGCCCTCCATAGCTGGTTAGTCTGTAGGGATCTGGATTGGGCAGACCAGACTGGGTTTCATGGTCACCCTGTGCCTCCAATAGACACAGGGTGACTTAGACCCAACAGGGGACTGGGAAGCTGAGAAAGGAGATTCCCCATGAACGGGGCCCATATTCTGAAGGGAGGAGGCTGGCCCCTCCAGGAGCCCAGGGCACAAAGTCTTCCGCGACAGGTCTTACTGAAAAATCACTATTGGAATTTGGTACTATACTGGGATAAAAACTGGATTGTCTCTCCTTTTGTAGTCTTGCAACATGACGGCTGATCTGGTCAACATGTTCATCCTAGTATTGATTTCATTTTATACCAAGCGCTGAATACCGATCGCTCAGAAGCCGTCTTTTGGATGTGCAGTTTGTATTTATGATATTGTCATTATTTTAATCATCTTTCTCTTCTTTCTGCTTATTTTTGCTTTTCTACAGAATGAAACCCAGTATCTGTACTCTTCCAACCTGGAAACTAATTGCTCTGGGGGCAGTAGAGCTGAAGCCTTCTGACTCTTCTATTCAATGGATTGTTCTGCTCAGGGTCAGGCTCCTCACAATTATTCTTGTATATTATTTGCTATTAGCAGCCAGTTTGGGACAATTAATTGTTAAATCCATATATGATGCCACTGAAAAATGAATTGTGCTTCTTTTTATCTATAATTTGCCTGTGGATCTTGGTTTTTTTCTTGCAGTTTTATTTGATTCATTGTGTTAGATTATTTAATAACAATTCTCTACTAGGCCTTGAATAAGTCATTAGTGTCTTCAATAATAATCTGCCTTCCAGCTCAGGCAACAGCAACACATTATATAGGGATGTGTGTGTGTGTGTGTGTGTGTGTGTGTATTTCTCTGTGTGTGTGTAGTTAATTAATTTACATATATTAGTATGAAAGCCCATGTACATGAGCTAAAGTGCCACCGAGCAGCCTCGGCTGCTACCCTGGATCTGGGAGCAGAGACAGGCAGTGAGACGTTCAAAGTGCCCCGCTCTGGAACAGTGATTTCGGACAGTCACCACTGCACATGGCTGCATCGTTCCAGCAGTCTCTACTGCACTTGTGCTGTTACGCACACAGGGAGCTTTGCAGCTTAGCAATTTAAGCTGCAAAATAAACTATTGTTAAAAGTGAATGATTAAGATATAAAATAAAATGTAGTCCCTGCAAACATTAACTCTGTTTTTCTTCCAAAAGTTGAAAATGAAAATTTCATTAGTAATATATTTGTCATTAATTATGTGTACTACAGGGGCGTCCAAGATTTTTAAAATCTTGGGTGACATGTTCAGAAAGCCATAAGTGTGAGGGCCACAAGAATAGAAAGCCATAAGTGTGAGGGCCACATGAAAAGAAAGACATAAGTGTGAGGATCACATGAATAGAAAGCCATAAGTGTGAGGGCCACATGAATAGAAAGCCATAAGTGTGAGGATCACATGAATAGAAAGACATAAGTGTGAGGATCACAAGAATAGAAAGACATAAGTGTGAGGGCCACATGAATAGAAAGCCATAAGTGTGAGGGCCACATGAATAGAAAGCCATAAGTGTCAGGGCCACAAGAATAGAAAGACATAAGTGTGAGGGCCACAAGAATAGAAAGACATAAGTGTGAGGGTCACATGAATAGAAAGACATAAGTGTCAGGGCCACAAGAATAGAAAGCCATAAGTGTGAGGATCACAAGAATAGAAAGACATAAGTGTGAGGATCACAAGAATAGAAAGACATAAGTGTGAGGGCCACATGAATAGAAAGCCATAAGTGTGAGGGCCACATGAATAGAAAGCCATAAGTGTCAGGGCCACAAGAATAGAAAGCCATAAGTGTCAGTGTCACAAGAATAGAAAGCCATAAGTGTGAGGATTAGTGATGAGCGAGCACCCCAATGCTCGGGTGTTCGGGTGCTCTGACCGAGCACCCCCTGAGGCTCGAGTGCTCGGCCGAGCACCCGAGCCCCATTGAAGTCAATGGAAGGACTCGAGCATTACACCAGGCACCCCCTGCTCTGATGAGGGGAGGGTGCCTGGTCCATAGGAAAAGGGCAGAAAAAGATGGAAACACTACAGAAATGGTTCAGGGACAGCATAGGGAGGATGTCTGGATGCATCTTGGACTCCAACGTCGCTGCTGGGAACGATCTTTCGCCCGTAGTACGCCATTTTTACAGACTGACCGTAAAACACACAAAAAGGCAGATAAAAACGACTTTAGGCGAAAAATTGTTACCAAACAGTATTTGCTGTATATTTACTTGTATATCATCTGCAAATTCTCCCAAAAATTTCCTCGATTTTTCTGAACTGAGGCCATGATTAAGAGGAAAACGTGCGCAGAGGCAAATTCTCCCAAAAATTTCCTTGATTTTCAGAACTGAGGCCATGATTAAGAGGGAAACGTGCGCAGAGGCAAATTCTCCCAAAAATTTCTTTGATTTTCAGAACTGAGGCCATGATTAAGAGGGAAACGTGCGCAGAGGCAAATTTTCCCAAAAATTTCCTTGATTTTCAGAACTGAGGCCATGATTAAGAGGGAAACGTGCGCAGAGGCAAATTCTCCCAAAAATTTCCTTGATTTTCAGAACTGAGGCCATGATTAAGAGAAAACGTGCACAGAGGCAAATTCTCCCAAAAATTTCCTTGATTTTCAGAACTGAGGCCATGATTAAGAGGGAAACGTGCACAGAGGCAAATTCTCCCAAAAATTTCCTTGATTTTATTGAACTGAGGCCATGATTAAGAGGGAAACGTGCGCTGAGCTGACCATCTAAAACATTATGGGTGAGGGTCTGCTGCAGAGCTGACCATCCTAAACATTATATGCGAAGGCCCGCTAGTGAGCTGACGCTATAAAACATTATATGAGAGGGCCCGCTAGAGAGCTGACCCAATAAAACATTATATGAGAAGGCCCGCTGGTGAGCTGACCTATATAAAAATTGGCAAACAGGGCCCGCTGGTGAGCTGACCCTATATAAAAATTATATCACAGGGCCCGCTGGTGAGCTGGCCCTATATAAAAATTATATCACAGGGCCCGCTGGTGAGCTGGCCCTATATAAAAATTATAGCACAGGGCATATGGAAGAGGAGGAGGAGGATGAGAAGATTAAGAGTCAACCATATACCCGTTTTTTGGGTGGAAGGGGTGAATGGGAATACAGAGTATTCCCATCATTGTAAATAATATATGTAAAGTGAGTTTATGTTCCCCCGGGGCTTTCCTCCAGTGGAGTGGAGAAGTCAGGGGAAATCCAGGCCTTGTTCATTTTTATAAGTGTCAACCTATCAGCATTGTCGGTGGAAAGGCGGATACGCTTATCAGTTATGATGCCACCAGCAGCACTAAATACCCGCTCAGACAGAACGCTGGCGGCAGGGCAGGCCAGCACCTCCAAGGCGTAGAGTGCCAGTTCATACCACGTGTCCAGCTTGGACACCCAGTAGTTGTAAGGCACAGAGGGATCATTGAGGACGCTGACACGGTCTGCTACGTACTCCTTCACCATCTTCCAAAACTTTTCCCTCCTTGTGACACTAGGCTGCGCATCAGGGTGAGGGTGCTGGCGGGGTGTCATGAAGGTGTCCCACGCCTTGGAGAGTGTTGCCCTGCCTTTCTCGGAACTGCTGTGTGCTCCCCTTTTCTCCCCTTCTCGGTTGGCCAAGGTAGCACGTACTCTGCCGCCAGCGTTGTCAGATGGAAAATTTTGGAGCAATTTTTCGACAAGAACCTTCTGTTATTGCACCATTTTGCTTGTCCTCTCCACCGGAGGAATGAGAGATGAGAAATTCTCTTTGTAGCGGGGGTCCAGAAGGGTGAACACCCAGTAATCCGTGTTGTTTAAAATGCGTATAACGCGTGGGTCACGGGAAAGGCAGCCTAACATAAAGTCAGCCATGTGTGCCAGAGTACCAACAGTCAAGATTTCGCTGTCCTCACAAGGACGATGACTCTCAATCTCCTCATCCTCTTCCTCCTCTTCTGCCCACCCACGCTGAAGAGATGGAACTAAAGTTCCATGGCTACCCTCTGTAGCGGAGGCAACCGTGTCTTCCTCCTCCTCCTCCTCCTCCTCCTCCTCCTCCTCCGCCTCCTCCAATTGTCGCTGAGAAGACGAAGTGAGGGTGCTCTGGCTATCACCTTGTGTAAGCTCTTCCTCCCCCATTTCCACCTCTTCCACATGCAAAGCGTCGGTTTTAATTGTGAGCAGCGAGCGTTTCAGTAGACACAGAAGTGGGATGGTTACACTGATAATAGCGTTATCGCCGCTCACCATCTGTGTCGATTCCTCAAAATTGCGTAAAACCTCGCAGAGGTCTGACATCCATTCCCACTCCTCACTTCTGATTACAGGAAGTTGAACGGAGAGGCGACGACCGTGTAACAGCTGGTACTCCACTACTGCCCTCTGCTGCTCACAAAGCCGGGCCAACATGTGGAAGGTGGAGTTCCAGCGCGTGCTCACATCACACAGCAGCCGGTGAGCTGGCAATTGTAAGCGCTGCTGCAGCTTCAACAGGCCGGCCGAAGCTGTAGATGACTTACGGAAATGTGCACACACGCGGCGCACCTTGGTCAAGAGATCATGCACATTGGGGTAGGTTTTTAGAAATCGCTGCACCACTAAATTAAATACATGCGCTAGGCATGGTACGTGTGTGAGCTTGCCGAGCTCCAAAGCCGCCACCAAGTTACGCCCATTATCACACACAACCATGCCTGGTTGCAGGTTGAGTGGCGAGAGCCACTGCTCGGTCTGGTGACTAATCCCCTGCAACAGCTCTGAGGCCGTGTGCTGTTTGTCCCCAAGGCAGATCAGCTTCAGCACGGCCTGTTGACGCTTCCCCACTGCAGTGCTACACTGCTTCCAGCTACTGGCTGATGGGGGAGTGGCGCTGTGTGTAGAGAATTCGGAGGTGGAAACGGAGGAGGAGGAGCCAATAACGTAGGTGCTGGTGGAAACCCTGATGGAGGTAGGGCCCGCAATCCTCGGCGTGGGTAGCACCCGTGCCATCCCAGGGTCCGAGTCGCTCCCAGCCTCCACGACATTCACCCAGTGTGCCGTCAGGGAAATGTAGCGTCCCTGGCCACAAGCACTTGTCCATGTGTCAGTCGTTAAGTGGACCTTCCCAGTAACTGCGTTGGTCAGGGCACGGGTGATGTTACGGGACACATGGTGGTGTAATGCGGGGATGGCACACCGGGAAAAGTAGTGGCGGCTGGGGACCGCGTACCGAGGGACAGCTGCTGCCATCAGGCTGCGGAAGGACTCAGTGTCCACAAGCCTAAATGGCAGCATTTCGATGGCCAGTAATTTGGAAAGGTGTGAGGTTAGTGCTATGGCCTGTGGGTGGGTGGCTGGGTACTTTCTCTTGCGCTCAAATGCCTGGGGTAACGACATTTGGACGCTGTGCTGGGACAGGGAAGTGGATGTGGTCGCTGATGGTGCTTCAGATGGTACAGGTGCAGGGCGGGAGGTATGCGGGCCTGCGCCTTCGACAGGCGATTGGCCGGCACCGAAAACAGGGGAAGAGGAGGCAGTGGTGTGGCCTGCAGACACAGATGGGCGATCCAGGCGTTCCTCCCACTTACTACGGTGCTTGGATGCCATGTGTCGGATCATGCTGGTGGTGGTGAGGTTTCTAGTGTTCATGCCTCGGCTCATTCTGGTGTGGCACAGGTTGCAAACTACAATTCTTTTGTCGTCCGCACTTTCCTTAAAAAAACGCCATACCGCGGAACACCTACCCCTTGGCAAGGTAGATTTACGCAAGGGGGTGCTCCGTGGAACATTTGCGGGCCGGTTTGGTGCGGTCCGCCTTCTTTCTGTAGCCACATCACTGCCTCTTCCAGCCTGTTGCGGTGCTGCAGATGGCTCACCCTCAGGACTGCTGACATCGCTCGGCTCTACACCTTCCCAGGTGGGGTCAGTCACCTCATCGTCCACCAAGTCCTCCTCCACTTCCTCACTCTGATCATCCTCCTCAAGTCTTGATCCCACCACATACTCAGTCATTGACAACTGTATAACATTCTCCTCAACAAGGTCTTGAGACGGAAATAGTGGTTGATTTAATGGCAACTGTGTCTCATCATCATCATCATCATCCACTACTTCCTTTGACCTTAAATGCCGTTCACATCTGTCATCTTCTTGTGATTGGGTAGCCTCTAGAGGTTGTGAATCAGGGCACAAGATGTCATGTTCCTCTGCAAGCGTGCTTGGAGAGAGGGTCAAATGAAGGATTGGTGATGAGACGAGCTCCTCACTATATCCCAGTGTGGGATCACTTCTTTGACCAGACCGTGTATGGTGGGAGGAAGGATGATCAGAGTGAGGATTATTTTGACCAGACTCTTGGCTACTGAGAGTGGACTTGGTGGAAGACAGGGTGGTGCTTAACCGACTGGAAGCAGTATCAGCTGTCATCCAACCGACCACCTGTTCGCAGTGGTCGGACCTCGAGAGTGATGTCCTGCAACGCCCTGTAAAATTACACATGAAGCTAGGTATGGTGGATGTCTTTCTTTCTTGTGTTCTGGCACCAGGCACAGTTTCTCCGCGTCCTGACCCGCGCCCTGAACTTTCAGGATCACGTCCACTTCCCCGTCCCTTTTTACCCGCCTTCTTCATCTTACACAGAATATGTGACTTTAATATTTGAGTTTGAAAACTTAACAGTATTTCTTACTATTCTGCAACTCTGCAGAGTACACAGAATAGGCTGCTAAACGGCGGTGATACACACTGAATGGAATATGTGACTTTAATATTTGAGTTTGAAAACTTAACAGTATTTCTTATTATTCTGCAACTGTACAGAGTACACAGAATAGGCTGCTAAACGGCGGTGATACACACTGAATGGAATATGTGACTTTAATATTTGAGTTTGAAAACTTAACAGTATTTCTTACTATTCTGCAACTGTTCAGAGTACACAGAATAGGCTGCTAAACGGCGGTGATACACACTGAATGGAATATGTGACTTTGATATTTGAGTTTGAAAACTTAACAGTATTTCTTACTATTCTGCAACTGTGCAGAGTACACAGAATAGGCTGCTAAACGGCGGTGAAACACACTGAATGGAATATGTGACTTTAATATTTGAGTTTGAAAACTTAACAGTATTTCTTACTATTCTGCAACTGTTCAGAGTACACAGAATAGGCTGCTAAACGGCGGTGATACACACTGAATGGAATATGTGACTTTAATATTTGAGTTTGAAAACTTAACAGTATTTCTTACTATTCTGCAACTGTTCAGAGTACACAGAATAGGCTGCTAAACGGCGGTGATACACACTGAATGGAATATGTGACTTTGATATTTGAGTTTGAAAACTTAACAGTATTTCTTACTATTCTGCAACTGTTCAGAGTACACAGAATAGGCTGCTAAACGGCGGTGATACACACTGAATGGAATATGTGACTTTGATATTTGAGTTTGAAAACTTAACAGTATTTCTTACTATTCTGCAACTGTGCAGAGTACACAGAATAGGCTGCTAAACGGCGGTGATACACACTGAATGGAATATGTGACTTTGATATTTGAGTTTGAAAACTTAACACTATTTCTTACTATTCTGCAACTCTGCAGAGTACACAGAATGTGCTGCTAAACTGCGGCGAAGCACACTGAATGGAATATGTGACTTTAATATTTGAGTTTGAAAACTTAACAGTATTTCTTCCTATTCTGCAACTCTGCACAGTACACAGAATGTGCTGCTAAACTGCGGCGACGCACACTGAATGGAATATGTGACTTTGATATTTTAGTTTGAAGACTTAACAGAATGTGCTCTAATCTGCAACTTTGCACACTAAACAGAATGTGCTCTAATCTGCAACTTTGCACACTAAACAGAATGTGCTCTAATCTGCAACTTTGCACACTAAACAGAATGTGCTCTAATCTGCAACTTTGCACACTAAACAGAATATATGAAATTTTTTTTTTTTTTTTTCCCCCCCACACAAAATAACCTGCTGCCCCCACACACAGTAGTCCTAAAAAGGACTTTTGGTTCTTTTTTTTTCACAATTTTGCTTTTTTTCTCCCTACACTGACTTTCCCTTCCTATCCTCAGCTCTCCCTGGCTAAGACTGAGCCGAACTCGCTGGTCAGGTGCTATACAGCACCCGACCACGGGTTCTGGCCAGCCAATCAGTGTAATGCCAGCAGCCAACATGGCTGCTGGCATTACACCGATGTCAGAGCCTCCCTGCACGTTTATTGGCTGCGCAGCAGCCGCAAAACGTGCGGGGAGGAGACCCGAACATGGCGGGCGAGCACATGCGGTACTCGTACGAGTACCGCCATGTGCCGAGCAGAGCGATGCTCGAGCCGATCCGAGCATCGGCCGAGCATGCTCGCTCAACACTAGTGAGGATCACATGAATAGAAAGCCATAAGTGTGAGGATCACATGAATAGAAAGCCATAAGTGTGAGGTTCACATGAATAGAAAGCCATAAGTGTCAGGGCCACAAGAATAGAAAGCCATAAGTGTGAGGGTCACATGAATAGAAAGCCATAAGTGTGAGGATCACATGAATAGAAAGCCATAAGTGTCAGGGCCACAAGAATAGAAAGCCATAAGTGTGAGGGTCACATGAATAGAAAGCCATAAGTGTCAGGGCCACATGAATAGAAAGCCATAAGTGTGAGGGTCACATGAATAGAAAGCCATAAGTGTCAGGGCCACATGAATAGAAAGCCATAAGTGTGAGGATCACATGAATAGAAAGCCATAAGTGTGAGGGCCACAAGAATAGAAAGTCATAAGTGTGAGGGCCACATGAATAGAAAGCCATAAGTGTCAGGGCCACAAGAATAGAAAGCCATAAGTGTCAGTGTCACAAGAATAGAAAGCCATAAGTGTGAGGATCACATGAATAGAAAGCCATAAGTGTGAGGGTCACATGAATAGAAAGCCATAAGTGTGAGGATCACAAGAATAGAAAGCCATAAGTGTGAGGGTCACGTGAATAGAAAGCCATAAGTGTGAGGATCACATGAATAGAAAGCCATAAGTGTGAGGGTCACATGAATAGAAAGCCATAACTGTGAGGATCACATGAATAGAAAGACATAAGTGTGAGGATCACATGAATAGAAAGCCATAAGTGTGAGGGCCACAAGAATAGAAAGCCATAAGTGTGAGGGCCACAAGAATAGAAAGCCATAAGTGTCAGGGCCACATGAATAGAAAGCCATAAGTGTCAGTGTCACAAGAATAGAAAGCCATAAGTGTGAGGGTCACATGAATAGAAAGCCATAAGTGTGAGGGCCACATGAATAGAAAGCCATAAGTGTCAGGGCCACAAGAATAGAAAGCCATAAGTGTGAGGTTCACATGAATAGAAAGCCATAAGTGTCAGTGTCACAAGAATAGAAAGCCATAAGTGTGAGGATCACATGAATAGAAAGCCATAAGTGTGAGGGCCACAAGAATAGAAAGCCATAAGTGTGAGGGCCACAAGAATAGAAAGCCATAAGTGTGAGGGCCAGATGAATAGAAAGCCATAAGTGTCAGGGCCACAAGAATAGAAAGCCATAAGTGTGAGGTTCACATGAATAGAAAGCCATAAGTGTGAGGTTCACATGAATAGAAAGCCATAACTGTGAGGATCACATGAATAGAAAGCCATAAGTGTGAGGATCACATGAATAGAAAGACATAAGTGTGAGGGTCACAAGAATAGAAAGACATAAGTGTGAGGGTCACATGAATAGAAAGACATAAGTGTCAGGGTCACAAGAATAGAAAGACATAAGTGTCAGGGTCACAAGAATAGAAAGACATAAGTGTCAGGGTCACAAGAATAGAAAGCCATAAGTGTGAGGGTCACAAGAATAGAAAGACATAAGTGTCAGGGTCACAAGAATAGAAAGCCATAAGTGTGAGGGTCACATGAATAGAAAGCCATAAGTGTGAGGGTCACAAGAATAGAAAGCCATAAGTGTGAGGGTCACATGAATAGAAAGCCATAAGTGTGAGGGCCACAAGAATAGAAATCCATAAGTGTCAGGGTCACAAGAATAGAAAGACATAAGTGTGAGGGCCACAAGAATAGAAAGCCATAAGTATCAGGGCCACATGAATAGAAAGACATAACTGTGAGGGCCACAAGAATAGAAAGCCATAAGTGTCAGGGCCACATGAATAGAAAGCCATAAGTGTGAGGATCACATGAATAGAAAGCCATAACTGTGAGGGCCACAAGAATAGAAAGCCATAAGTGTCAGGGCCACAAGAATAGAAAGACATAAGTGTGAGGGCCACAAGAATAGAAAGCCATAAGTATCAGGGCCACATGAATAGAAAGACATAACTGTGAGGGCCACAAGAATAGAAAGCCATAAGTGTGAGGGTCACATGAATAGAAAGCCATAAGTGTGAGGGCCACAAGAATAGAAAGACATAAGTGTGAGGATCACATGAATAGAAAGCCATAAGTGTGAGGGCCACAAGAATAGAAAGACATAAGTGTGAGGGCCACAAGAATAGAAAGACATAAGTGTGAGGGCCACATGAATAGAAAGACATAAGTGTCAGTGCCACAAGAATAGAAAGCCGTAAGTGTGAGGGTCACAAGAATAGAAAGCCATAAGTGTGAGGGCCACAAGAATAGAAAGACATAAGTGTGAGGGCCACAAGAATAGAAAGCCATAAGTGTCAGGGCCACAAGAATAGAAAGACATAAGTGTGAGGGCCACAAGAATAGAAAGCCGTAAGTGTGAGGGTCACATGAATAGAAAGCCATAAGTGTGAGGGTCACAAGAATAGAAAGCCATAAGTGTCAGGGCCACAAGAATAGAAAGCCATAAGTGTGAGGGCCACAAGAATAGAAAGCCATAAGTGTGAGGGCCACAAGAATAGAAAGCCATAAGTGTGAGGGCCACAAGAATAGAAAGCCATAAGTGTGAGGGCCACAAGAATAGAAAGACATAAGTGTGAGGATCACATGAATAGAAAGTCATAAGTGTCAGGGCCACAAGAATAGAAAGCCATAAGTGTGAGGGCCACAAGAATAGAAAGCCATAACTGTGAGGATCACATAAATAGAAAGTCATAAGTGTCAGGGCCACAAGAATAGAAAGCCATAAGTGTCAGTGTCACAAGAATAGAAAGACATAACTGTGAGGGTCACAAGAATAGAAAGCCATAAGTGTGAGGATCACATGAATAGAAAGACATAAGTGTGAGGATCACATGAATAGAAAGCCATAAGTGTGAGGGTCACATGAATAGAAAGCCATAAGTATCAGGGCCACAAGAATAGAAAGCCATAAGTGTGAGGGTCACAAGAATAGAAAGACATAAGTGTGAGGGCCACAAGAATAGAAAGACATAAGTGTGAGGGTCATGTGAATAGAAAGACATAAGTGTGAGGGTCATGTGAATAGAAAGACATAAGTGTCAGGGTCACATGAATAGAAAGCCATAAGTATCAGGGTCACATGAATAGAAAGACATAAGTGTGAGGGCCACAAGAATAGAAAGACATAAGTGTGAGGGTCACAAGAATAGAAAGACATAAGTGTGAGGGCCACAAGAATAGAAAGACATAAGTGTGAGGGTCATGTGAATAGAAAGACATAAGTGTGAGGGTCATGTGAATAGAAAGACATAAGTGTGAGGGTCATGTGAATAGAAAGCCATAAGTATCAGGGTCACATGAGTAGAAAGACGTAAGTGTGAGGGCCTCAAGAATAGAAAGACATAAGTGTGAGGGTCACATGAATAGAAAGCCATAAGTGTGAGGGCCACAAGAATAGAAAGCCATAAGTGTGAGGGTCACATGAATAGAAAGCCATAAGTGTCAGTGCCACAAGAATAGAAAGCCATAAGTGTGAGGGTCACATGAATAGAAAGCCATAAGTGTCAGGGCCACAAGAATAGAAAGCCATAAGTGTCAGGGCCACAAGAATAGAAAGACATAAGTATCAGGGCCACAAGAATAGAAAGCCATAAGTGTGAGGGTCACA
Organism: Rhinophrynus dorsalis; assembly: GCA_037306005.1. Classification (NCBI taxonomy): domain Eukaryota; kingdom Metazoa; phylum Chordata; class Amphibia; order Anura; family Rhinophrynidae; genus Rhinophrynus; species Rhinophrynus dorsalis. The sequence goes on from CM074728.1 coordinate 128,060,404, forward strand.
AGAATAGAAAGCCATAAGTGTGAGGGCCTCAAGAATAGAAAGACATAAGTGTGAGGGCCACAAGAATAGAAAGCCATAAGTGTGAGGGCCACAAGAATAGAAAGCCATAAGTGTGAGGGTCACATGAATAGAAAGCCATAAGTGTCAGTGCCACAAGAATAGAAAGCCATAAGTGTGAGGGTCACATGAATAGAAAGCCATAAGTGTCAGGGCCACAAGAATAGAAAGCCATAAGTGTCAGGGTCACAAGAATAGAAAGCCATAAGTGTGAGGGTCACATGAATAGAAAGCCATAAGTGTCAGTGCCACAAGAATAGAAAGCCATAAGTGTGAGGGTCACATGAATAGAAAGCCATAAGTGTCAGGGCCACAAGAATAGAAAGCCATAAGTGTCAGGGCCACAAGAATAGAAAGCCATAAGTGTCAGGGCCACAAGAATAGAAAGACATAAGTATCAGGGCCACAAGAATAGAAAGCCATAAGTGTGAGGGTCACATGAATAGAAAGCCATAAGTGTCAGGGCCAGAAGAATAGAAAGCCATAAGTGTGAGGGTCACATGAATAGAAAGACATAAGTGTGAGGGTCACAAGAATAGAAAGACATAAGTGTGAGGGTCATGTGAATAGAAAGACATAAGTGTGAGGGTCACATGAATAGAAAGCCATAAGTGTGAGGGTCACAAGAATAGAAAGCCATAAGTGTGAGGGTCACATGAATAGAAAGACATAAGTGTGAGGGTCACAAGAATAGAAAGACATAAGTGTGAGGGTCATGTGAATAGAAAGACATAAGTGTGAGGGTCACATGAATAGAAAGCCATAAGTGTGAGGGTCACAAGAATAGAAAGCCATAAGTGTGAGGGTCACATGAGTAGAAAGACATAAGTGTCAGGGCCACAAGAATAGAAAGACATAAGTGTGAGGGTCACAAGAATAGAAAGACATAAGTGTGAGGGTCATGTGAATAGAAAGCAATAAGTGTGAGGGTCACATGAGTAGAAAGACATAAGTGTCAGGGCCACATGAATAGAAAGCCATAAGTGTGAGGGTCACATGAATACATGAAGGGATTCAACAAAGTACAGGATGGAAGTACATTTCAAAAGAGTAAAAATGTTAGGACAAGAGGCCATAGTCTAAAACTAGAGGGACACAGGTTTAGATGTAATGTAAGAAAGTTTTACTCCACTGAGAGGATAGTAGACAAGTGGAATAGCCTACCAGCAGAAGTGGTAGAGGGAATACAGTGACAGAATTTAAGCATGCATGGGATAGGCATAAGGTGGTCCTTAACATAAGAAAAGACCAAGGACCAAAAAAGGTTTGAAGGGTTTTTTTTTTTGTTTGTTTTTTTTTTAACAGTAGGAAATTGGGCAGACTAGATGGGCTGAAAGGTTCTTCTCTGCCGTCAAATTCTATGTTTCTGTGTTTCTATTTAAAGACATAAGTGTCAGGGGCCACATGAATAGAAAGACATAAGTGTGAATAGAGTGTGATATTTAAATCTGGTCTGTGCATCTGAATATTACAGGAAGTGTTTGCGCCTTTTCCAACTTAAGTGACAGCAAACTGTAGCCTAAAAGATATATATATATATATATATATATACAAAATCCTATAAGAGTGATATTGATCTAAACACATATTAAATGTGGTTTCTGTCTGGTCTCTTGATTTAGCTGTAGTTCTGCTGAAGACAATAGAGATCACAAGAACCAATGCCTTCCATATCTACATGGAAGATGTCCTTTATTGGTGTTTAGGTGTTTGCACTTCAAGTGTACAGTGTATAATATTTAGACATCATAATTATATTCAATATTATGTGGTCTGCCTAAAACGTTAGAGATAGGAGTGGGTACTGTTGTTCAGTGTCAGTTTAGTGTTTATTGAGGTTTATACAGGATTGTCTGATTGCGGGAGGAACGCAGTGCGAGTGGACCAGTGATCTTACAGATACCCGAAGACTTGAAGAAAACACGTTCACTTCTAAAAACTCATCAACAGCGTACATATCTGTTTGTTTTATTTCAGGAATCTCATATTATTAGATTTTTTTACAGTTATTTTAAAATCACTTTCAATTCATTTAGTTGTACCCTGAACAGGGGCAGGTTTGTTACCCTTGTGCTACAGAAGTCAGTTGAAACTTTCAGGTGCACATCAGTCAACTAACAGAGTAAGTGTGCATTGTGTTTGGATATTTATGTCTAGAGCCTTTTATTCCTATGAGGGCACATGTGGATGTCCTTTCTTCATTTTTAATACACTTAGGGCAGAATGCAAGGATCGTGCACAATCTCTATTACCAGGTTGGAACTACTAGCAAATAGGTTTGCGCATGTGTCTATTGAATTCTGCATGAAAAATGAAGATTAGCGACCAACTGTGCATTTTTGTTGTGGTCATGGTCAGGGTTAACGAATCTGTTAACGGATCTGTCTAGAGTGGAATAGCTAATTCTCCTAATGCATCTAATGTCTATTGTGATCGATTTTATACGTCTGTGCAATGTTTTCATAAAAGCTAACTTTTTATGTGCGATTCAAGAAGCCTTCGGTATACAATTTACTGGATTAGATTATGCGCAATATCCATCTGTGCAGGAAAGAAAGCACATGCGTGTGCTTCTTCCATTGTTCTCTTGGTCTCTTCTTGACACAGTCATTTTAATAACATTCATTATGCTAGGTGCCATGTTGAGACAGAAGGAACTCTTTTAAGGGTTTATCTTCCATTAAGACCAAGTGGTTCTTAATGCATTAATTAATGCAAATGAATATATTTACTGTAAGAGTTCTTCACACAGTAGTCTGGTATATCTACATATTTATGGTATTTTTAGCCACTGTTGTTTTTACTTCCACCAGTGAAATCTGCCTTTAGTTCACACATCATCACACAACAGGTTCCAACAATCTAATAGAGAGGAGAGGTTTTCGGACTCAAAGATTGGTATTTTTTCCACAAACTAATTTAAAATCAGAATTTTAACCCCTTGAATGCTAGAGATGTCTCCAACATACTGAGACAAGATTTTATTTGCTTTTTTTTTTTAATCTCTTTATTACAATTAAAAAACAATTGCAAAATTAGCATACTTCAGTTGAGATATATTTACTTTATACAGTACAAACATTCTAATACCATTCATACCTCCAATTACATTCAATACCACCTGGGAAGTAATGCCGAGCCCTGACCATTGTGATGGATCCCATGCCACTCTTATTTATTATATATTGCTTTATAAAACTTAGCCCAAGGGCCCCTATTTCTTCACATTTTACGTGCATGTACCTACATTCCAAAAACCCTTTTTCCATCAAAAACTGATTATTAATCTGAGACAAAATCTCATTCCACTATATTTCACCTTCTTTCCTCCAGTTCTGGGCAATTACCAGTTTTGTGGCTAACAAAATCTGAATAGTCAACTCCTTACACTCCTTACAACACTTTTTATAGTCACAACTAAATCCTAATTCCTTTTCCCATGTTTTCCAAGATTTTAAATGGCTAAGTAAGAGCCCAGTTTCCAGCATCCTTGAAAACTATTTTAATACATTATTTTTATCTTCCTATCAAAAATATTTATTATTTGTTTTACAAAATTTGAGTCCTGGGGTTTCAGTAGAACTTCTTTTAAGTAATTCATAACTCTTATATATGTATAATACTCAGTTTCAGGGATACCATACTCTTCCATTAATTGGGAGAATTTTTTCATTCACCCACTAAAAAGATCTGATACTTCCTTTATTCCCTTTTGCTTCCAAATACCCAAACTTATATCCTGTACATTCCTTTCGATCACCCCCCAGTGAAACCATTGGACAAATCTTTCCTCCCCACCTCATTTTCCTTCTAAAGCCCATCCAATAAGAAGACAAGCTTTCTAAAATCTTCAGTTCCAGTTGGTTAACATCTATCTTAATTGTTCCCCTGTTTCCCCACATCAACCCTTCAAAATCCATTTGTCCCAATACTTCTTCCTCAATTTTAAACCAATATTCATGTTCAGACGAACTTAATTGCCATTTAGATGCATTTAGAAACATGCTTGCGTCCCTATATCTCATCATTTGTGGCATTCCCAATCCTCCTTGTGATCTGTCCTTATATAACGTCAGCCTATTCACTCTTGGCCTTTTCCCCTGCCAAATAAATCTCAAGAGTAAAGTCTGGAGTTGCTTCATCTTTCCATCCGTAAATTACAATGGGATGGACCTTAAAATATATAGCCACTTTGGAAGGATGTATGATTTTATGGTATTAATTCTGCCAAACCACAAGATCATTCTATTATTCCAATCATTCAGAAGCCGCTCTGCCTCTTTGTATAAAGTCATAAAATTTAATTCTGCTTCAACTTTTTGTGATAATAGTATCCCCAGGTAATGAATTCTAGTACTCAACCAGCTAAAGTCATATTTTATTTGCATTGCTACCAGTTCTGTCTGTGAAACTGCTATTGGCAAAGCCTGAGTTTTATTCACATTTAGTCTATAGTGGGATACCTCTACGTATATTAATAATTCTGCCATTAAGCCTTCCACCAAAATATCTATAACTTTTAAAGTTAAAATTATATCTTCAGCGAATAGACTTATCTTATACATGGTCTCCCCAACTACAATACCCTTTATTAAATTACTCTCCCTTATCCTAACTGCCAATGGCTCCAATGTTAAAATATACAGCATTGGGGCCAGTGGACACCCCTGTCTTGTTCCATTGCATATTCTAAACCACGTGGAATTTAATCCTTGACCTACCACTTTGGCCGACGGTTCGACATACAGAGCCATAACTGAATTTATTAAAGCAGGACCAAAGCCATATTCTCGAAGCACCACCACCACAAAAGTCCAGGTGACTCGGTTGAATGCCTTTTCGGCATCTAATGAAAGGACTAATGACGGCGTTCGAGAAGTACTAGCATAATCCAATAAGTTAATAATTTTCCTAATGTTATTGCATGCATGACGACCTTTCACAAATACTACCTGATCTATGTGAACTATCCTACCCAATACTGACTTCAATCTATTAGCAATAATGGCAGTGTATATCTTTGTGTCGACATTAATTAAGGATATAGGCCTATAGTGTCCAACCACAGTAGCGTCCTTCCCCTGCATAAGAATTGGTGTTATTGAGGCCTGTAGCATTTCCTGAGGGAAGGGTTTTCCCTGTACTATCTCATTAAATACCATAGTTAGGTACGGAGTAAAAACTTCTTTCATTGTTTTATAAAATAAATTAGTGTATCCATTCAGCCCTGGTGCTTTATTGATCTTTATCTTCCCTATTACTTCCCCTACCTCCTCCTCTGTAAAAGGCTTTTCCAAATCTACGTGAAATTCTAACAGAATTTTTTGCAATTTTATATTTTTTAAATAATCACCAATTTTCTCTTTTTCCTGATCTTTTTTTTTGAAAATTATAGAGTTCCTCATAGAACTCTTTAAAAGCATTTGCTATTCGGTCTGGGCTCACACACAGAGTATCTTTAAAGGGATAGTAATACTTCATTTTAACTTTATTTTATTTTGTAGGCATTAAAAAAACATGAAGAACGATATAAGTCTTATCTCTCAAACCTTTATGGTTTAAGAGATATTCACAAGCAAAGTTTCCCCCTCCCGCCCCTTTTTCCTAGTGTAAGCCATCTCTTCTCAGATGTGAATCTGGTTGTAAGACCAGACAGATAACAGAAGGGGACAATCTTTTTACAATGAAAACAATGAAAGTTCTGCCCCCCTTGACAAGTTTTTCAGCTTTTTCCCTTATCTTAATTGAAGATTGTCCCTCTCTGCAGTCTACCTGGGCACCTCCCTTCTGATCTGCCTGAACAGTGGGGGGGATACTTTGCTTGTGAATATCTCTTAAACCATAAAGGTTTGAGAGATAAGACTTATATCGTTCTTCATGTTTTTTTAATGCCTACAAAATAAAATAAAGATAAAACGAAGTATTGCTATCCCTTTAAACACAATTTTAGCTATTCTCAATTTCAAATTCAGCCCATATAATAAATTTGTCAAAATTTTATCAGCTTTGTTCCCTTTACTGTACCATTTCTGTCTGACTTTTAAAAGAACCCAATTATCCCTTTCATTCAATATTGTATTAATCCTATCCTTAATCTCCCTCAACTGTATGTCATTCCCGGAAACATATTTTATTTTATTCCGTTTATCCAAGTCATACATTTGGATATATTATTCAGCCAGACTCCTGCCTTGCTCTTTTCTCCTTTTAGCATGCATACTTATAATCTTCCCCCGAATTACACATTTATATGCACACCATATGGTCCTTAAAGAAGTTTTTTCTACACAGTTTTCCATAAAGTACTGTTCTGAGGCCTTTTTTATCTCTTTTATCTGATCTTCTTTACTTATACTATTTCCGTTTAATCTCCAATCTCGAATAGATTTTTAATAGTCATCTTTCAAATCCAGCGTTACAGAGTTATGGGCCGACCAGGGTATTACGTCAATCAGGACCTTTTTACAAGACCTGACCGTCTCCCCCTGGTCAAGAACATATCTAACCTACAGTAAGATTTATGAGTGTAGGAATAATGTGTAAAATCCCTTTCCCCTGGATTCATTGCCACCATAAATCATATAATCTATGCTTTCCCAAAAATTTTTGAAAAGCCTTTGCCATTGTTATCAGCGCTCTATCCTTTACCACCTGGAGTTTGTTTATCCAAGTCCACATCTACAATGCAATTAAAATCTCCAGCAATTATTAACATGCCCTGTATCAAATCATTAATCTTCTTCATTACTCCACCCAAAAATCTCACTTGTTTTCTATTTGGGGCAGATATATTTAATAATGAAAATAGCCGGTCATTCAATTTACATACCAAAAAAAGATACCTCCCACATTCGTCCACCTCTTTATATATACTTTCGTATTCAATATTGCTTGAAATCAAAATTACTACCCCTCTTACTTTCTTACCCTGGACTGAGGAATATTCTACAACTGGGAATCTCTTACTCCTTAATCGTGTTTCATCTTCTTGTCTTAGATGTGTCTCCTGTATGACACCCACATCTACCTGCCTTTTATACAAAGTATCTATAAGGGTCAGTCTTTTTTGGGGGCAATTCAACCCTTGGACATTAAGAGTTAAAAATTTCACCATGCCATCTTTCTATGTTCCGGGACCACTCCCCCTGATCAAGGCTCCGCTCCACTCCCCAGAAAAACCTAACACAAAACCATTCATCCATCTCACTTACCCTTCCGCGAGTTTCAAATACCCGCCCTCTTTACGCACCCATATCTCTTGATCTTCCTCAAGATATACAATTTAGTTCTACCTGAACAAGCTTTTTATGTGCACAAGCTTCTTATATATACATTTTTATATACATTTTACTCATTCCCCACCAAAACCACTCCTTTGCCAGTTATACATTTTGGGATCCTCACAAATCCACTCACTGGCTTTTCCATTAGTTATTATTATTCCTTGAGAAATACCTCAAGAGGCAACAGGCAAAAAACCACCCTCGCAAATAATCTTTCTTCCTTCCTTCTAAATCCTCAGCAGGTTCCCTCTTCCCCTGAACTGGGTAACGTAATACTCAATGGCGCCCCTAGGTCCAAGCCTCTACACTCCCCCAACCCTTCCCCGTAGGGGAGAAAACAAAACCTGCCCTTTCCAATTACCTTAAATCCCAGATCACTCAGCCCACTACCTCCCCTCCCTTCCTTCAATCAATTTTTTATTTTAAAACCATGGAGGGCCAGTGTCATGCCCATTTAACCCTTACCTCTGAGCCCCAGCCGTTCACTGCTTCTGTGGGCCTCCCGGATGATCTACGTTAGCGGAGCAGGCCAAAGCCGCGGCGTCTACCCGCGATCGTGGTAGGCCAAAGCACGGCCTAAGGTTAAGGGAGCCCCCAGGGAAGACACCCAGAGACCAGTAGTTAATGTTGTACATCTGTAGGGGGGAGGTAGAGCCTGCCCCTCTCATCATCTGCCCACTGATGAAGTGTCTCCAAAGCAGTAGTGAGACAGGTGCTGTAGTGACACTCCCCTCTGGTGGCCAATCCAGTGAGAGGTTTGTCCAGCAGAGGGGAGGGGTTAAGACCTGCAGCACTATAAAAAACCCTCAGGATGTGTCCACTTTGCTCCAGTGTTCCAGAGCTTTGGTTCCTGTGTGCTGTAAGTCTCTAGTTCTCAGTGACTATTTGCTTCCCTGGTTGCAGACCCTTTCTTTGATTATCCGTTAACTGACCTTTGGCCTCCCTGCTGGACTACCCTACTTGACTGTTTCCCGACCTTTGCCTGTACTATGGATTTTGCCTGATTGCCACCTGTCCTGACCTTTGGACTGTTCCTGACTTTGCTCCTGTTTAACCCTTACACTCCCGTGCTGCCATTCCTACCAAGGTGCTCTACCTGTCTACCTCTGTGGACCACCTGGTAAGGGTGTCTGACAAGAGATAGCATTACCTGCTCCTATGCCTACACCAACCAATCCTGACAGCCAGTAAGAGATACAAAAGTTATTTCTTATGTCAAAATAAATATACCAGGGTCCTAACCCCTTATATAAGCTTTAACTTCCATCCAAAACCATACCCATAACTTAAATTGACAATAAGATTTTCCAAGCCAGCATCTACCATCAATCCCCCCCCCCCATCCGAGCAGGCCCTTCATCACACTCTCCAAGGGACCCCCCCACACACACACGGGCCATCAGTGCTCCCTAGTAAGTTAGTTATTCCATTTTTATATATCACAAATTATGGGGCAACGTAACCCCCCAGAGAGGGATAGAAGATGAGAGGGAGAGAAGAGAGAGAAAAAAAACCCTATTTGTGCCTATCCTACCTACTTGTGATCTCGCCCCAATAAATCTACTAAACACCACTCTCTACCTACCTGATCCATCTTTCCAAATAACATTCCCCAAAGTGAATTATAACATGACCTTCAACAAGTCCCACTGATCAAAAGAGGGACCCCAGGCCCCCACAATCCAAAGAGATCCCCAGCACGCCGCAAAGCAGTGCGCCAGAAAAGCCTCCCGGCACCCAGGGAACCAGAAGCCCACCGGACCTATGGGAATTGTTGTTATTGTCACATTCTACCCCTTACCGCTAAACCTGCAAACCTTAAACCCAGTGAAAAATATAATTATCTACTTCCAAATCCCTTCGTTAGTTACCTTCTTCTCCCTCTTGTGGAGACCGTTCTCTAAAGTTCAATATAATCCCACAAAGTGCTTAGTGTCTACTACTCAATTCCAACTATCAGAACAAAATATAAACACATTTAAATGCTACCCCTTCTTCAAAAGATCAAAACACTCTACATCATCACAATCTCTGTGCTCACATCATTCAAAGTATGATTGTAAAAAAAACCCAAAAACTCCTCAATTTATACAAACAGCAAACATATACGTTTATGTGCATCAAAATATAATCCCCCCACCATCTCCTCAAGAAACACGAATAATATTATCCCCGCCTCCCCTGGACTTTATGGTCCAAAATATAATGATATCTAAACCTCCTTCCTCTATTCAATTACCCCCTCCCCCTATCCACCCCCTCTCTATCTCTCTCTCTCTTTCCCAGCATCCCCCCTCCCCTATCACACTCAGAATTGAACTATGCAGTAATCATCCCTTGTGACATCCAAAACTCAGCCTTATGTACAGAATCGAATACCACTGACTTCCCATTGTGCCACACAATTAGCTTCAATGGGAAGCCCCAATTATATCTCATGTCCTTTTGTCTTAAGGCAGTTGTTATATCTTTGTATTCTCTTTTTCTTTGCTTCATTAAGGGGGAAAGATCTTGGAAAAAAATTAAATCTTTATAGTTTTCTTCCAGGGATACAAAAGACCTTTCAGCAACCAAAACTCTTTGCTTGAGGGAATAGGAAGAGAATAAAATTATTATGTCTCTCGGAGAGCCCTCTGGGACAAAGCTAGGCTTGTGAACTGACATTTCAGAATCCACACCCATAACTCCAAACAATTCAAATAAGAAGGGTGTCGTTTTAGACTGTACTATATTTTCCGGGATACCCCTTATTCTTAAATTGTTCCTTCTCTGTCTATCCTCCAAGTCCATCAGTTTAAATTCTAAGTCAGACATTTTTTTCTTTAAACTGCCCTTCTCTTCATCCAGTTTGCCCAGCGAAGACTCTATACCTTCTATTGCAGTTTTATTTATCTCTATCCTTTCCCCCAATGAATTAATGTGGTCTTCCAGTCGATGAAAATTGGTATTAAGGACCGTTTTTATCTGATCCAGATGGCTATCCAAGCATTTTTTAAGGTGCTCCTGCGTAACCCCTTTGGAAGCATTAATTTGGCTTTCCAGGCCTGGTGAAGAAAGACTTGCCTCAGCTAACTCAGATGGAGTCAGTTGAGAATGAGAGCCGTAGTTTTTGTGCTTCCGTTGTTACACGGCCTTGTTGGGAGAAGAACGATGCTCTTTTCTTTTCTTTTTCTTTCTCCTGTCTAACCATTTCTTCTGCTTTTTTATCTTTTTTGAGGCTAGATTTACTCTCCTGGGTCTTCCTTCCGGGCATTTCTCTATGTAGTTCCAACTATATTTTCACTTAAGTATATAATTATAATTAGTCCGTCCATCCGTGGCTATTCGCTACCCAGTCCACCTCTTTTCAATAACTTCGGTATATTAAGCCAAAATAAATTGTACCCTTAACACAGCATAACGGTTAAATTTGTGTTGCTCAGTCATATTCACTTCTTTTTTAAGGACTAAGTTCAATCAAGGTTAGTTTTCTGCTACCGGACCTTATAACCCCACAATCTTTATTGCAACTGGTCCCTAGAACTTTCAGTCTCAGGACCTCTGTGCTCCTTGTGAATGGGTTTCGTCACTAGCACAAACACCCCATTTAGATATAATAATATCCCATGATCATCTCAGGATCGATACCAGGGTGTGTACATAAATGTTATACCAACACTTCAAAACATTTAACCCTTTAGGGCAAACCCATGGTCCGTAGCTATTAACGTCACACTCCAAGGTTTTTTTAGATTTTGACACAAAGAGTTGACTGCATTTGAGAAAGTAGCTAGGGAGCCATGAAACGCTATACAGAGCCAGCAAGTTTGGTTTTAAAGAATTTATTGTTTGTTTTTTTATTATTTTAATGCTCAGCAAGCATGTTTTATTTGTAAAATTTATTGTTCTTTGCATTAAAAATCTTTTTTTAAACAAAGACTACAGCACAGTTCCTGAATTTCTTCAATATATGAGGAGACCTGAGCAGAGACGGGTATTTACTCTGGTAGCGCTTTCTATTATTTGTGGATATAAGCCTCCAAGTAACAACTCCATTTGTGACTATAATTATCTTTTTATACTTAAAAGTGACGATATTGGGATAACAGGCACGATTGGGCGCCCTTCTGTTTGTGTTCTTTTTATACACTCCCAATCCTGTTATTGAATAGGTTCCTTCACCCCAGCTGTAGGCCTTTTGCAGAGCCTCTTTGCTGTAACAAGGTTATACAGACAATCCTTGTACCGGCCGTTACCTCCATGGAGTTCAGCGTTCAAGCTCCATTACGTGCCACACACCCCAAGGTCTTTAACTAATAAGCCATTCTTGTGCCGTTCAGTATACGGCATCTGATTGCTGTGCCTGTGGTAGTAATCAATACTTATGGCAGCTGTTTCTTCCAAGGGGATCAGCATTCAGCAACCATTTGTTTGCAAGGACTCCCTTTACCAAGCCAATCAACACTGGGGTAAAAAGTAACTGCCTCTCCCAATACTCATAGCATAACTAGAGCGTCCTCACCGAAACATCTCCACGTCTTGCTCGTGCACCCCCAAGCTCCGCCCAGCAGACGTCTACATCCTGTCCTGACCCCAAGAACCTGAGAAGGAATGGGTGACAGCCTGAGACAAGATTTTAAAGTGACAGTAATACTTAATATTTAAAAAAATATAAATTGTAGTGTTTATTCCCCCTGAGTAAAACATGGGAACTCCCACTGATGAAAGGTGTTTTATTCAAAAGTTATTACAGCATCTAATAAATTCAAGTTTTTGTTAGATGCAGTATCAGAGTGGCCTGAAATTGTACAGTGGCGCTGTTGCTACACCATCCTATGGACAGCTCTGGTCAGTTGACCATAAATTTCAATAGGATGGTGTAGCAACAACGCTACTTTACGATTTCAAGTCACTGTGATACTGCATATAACAAATTCATGCTTGAGCTGTAATACCTTTTGAACAGAATACCGCTCAACAGTGGGAGTACCCTTGTTTTACTCAGGGGAGTTAAGCACTACGATATATATTTTTTACATTTGAAGTGTTACTATCCCTTTAAAAGCCCCATTTAAACCAACAGGAATTTGGTGTACCCCATATGGTACAGCTGGGTTAGTACAGTCCTTCCCAGTATATCTGGCTCAGTGTATTTTGGTTTTATTTGTTCCATCTACATAGGCTATCTATTCTTTGTCTTTTATACCTATCCTCACTTATTTATAAAGCACCCGCAGATTCCGCTGTGCAGCACAATAGGTGGATAAGACAATAGTAAACTGTACAATTGTGGATAATTAGATACGAGAGTAAACAACACTGTAGATAGACAGAAAAGAGGATCCTGATGAAAAGAGCCTTGTTTTTATAAAATTGTATTTCTAAATGCATTTTAATTAGACTGCAAGCTCTTCAGCACAGGACCTCCGTTCGCAATGTGTGCATTTCTTCCTAGAACTGTAATGCTTAATCCTCTAATTCAAGTCCTCCTCTGCCATTTACTGCTCTTGCAAAGTGCATGCCCATGAACATAAACATTTTATAATATTATTATTATTCTAAAACAGATCTAACATGGGGTATGGGGGACTCTTTACAGTCTGTTAGTGTACTGATTTGGGTCCAGGTTTTCTGGAAGAGAATGATAGTGAGTTATTAATCTCTGTGCTGCTATAAATCTTTAAGCTGTATGTAGCTGCTTCAGAATGTGACAAGAATGCAGCCCGGCCGAATTCCTGCTTTCTACTTGTCATATTGCTAACTTTAAAAAAAAAACTAATTTAATCTATTTTTTCACTTAAAGTGCTATTTATTAGACTCAAGTTGTTTAAATCTGGTCATTTTTATATTTAAAGTGCATTAATGTAAATACTTAACGACCCATTCCATGCCAAGGCTGTCATGCCGGTTCTGGCAATTAACCTTTTAGGTGCCAGAGGGATATGCAACGCATTGCAAAGCAATGCATTGCATACCTCTCTGGCACTCAAAGGGTTAAGGACTGGTAATGGTCTTGGCACGTGAAGGAATTCTGGGGTCCCCGCGCAGCTGCGCACCACTCAGGGCCTCTGGAATCCATCGTAACCACAAATAAAAATGACGCATAGTCCTTAACTGCCAACCACTCACTGTGTTGGCCGGTCGTTAAGGGGTTAAAGGAACACTGACATGTGAGATCAATCTGGGGTTATATGCATAAATATCCTGTACTCCGTGCTATCATCTGTAAAATGTTCTATTTATTTTTTGAGGTCTGGAATCTAGTCTTCATGTACTCTATGGTGGCAGCCATTCCTGCTTCCTTTCTGTATCACATCACTCTTGTCTCTGATATGATAGTGCTGTATTATCTGTAAACTAGATGAAGAGCCCGTTACACGGGGCACAGTGCCACTGCCAGCTTGTTGCGGGGCAGTCATGCGCAGTAGTCACGTTTTAGCAAATTATTATACAGGATTATATAGGATGGACTGATATAGGGCAGCAGACTTTCTGAATACAAAAGTGAGGCAAACTAATCTCAAGAATTTAACTGCCTTCATTTTGTCTCCCATTAGAAACATAAGAAACGTAAACAAATGGTGTCTATGGTAAAACAAATGTAGGGTTTGCTTTTAGGGATGTAATAAAATATGTCATTTTACTGACGACAACCGGGAAATTCCCAGTGTTTACAATTCTATAACCCGACTTCATTGTTGAGTAGTATTTTTCTTTTATACCACAACTTTACATTTTCACATATGTTCATAGAGAAATGAGAGAGACAGGGCTGGATTTAAAGTGGTAGGGCTGGATTTAAAGTGGTAGGGCTGGATTTAAAGAGATAGGGCTGGAGTTAAAGAGATAGGGCTGGATTTAAAGTGGTAGGGCTGGATTTAAAGAGATAGGGCTGGAGTTAAAGAGATAGGGCTGGATTTAAAGTGGTAGGGCTGGATTTAAAGAGGTCAGACACCAGAAAAAAAAACAGGTGATGGCATTTTTTCAAGCACGGCAAGAAATTCAATCACCTGAGCTATGAAGAAATGCCACCAAGTCCCTTATCGGACCTTTAACCCCTTAAGGACCATTGACGTACCTGGACTGTCACTCTGGTTCGACACTTAAGGGCCAGTGACGGTCCTGGTACATCAGGTACTTTTACTCACTGCTTTCCTGCAGGAGCGCAGTGAGTAATACCGAGGACTGAAGTTGATTGATCCAAGACCGGAGTGATCTCTTTCAGTCCCTTGTTCGGCGTGCCGGCACACATGATCAGTCACGTGGGGCGGCACGTCGAACTTCCGTATCTGGTCCTTAAAGGACCACACACCCCGGGACTGTTGGTCCTTAAGGGGTTAAACAGCAGACACAGCAATTGAAATGAAAAAAGCCCCCAGTGGATGTATTGATAGTAGAATTAAACCCTATAGGGGACAGTGGGGTATAATTACCTCAATAGCACTCATAGGTTTAACCCAACTAAGTAATGAAGCAACAGCCAATAAAAAGTAACACTCACCATTAATCCTGATGTCCAGCGGAGTCTTCAGCATCCTGGTCATCTACTGTCCATCTTCTTTCTTCTTGTTCTCTCTTCCTTCTGTCTTCAGGCCTTGTACCTTTAAAAATACTGAGATATTAATATATGTTGCATATAAAAGAACCCGCACATCTATGCATAGTTTAACCCCTTGAGTGCCAGAGGAGTAATCAATGCTTTGCAGAGCAATCGTTGCGTACCTCTCTGGGGTTCAAAGGGTTAACATATGCAGAGATGTGTGGGTCATTAAAGTTAAAACATGGTCAAAAGTCTCCACATATATCCTCATTAAACATTTCCCAATAAGAATCAAAAAGTAGCTGAATATATATCCAGTGTAAATAGATGTTATTTTCCTCTTTCTCCACCGCTGTGTGCGGCCGCGGTGCAGAAAGGCAGAATGAGCAGGTATCCCTCTCAGTACCTCATGGGCCGATGCCTGTTCCATTGTGAGGGGATCTGAGCAGACACTGCCTTTATATATGGACAGTCTCTGTTCAAATCCCCTCACAGTCATTGGCTGGGATGTGTGTGTGGATGTGCGAGTGTGCAAGGATGTGATGTATGGGTGTGTGCATGTACGAATGGGTATGTGCATGTGTTGGAGTGTGCTTAGTCCTTTATACTTAATCATGCTCTAGAACCCAATATATAGGTGACACATGGGCCTTCACTTAATGGATTTAATTATCTACACGGGGCTTTACGAGAAACAAACAGTTTATGGGTTGTGTGGTCACCACTGTAGCCCGGTTGAAATCAATAAATGTTACTGAGTGAAATGTGTTCTTTACCTCTTGCAAATCCTAAATTAAATGGTGGATAAGTCATATTAAATATAATGGTAGGGATCTACAAGGTGGAGGTCTCTGAAAGGCTGATTGCATTTGCATGAACTGTATATTAAATTGAATGGCAAGATTCATTTTATAGTTCAAGAATTTTAGCCATGTGAGTGGTGGAACAGAATATGTGGGGTACTCTGAAATGTGGATTATTTTTATCAAGTGTCCCTCAGACCAACTAACGTGAGACCCCTGCCTGTTGTCATGCCGAGGGGTTTTTAATCCCATGAATTGTGGAGAACCATTTACATGCAATTGATTCAAAGTGTTTTAGTAGAAATACATTCATTAAAATAATGGTATTTTGAATGGCAGGGTAGCTGTGTGTCTGTTAAATTGAATATTCAGAATGAATTATTTACATTTTGCCTTGAAGCTTGGAGTTGTCTTACCAGATACATTTATGATGACATTCTCACTTTAGAGAAAAGCTGGAAGCGATTTGTACCACATGGTCCTGTCTCTGGCCCTTTTCTTTATTAATGACATTGAAGTGGACATTACAAACATAGTGTCTGTGCTGGGAGGTGACACCACATGATGTAAGGTGACAGAATCAGTATTCACAAAATATGAAAAAGAGTTTATTATCAGATGAATGTTGATGTAAGTCCCCCCATCTTAGGTTCACTATGGAAACTTCTCCCACCATTTGGAGACCAACACAACGGTGTGTTTACAATGTCGCCTCCATGAAAAGGATGATAGCAGAATGTTGCCCCCATAAAAAGGACGTCATTCTGATGCCGCAGCCATAAGTGTTGCCAACATCTGTGCCTTAGCACTTTGAGCGCCAGAGAGGTCTGCAATGCATTGAGAAGCCCTTTTCCACTCACAAGCCCATGACTGTACAATACTCCCATCTTCAGTCTTGCAGGTTAAAAAAATTATGAGACCATAGTCAGCAGCACAGGTACTTTTTGCTCACAGAAAATACAAGTTAGATATTATCATCAATTGCAAAGCTAGGTCCAGCTGATCATAATTGCCATCTTCAAGGAATAATGACAAAAATATACCCAGTATATAAAGGAGAAGGAATAAAAAGCCTTATGGAAAATGATCACACGGGAAACATGCCCTCCCATTTTCCTTTTCTTTTTAGGTACTAGATATTTTCATTTTGGCCTGTTTGTATTTGTGATCATGGCTGCAACCACTGGCTTGAACTACCTTTACAATATATGACATTTACAAATATTTGTCAGCAGCATATTTATTTGATCCTGCCTATTGTGTCCTTTTAAGAATATTTGTAGAGGTAAACATTTTCTTCTTGTCATGATAATGAAATCAGAAGTGGATAATGTTTTTGTGATTTGGACATATTGGGGGACTGGGTAAGTAGCGGTAGATACAACAGTTAAATACAAGGTGACGCATTTAAAAATTAAATTAAAAAAAAACTAACATGGAAATGATACTTTAAACAGGAAAGTTCTGAGAATGACATGGAAATAATTGTAGACAAAAGACTTTGCGACAGTGCACACAGTATCAGTCAGTAGCTGAAAAAGTCAACAAGATAGTAATAATTCCTTCCCAACATATTAGCATAAGGTGTCAACTAGTGATGAGCGAGCATGCTCGGCCGAAGCTCGGTTCGGCTCGAGCATCGCTCTGCTCGGCACATGGTGGTACTCGTACGAGTACCGCATGTGCTCGCCCGCCATGTTCGGGTCTCCTCCCCGCACAAGGCGCCTGCCTAGGGCCCGGCCAAATGAGGGGGGCCCGGAAAGCCTCATTCAACTTGAATGAGGCTTTCCGGGCCCCCCTCATTTGGCTGGGAGATTCAACCCCCACGCCCGCAGCTTACCTGATCTCTCACTCATCTCGCCGCTCTAGTAATACAGAGCGCTGGGAGATGACATCATCTCCCAGCCTCTGCATTACTACAGCGGCGCCGGGAGCTTCAGTCAAAGAGATCTGTGCCGAAGGAGGCACAGATCTGTCAAGTACACCGCTAGACCACCAGGGGAAATGTGAAGATGAAGGTGCAATGTGGAGGTGAAGTGGAAATGGGGGCATTGCGGAGATGAAGGGGGAATTGTGGAAGGGGCATTGCGGAGATGAAGGGGGCATTGTGGAGATGAAGGGGCAGTGTGGAGATGAAGGGGGCATTGAGGAAGGGGCAATGTGCATCCAGACATCCTCCCTATGCTGTCCCTGAACCATTTCTGTGGTGTTTCCATCATTTTCTGACCTTTTCCTATGAACCAGGCACCCTCCCCTCATCAGAGCAGGGGGTGCCTGGTGTAATGCTCGAGTCCTCCCATTGACTTCAATGGGGCTCGGGTGCTCGGCCGAGCACTCGAGCCTCCGGGGGCGCTCGGCCAGAGCACCCGAACACCCGAGCATCGGGGTGCTCGATCATCACTAATAATCATGTTAGTTCTGCTCCATCCTCTTCATCTCATACAAAGCTACATTACATTTGGACAGCTCTCTCTGGGCCATGGTTTGCTTGAATATACATTGACATGCTAATAAACGATGTCTATACTTGAATGTAGTTTGCATACAGGAATTCTAAATGAACATAGGGCAAAACAGAGCGTGTATGTGTGAGATGAATGATCAGCTGGAGTACTTTTCAAACTTTATAACTATTTACAGAAGCATTTTATTTTTTGTTTGTGTTAGTTCTGCTAGAATGAATATCGTCCTATTAACTGTGGTCAGAGGCATAATGTTCTAAGCATTTTTCTTGTAGATGCTTCAGCAGCAGCAGAGTGGAAGGCAAATCAATATGAAGATAAGAAAGATGGTTTGTTAAAGTCCTCACAACACAGACACATTGTAGTTTCAGTTCATCTGAAAGGTAAAAATGGGTTTTGCTTTTTACTGTAGCTATTTATTGCAGGGTGGTGGTGCTAGGATTAGTTGATGGATATTGTCACTGCAACATTTTACTTAAGAAAATGCAACAAAAGTAATGAGAAACTACAATTTTAAAATATACAGAAAAAGCATCAAGGAATCAGAAATAAAATGGATATTGACGGGATGCTCATTTGAATGCCACCACCATAGGAACTTGTCTTCAGACATGAAGGAACAAAACAAAAAAGAAGAAAGATAACCCTGCAAATCTACAACTCTACCTCATTGATCACTTTATAAGAGGGAGATGCCTTAAAGGAAGTCCTATAGTCTATAGTCTTATACAACTTAGTATTTATTGCAAACTATTAATAACAGAAGTTCACAAATTAAAAAGCAAAAAAAAACAAGGGAAATGAAATATGATCCTGCTCTTTGTCTATACAGATAAGTATATTATCCCAATAATAAAAATAGCCTCCCCCTAAGACTAATCACTGCCTCGTTTGCCCCTTGTCACAGAAGCCTCCATGCCCTGGGCTCCTAGAGGGGCCTGGGGCCCAGCCCCCGCCCTACAGACTACCCAGCTATGAGGGCTGTCACGGGAACAGGGTAGTGTATTTGTTGAGAGAGTTATGCTCTGGTCTGATGTTTATCATTTAATTATGTAGTGATGTAATTATGTAGTGATGTAATCATGTAGTGATGTAATTATGTAGTGATGTAATTACGTGTGATGTATTTATGCAGTGATGTAATTATGTAGTGATATAATTACGTATGATGTAATCATGTAGTGATGTAATTATGTGTGATGTAATCATGTAGTGATGTAATTATGTAGTGATGTAATTACGTGTGATGTATTCATGCAGTGATGTAATTATGTAGTGATATAATTACGTGTGATGTAATCATGTAGTGATGTAATTATGTAGTGATATAATTACGTGTGATGTAATCATGTTTGCTGTTTACAGTCCTTTGTCCCCCATGTGGAGGCTTCCATTGTATAACTTATGTATTGTTTCCACTGTTCCCATAGTGTCTCTTTGTATTAAGTGCCCCTTCATCACTGGCCCCATTGTATTCCTTGTGTATACTCCCATATGTTGGTTGCAGTAACTTGTATCCTATTGCATTCTTACATGTGTTGATAATGTGGTTCTGTGTGTATATAAACCCTGTGTGTTCTACAATAACAAGTTCTTATTGTCACCCTACACTACGTTGTGACTAGTGGTTTGGGTGGCTGGAGGTATCGGTGTGTGCTGAGCTAAGGGAGCGCAGGTTGGCAGAGCTACCCGGTCAGGGTAGTGGGGAGTCCATCAGATTGGTGGCAGCAGTGGGATGCTTCTATCTCCAGGATCAGATATGTCAGAGCTTGTGCTGGTGGAGAGGGATCATGTCCACCAGCAGCTCTGGAGGGATGTTATCCAAATGCAACAGAAATTCCTGGGAAAGGTCCTCCCAACCTCCAAGGAAAGGTACTGGCTCCAGTGGGACTTGCGGATGCCATTCCTGGGGGAGCAGCCCTGGGAGGAATGGGTGGCCAAGCTGCATATGCTGGTCCAGACAGAGCTAAGGTTGGGTGATGGATACCAGGCTCTGCAATGGTTTGCAGCACGGTTGTGAAATGGGCGGGAGGTTAAATGTCCAACAAAGAGCTATGGCTTCGGTGGCCCATGATTATTATTTGAAAGCCTCCAGGCTGCAGCAGAGTGGTGGATATAGGACCTCCAGGAGTTCAGGGAGGAGTATATTCCAGGTGGGTCCGAGCTGAGAGCTTATCTGGACTCTTTTGTTACCCAGGTGATGTAACTACGTGTGATGTAATCATGTAGTGATGTAATTATGTGTGATGTAATTATGTAATGATGTAATTACGTGTGATGTAATCATGTTTGCTGTCTACAGTCCTTTGTCCCCCATGTAGAGGCTCCCATTGTATAACCTGTGTATTGTTCCCATTGTTCCCATTGTGTCTCTTTGTATTATGTGCCCCTCCCCCACCGACCCCATTGTATTCCTTGTGTATACTGACATATGCTGGTTGCAGTAACTTGTATCCTATTGCATTCTAACATGTGTTGATAATGCAGTTATGTGTGTATAAACCCTGTGTTCTTATTGTCACCCTACACTATGACTAGTGGTTTGGGTGGCTGGCGAGATTGGTGGGTGCAGTCCCAAGTTAAGGGAGCACAAATTGGAGGAGCTACTCGGTCGGGGTAGCGGGGTTCCGTCACACTGACCTCTCTGGTATTTCATCTCTGCTTTTTACTGGACTCATCCTGACCTCGCCTGCATTTCAAGTCGGATTGTGACCTCTCTTCCCGGACTTATTTACTTACTGATCAGCATTGTTTCGCTTTTCATATTTCACTGGTTTGTATGCTTTTGGTGTGTATCTTTGCAACATTGTACAGTTTTGTTTGCAGTATTCAAGATTACAAGTGTAGAATTTACTAATCCGTTCACCACAGTAATGGCACAAACAGTTCTGAGGAGCAGGTGGAATCAAAGCTTCATGTGTCTAAGTGTACAGGTGCCAATTAGTAAAGATGATTTTCCATAACCAATAACTTAGAGCTTATAGTAAACTTACAAATAGTACGAATGCTTATCATAGCACTTTCTTATTTCCAATTTACTGCCAACGAGCATCAATTAATGAGGTTTACTAGAATCCATCATTTTAGGAAAACAAACTATAACAAGCGAAGAGCATCACTATAGGAACTGGAATGGGATCAGAAAAATACACAGAAAATAAATCTGTATCCTTTAAAATAATGCACTTAAAGAGAGCAGGAAAATAAGCACACAAAATAAATACGCACAATGTGACTTATCTGGAAACAAAGGATAGATCTGAAAACAATGAGAGAGAATATTTCACATGTTTAAGTCAGGAGAGACTGTGGCAGCAATTAATTATTAGAAGAAATGCAAAAAAATCGTCATGTTAGCTAAAATAGAAAATCTGATCGCAAAAGAAAATCAAGCTAATCCAGAGAAGAAAATCTTCAAGTACATAAATGGCAAAGCAGTGAAGAGGGATCATTTTGGCTCTTTGAAAACAGATATGGGAACATTAGTTACACTTTTTACACCCATTTTTTTGTACTGTAAAATAAGGACAAATTACTTAAAGGTGCCATAATCCTACTGCTATCATCCCATGCCCAATAGAGAACAAAGTAAAACAAGTTATTAGAAGAAATTAAGCTATATTAAATACCTGTCGAAAATGGCCAGACTACTATATTACATATTTGTATATATTCATAAATCTGAAACACATGTGCCTTCTATGTTAAAAGAAACAAGATCTAAGCTTTATAATTACAGACAGGTAAGCTCAGGGCCGGATTTACATCTCAGGAGCCTGTAGGCACAGCAATCTGAAGTGCCCCCCCAACTGGCCATCTCCACAATGCTCCAAATCTCCACATTACCCCCCCATATCCGTATTGCCCTCACATTGCTCCCATCAGCTCCAACTGTCTTGCCCCCATCAGCTACAAGCTCCACATTGCTCCCATCAGCATCAGCTCCAACTTGCCCTCACATTGCCATCAGCTCCACATTGCCCCCCCGTATCTGTTTCCTACCTCCCTGGTGGTTCATTGGCAGGAGATGTCTATGCTGCCTTCTGCACAGACTTGCAGCGTCTGTTTCACCCCACGCGGTCTGTTCTTTAGGAATGCAGAGCGCTGGAAGATGATGTCATTTCCCAGCGCTCTGCATTACAGCCGACGAGGGGGAGCAACAGCAGCTACAGCCTTAGCAAGCGAGGGGCGGGCCGGGCAGCGGGTTACTGTGTGCAGTGCGGAAGCGCTGTAAATATATATATATATATATATATATATATATAAAAATATATATATATTTCAATGACAGGCGCCCCTCTGTGGGGTGCACCTGTAGGCAGGTGCCTACTCTGCTTTATGGCAAATCCAGCCCTGGGTAAGCTTGATATTTACTAACGGGAAGGTGAAGGAAGGGCTAGCATTAAGGAATATATGCTACACAAGATTATAAGTTGGGGGCACCAACATGGTTGGTTTCAAGAGCCTTAGATCATGTCAAGCAGATAAGGCTTACTTTTACTATTGAGAAATGTCCTAATATTCTGCTGTTTTTTATAGTTTAAATCAATACATTACTTTAATTTCTATATCACCTCTAAAATCTCAGAGCATCTTACAGTTTTGTGCAACTTGTTGCCCAGCAATTCAAATTCAGAGAGAAAATAGTAATATAGTAAATTAGGTTGAATAAAGACACAAGTCCATCAAGTTCAATCTTCTCCTCATACCCCAGTAACTGAGAATTTTATAGCTTTCCTGCTACCAATTAAGTTATTGTTTATCAGACCTTCCTGATCTGCCTACTGATAAACAGTATAACTCTGTATGTTCCCTTTTGAAATAAATGCATCTAATCTTCTTTTAAATGTATATGTTGTATCTGTAATAACCACCTCCTTGGGCAATGAATTCCACAATTTAACAGACATTACTGTAAAAAGCCCCTTCCTTTGCTGAAGTCTAAACCTCCTTTCCTCTAATCTCAAGTGGTGTCCCCAGGTCACCTGATCAGGCCTTGGAATAAATAGCTCACCGCAGAGATCCTTGTATTGACCTCTCATATACTTGTACAATGTGATAAGGTCTCCTCTGAGTTGTCTTTTCTCTAGAATAAATAAACCAAGTTTGTCTAGTCGTTCCTCATACGTCAAGTCCTCCATTCCCTTAATTAATTTTGTTGCTCTTCACTGTACCCTCTTTAGTTCTAGTATATCCCTTTTCAGACCCGGTGCCCAAAATTGCACTGCATACTCAAGGTGAGGTCATACCAATGATTTGTATAATGGCAAAATAATGTTGTCCACTCTTGCTTCGATATCTCTTTTTATGCAAGACAGGATTTTGTTTGCCTTTGCTACTGCTGTTTGACACTGGTCACTGTTTCCAAGTTTGTAGTTGACAAGGATTCCCAGGTCTTTCTCTAACAATGAGTCCCCTAAAATGATTCCATTAAGGTCATAAGTAGCCTTGGGATTGTTTCCTCCCAAATGCATGAATTCACACTTTCCCACATTAAACTTCATATTCCATTTGTTTGCCCAATCTGACATTGTATGTAAGTCCCTCTGTAGAGAGAACATATCCTATTCTAAATTAATGACTTTGCATAATTTAGTATCATCTGCACATATTGATATTTTGCTTTCTATATCTATTTCCAGGTCATTTATAAACATGTTAAATGCTGCGGACCTAATACTGAACCCTGAGGTACTCCACTCTCCACTTTAACTGTATTGGAGAATTTTCCATTTACAATCACTCACTGTTCCTTATTAGTGTTGAGCGAGCGTGCTCGGCCGATGCTCGGATCGGCTCGAGCATCGCTCTGCTCTGCACATGGCGGTACTCGTACGAGTACCGCCATGTGCTCGCCCGACATGCTCGGGTGAAGAGGATCTGTGCCGGAAGAGGCACAGATCCGAAGACGCTCCGCTGGACCACCAGGGAATGGAGGTACGGGGGCATTGCGGAGATGAAGGGGGCATTGCGGAGATGAAGGGGGACATTATGGAAGAGGGGCATAGAGTCTATGCCCCTCTTCCACAATGTCCCCCTTCATCTCCGCTATGCCCGTCTTCCACAATGTGCCCCTTCATCTCCGCTATGCCCCTCTTCCACAATGTCCCCCTTCATCTCCTATGCCATAGCGGAGATGAAGGGGGACATTGTGGAAGAGGGGCATAGCGGAGATGAAGGGGGACATTGTGGAAGAGGGGCATAGACTCTATGCCCCTCTTCCACAATGTCCCCCTTCATCTCCGCTATGCCCCTCTTCCACAATGTCCCCCTTCATCTCCGCTATGGCATAGGAGATGAAGGGGGACATTGTGGAAGAGGGGCATAGCGGAGATGAAGGGGGACATTGACCAGGCACCCTCCGCTCATCAGAGCAGGGGGTGCCTGGTTTAATGCTCGAGTGCTCCCATTCATTTGAATGGGGCTCGGGTGCTCGGCCGAGCACTCGAGCATCAGGGGGTGCTCGGTCAGAGCACCCGAGCACCCGAGCATCGGGGTGCTCGCTCAACATTATTCCTTATCCTTCAGCCAGTTTTGTATCCAATTGCAAAGGTTATCTCCTAGCCCCAATTTACTTATTTTATACACCAGCCTTCTGAGTGGCACTGATTCAAATGCCTTTGCAAAGTCTAGATATACTACATCTACCGCCTTGCCATTATCAAGGTTGCTGCTTACTTCCTCCTAGAAGCTGAAAAGATTAGTTTGGCATGATCTATTCTTCATAAAACCATGTTGATTCATTCTAATGATTTCATTTTTGTGGTGTAATCCTGAATATAGTCCCGTATTATCCCTTCTAGCAGTTCTCCCACTACAGAGGTCAAACTCACAGGTCTATAATTCCCAGGTTCTGTTTTAGTTCCCTTCCTAAATAGAGGCACTACATTAGCTCTTCACCAATCCTGTGGCACTGAGCCTGTGGTGAGAGAATCTTTAAAGAGTAAATGTAGGGGTTTTGCTAACACTGCACTAAGTTCCTGAAGAACCCTTGGATGTATACCATCAGGACCCGGTGCTTTGTCGGTCTTAATTTTGTTCAGTCTTCCCATGACATCTCCTTGAGTTAACCCAATATCTGATAATTGTATTGCTTTATTAGTTACTTGTTAAGGCTCTTCTGCCATTCCTTGCTCTTTTGTATATACTGATGCAGAGAAAGTGTTTAAAACATCGGCCTTTTCCTTATCCTCACTAATCAACTCACCCGTCTCATTTCTGAATGGGCCAATGCACTGCCTCTTAAGTTTTTTGCTATTTATATATTTGATAAACTTTTTTGGATTAGTCTTGCTTTCCCTTGCAATTTGAGTTTCATTATCTATTTTTGCTACCCTAATTGCCTTTTTGTTGCACTCCCTGTATTTTAAGAAAGATTGTTCAGTTCCTTCAGACTTAAATAATTTGAATGCTTTTTTTCCTTGCCATTTCCTTCTTTACGTGTGCAGTTAACCACATTGGCTGTGACTTAATTCTTTTGCATTTGTTTTTGGGTAGGATGGGAAAGTGATGTATGGCTTCAGACTTGGGATGATATATCATCAATCCTGTCAGGGAGTTGAATAAAGGTAATGATGACCCTTTTTAGTCAAATTTTCTATATATTTTACAACTTCACCTGTTTGTTTAAGCTTTGTCACTGTTTGACAGTAAACTCCATGGATCTCTGTTTACAGAGAGTTTTCTAGTAAATTGATAATCAAAGCAGGGCAATGATATAATTAAGTACAGAGTGCTCTGTTTCCTATCTTTTTTAACTCTGTGTCACTGGATCTGATTTCTTAGACCCTGACAGAAAAATCTCTGTTAACAGATTCAAAGAGCTCAATGCCACAGACATAAAAGTATATATATATAAATATTTAGGCAATTTTTCTTTACATAGTATGCACTTGCAGGCTACTATATATTTAAATAATTTTTGGCAAATACATTTGGAAGGATTATTTTAAGATTTAGGCCTTTAGAAAAGAGCACCTTCAGGGAAGAGAGAATTGCATAATCATGTTATCCTAATGCAAATCCTGGTTGTTTAAATAGTTAAATGCAGTGGGTTAAGGCTGCATGAGAATGGGACAGCCCCTGGTGGTACAGATGGTGAAGAACAGGAAAAGCCATTAGTGGTCTATATAGGGAAGAACTGGGACAACCATTAGTGGTGCAGATAGGGATTAGATGGCCAAATTTAAAGAGGATCTTGTTGGGAGGAGATCATATCTGTGGTGGATGACTCTTTTAATCCAGATGCCTAACAAACATCTGCCCAGATGCTTATATGTGAACCACACTCAATACCAAGAACAAATAAAGAATGTTTTAATGGTTTGTATGGGTATTAAATAAAAAATACAGAACAAAAGTGAAACGGATAATAAAAGGGATAAAATATACAGAATGAAGAATGGACAATTGTTGACAAAAGGATTAAATTAAAACAGGGGGATATAATGGACAAAAATGGATGATGAATGAAGATCAGACTAACAGGAAGATGTGACTTAAGAGACAAAAGGAAACTAGGAAAGTGGAACAGAAGTGACATTTCTGGATATTATTGGAGGGGTAAAAGCTTTACATTGATACAAAAATACGTGGTACACTGACAAGTTTCAGCAGATACCATTAATGAAAATAAAAACAGTGTATACACAGATCTGCTTAAAATTAAACAAAATTAACCAAGGAAAATCTACATGACAGTCTAGATTTTTATTGTAAACTACAGCTGCAGAAAATGTCATCACGTTAGTGAGAATCTCCTGCCTCCCCATGCATTTTGGCAAGGATCTCTCTCCTCCTAATGAAAGGCACACAGAACTGGATAGAATGGGAGCACAATTGGCCTCTATATAAACACAATTAAAAGTGTCCTCCTTACAAATGCCAAGACAGAGTGCTAGACAGACAGCTCTGTGCCAAAATCACTGTCATTAACTTTCTGACATTTCCACTTGCATGCAAACACACAAAATAGGATTCAAGGGCTTTCTGCGGAAATCAAGAGGGGCAGTCCAACTGCACCATAGGAATCTCCCCAATTCCCCATTTAATTAAACTGGGTTTAAAATCCCCCTGAGTTTCAGAGATGCCTCCAGTGCATTGTATTGAAATGAGTTAGAGACATTCAGTAAGTTAACAACCCCATTTAAATCAATGGGAAATTGTATTTTCCCATCAAATAAGTAATTGGTTTGATCTAAAATTTCTCCTCTTTTGTCTCCTCAAATGTTCTATTTGGGCACACATTGGCAAGAAATAGGTTCAGAATATAGGATACATAGATCAAGAAATGGTTTTGTCTTGGTGAAAGTACTTTAACAGGAAGGATACAGTGATACTGTCTCTTGTAACCCAGTCTGTCCTGGGTATTCAGTTGTCTATCTCAGAGGGGTGAAAGTACTTTAACAGGAAGGATACAGTGATACTGTCTCTAGTAGTCCAGTCTGTCCTGGGTATTCAGTTGTCTATCTCAGAGGGGTGAAAGTATTTTACCAGGAAGGATACAGTGATACTGTCTCTTGTAACCCAGTCTGTCCTGGGAATTCAGTTATCTATCTCAGAGGGGTGAAAGTACTTTACCAGGAAGGATACAGTGATACTGTCTCTAGTAATCCAGTCTGTCCTGGGTATTCAGTTGTCTATCTAAGAGGGATGAAAGTATTTTACCAGATCAGATACAGTGATAATGTCTCTAGTAATCCAGTCTGTCCTGGGTATTCAGTTGTCTATCTAAGAGGGATGAAAATATTTTACCAGGAAGGATACAGTGATACTGTCTCTATTAATCCAGTCTGTCCTGGGTATTCAGTTATCTATCTCAGAGGGGTGAAAGTATTTTACCAGGAAGGATACAGTGATACTGTCTCTTGTAATCCAGTCTGTCCTGGGTATTCAGTTATCTATCTCAGAGGGGTGAAAGTACTTTACCAGATCAGATACAGTGATACTGTCTCTAGTAATCCAGTCTGTCCTGGGCATTCAGTTGTCTATCTAAGAGGGATGAAAGTATTTTACCAGGAAGGATACAGTGATACTGTCTCTAGTAATCCAGTCTGTCCTGGGTATTCAGTTATCTATCTCAGAGGGGTGAAAGTATTTTACCAGGAAGGTGTTACAACTTACCTTGACTTCAGTAGCATCTGCAGGCGCAAGGCTTCAAGCATGCTGCAGGCCTCTATTTTATCTGTTTGTTTCCTGTAGTCTCCTCCTACCAACTTCCTACTTCATCCCTCTGAGCTGCTCCTCCTACTTCCTGTGGAGGGGTTTAAAGGGCAGATTGAGGCCTGACTCAGTTGCCCTTGCATTGTTGTTCATAGCAGTTCTGTTGCACTGGGCTCCGTGTAAGACCTGGCTAGTCTTCCATCCATTCTGGTGCTGACCTGTGGCTCTGTCTGACTATTCTATTGCCTAACCCCTAATAGAGAACATCCAATCTGGTACAGACTTGCGGCTCAGGCTGACTGCCTGAACTGTGTATGATCTGGCTTGTCTGACTACCCCCTCTGGTGCTGACTTGTGGCTCTGACTATTCTTTCGTCTTTTTCCCTGATGATCAGACACCCAATCTAGTGCGGGCCTGGGGCTCTGGTAGACTTGCATAGCTGACAGCAGGCTTGAGTCAGTTTTCAACTTACTTCTACTGACTGCAGGCGTGAGTCAGTATTCGCTCCTACTGACTGCAGGTGTGAGTCAGTATTCGCTCCTACTGACTGCAGGCGTGAGTCAGTTTTCACCCTTACTGGCTCCAGGTGTGAGTCAGTGATATTTCCTTCTGACTGCAGGCTGAGTCAGACCTCATTCCTCGTCGGATCAAGATCCTGGGTTCCTGTTCGATTTCCTGTTCCTGGTTCCAGCTGAGACTTCCAGGGGCTAAGGCCTAGTCTTTAGCACAGTGGTTTAGCATTGAAGCCTATTATTTCTGATAGCAGGATTGCTGGCTATTACCCTGTGCTTATTCCTATTGTATATATATAGTATATATCCTCTTTATGTCGTTTGTTAATAAACTGCATTAACTAAACCGTACTGACTCCTGAACTTCTCTGGGTAACCGTGACAGAAGGATACATTGATACTGTCTCTAATAATCCAGTCTCTCCTGGGTATTCAGTTATCTGTCTCAGAGGGGTGAAAGTATTTTACCAAGAAGGATACAGTGATACTGTCTCTATTAATCCAGTCTGTCCTGGGTATTCAGTTATCTATCTCAGAGGGGTGAAAGTATTTTACTAGGAAGAATATATTGATACTGTCTCTAGTAGTCCAGTCTGTCCTGGGTATTCAGTTATCTATCTCAGAGGGGTGAAAGTATTTTACCAGGAAGGATACAGTGATACTGTCTCTTGTAATCCTCTCTGTCCTGGGTATTCAGTTATCTGTCTCAGAGGGGTGAAAGTATTTTACCAGATCAGATACAGTGATACTGTCTCTAGTAATCCAGTCTGTCCTGGGTATTCAGTTATCTATCTCAGAGGGGTGAAAGTATTTTACCAGATCAGATACAATGATACTGTCTCTAGTAATCCAGTCTGTCCTGGGTATTCAGTTATCTATCTAAGAGGGGTGAAAGTATTTTACCAGATCAGATACAGTGATACTGTCTCTAGTAATCCAGTCTGTCCTGGGTATTCAGTTATCTATCTCAGAGGGGTGAAAGTATTTTACCAGATCAGATACAGTGATACTGTCTCTAGTAATCCAGTCTGTCCTGGGTATTCAGTTATCTATCTCAGAGGGGTGAAAGTATTTTACCAGATCAGATACAGTGATACTGTCTCTAGTAATCCAGTCTGTCCTGGGTATTCAGTTATCTATCTCAGAGGGTGAATGGTTAGTTTACTTTCCCAGGAATAGAACCTGAACTTATTCTACAGCTGTTGCATTAACCCTCTGAGCCGGTAATAGAGCCCAATTAATTAAAAAGCTAGTGAGATATTCAATCCTTCTGCCTCCCCCATGTGTTGGAGATGTCTGCAGTCTGCTGGCTCCCTCGCCCATATCTGGTGACACTGCTGATCTATACTCCCCTTTTGGGTTGAAATCGTGACGAAGATTAACCTCATCTCAGGCATATCCCTGCTGGTACCTCCCGGTCACCCCTCAGCTGTGCCTAATCTCAGATGAACAGTATATACAGCCTCCTCTCCCAGCGCACAATTGGGCCAAGATCCCGCTCCTTCTTACAGCGGCACGCTCTCTCATTCCTAAACACTGGAAAAATACTACTGTCCCTTCTCTCCCCAAGTGGATCGCTAAAGTAGAAAGAGAAATTTCACGCTATTGCTAAGATTGATTTTCCTGCCTTCTTTGACACTTGGGCCTTTTGGCAGAAGTTCAGTCCCCCTCGCCGCACGCCTTAGACACCCATCTCTTTTCCTCAGCTCTTCTTGTCTTGCAGTCTACCTTCGTGCCTTTGGCCATGATGGTAAAGTCATGACGTACTGCGCACTCAAAGGGTTAAGCTATGCTTCACTCGCTGCATTGTAGATACCAAACACAGCAGCTGTAAAACCTTAACCCTTTGAGTGGCAGAGTGGTATGCAATGCATTGCAGAGCAATGCGTTGTTTATGTCACTGGCACTCAAAAGGTTAACAAACAAAGTTATGTCACTGGCTTTTTAATTGACTGGGAAAAAATGCCAATGAAAATGTACAATCTTATAGTCACATGTAAGTATTTTGGATCATCTTTTAAAACAAAATATATGTTATTTGTACACACAGTAGTTCAAATGTTCGTATTGCACATTTTCATATTAACCGCAGGAGGAACAGGCACTTAATTAACATAAAGAAGCCTTCCATGTGTGTGTGATTATAATATATATTTATATATATATACATATATATATATCATTATATATATATTTGGTCTCCCCACATATTTAGTCCCCCAACACCCATCTGTCTTCTGAGCAGGAATTTTTCCAATATCCTCCAAATTACATACACATCAGTCATCTGTAGTAGACATAATAAAGCCTTAGGAAAGATTACTGACCTGGTTATATTAGGAGGCATCCATTTGTTCTTGTAAATACTGTCCATTGGGCAATGCAGCTAAAAATGCTAAGAAAGGCTTTATTCTTAATTGTCCTTAAGACTTTCTAAGTAAAAACTGACATTTTCTAATCAAACTGAAAGTGCACTAACATGAAAGCAATATCCTTAAATATCATGCGCCTCAAGCTAGCAGTTGTAAAAAGTATTTTTTGAAAGTGAAGATCTATTATTTAGTCTTAACCCCTTCGCGTCCGGTGACGTACCTGGACTGTCACGCTGGTCCGGCACTTAAGGACCAGTGATGGTCCTGGTACGTCACGTACTATTACTCACCGCGCTCCTGCAGGAGCGAGGTGAGTAATACCAGGGACTGAATTTGATCGCTCCAAGACTGGAGTGATCTCTTTCAGTCCCTCTGTTTGGCGTGCCACCCCATGTGATCAGTAACGTGGGGCGGCACGCCGAAATTCCCTGTCGGGTCCTTAAAGGACCACACACCCTGCGACCACTGGTCGTTAAGGGGTTAAAGGGATAAAAGCAGCTCCAATTAATCTTCATAGAATTTGGGCCGTTTCACTACTGTCAGAGTTGTAGTACAAGAGTAATTGAATGATAAATTTTCCCCCTCCCTCCCCTTTTACTGATGTAACACTACTCACCTCAGAGCAGCAAGACTGTCCGGATGGATCACAGGGACAATCTTCAGTGATCACAAGGAAAAACCTGTCAAGGGGGGCAGGGTTTTCCTTATGATCATAGTAAGAAGATTGTCCCTTGCTGTGACCTGTCCGGTCAAAAGACCAGATTCCACATCTGAGGTGAGCAGTGTTACACTAGGTAAAAGGGACGGGAGGGGAATACTTTATCATTCAATTACTCTTGTACTACAACTCTGACAGTATTGATATAACACTCTCCATGGCCCAGATACTATGAAGATTAATTGGAGCTGCTTTTATTGTGAAATATTGCTATCCCTTTAAATAAGTATTATGTATGCATTCATGCAAAGCCCTTGCTTGTTTATACATGCCTAGTAGTTGCAATGCACTGATTGGCCATAAACAATCAGCGATAATAACCTTTTTTAAACGGAAGTGTATGTCTGTGGGGGGGGGGAGGTTACAAATATAAGTACATTTATTTTGATCTTGTCACACCTGACAGTCTGAAATACTGTAAGGAGATTGTGACTTTGCTGAATATCACATTTTATGTATTAAACAAATAAGGATTCAATTTGAGGCATCTTCAGTTAATGATATTTTATAGATGTTGGCAGGAACTACAGGCTTGAAAACTATATAACCTCAGTTTATTTATTAGGTGTTACATTTCTGCTAAGAAAATACACATCCAAAACATTCACTCGAGACAATTTTAAGATCTTCAGAGGTTCCTGGTGAATTTCGTAAACAGAGGAAATATTTTTAAGGATTCCATTAAGGTGGGTGTATTATTTCCATTCATTTACTCTATTTATTTAATAGTTATAGAAACAGCAATCACAGTTATCATTGTGCACCAAGACCCCCAGTAAAATGTCGGTAAAGGTAGTTTTAAAGGGATAGTAATCCTTTGTTTTATCTTTATTTTATTTTGTAGGCATTAAAAAACATGAAGAACGATATAAGTCTTATCTCTCAGACCTTTATGGTTTGAGAGATATTCACAAGTAAAGTTTCCCCTCCCGCCCCTTTTACCTAGTGTAAGCCATCTCTTCTCAGATGTGGAATCCAGTCCATAGACCAGACAGATAACAGCAGGGGACAATCTTCTTCCTATGAGAACAATGAAGGCCCTGCCCCCCTTGACACGTTTTTCAGGTTTCTCCCTTATCTTAATTGAAGATTGTCCCTCTCTGCAGTCTACCTGGGCACCTCCCTTCTGATCTGACTGAGCAGTGTTACATCAGTAAAAGGGGTGGGAGAGGGATACTTTATCATTGAATTACTCTTGAAATACAACTCTGACAGAATTGAAATAACACTCTCCAAAGTCCTATATACTATGATGATTAATTAGAGCTGCTTTTATTATGAAACATTACTATCCCTTTAAGCCACAGCAGAGCATTAAATAGTGGTCTCCATCTCATCACAATGCCAGAGATGAAATAATAATACTAATTACAGTAGTTTTCCCTATGGATAAAGTACTCCAGCTTCTAGTGGCTTCATACAGTACTGAGCTAACATAAGACAAACTTGATATCATGTGCTCACACTAGATACACAAATGGTAGATGCTTATACCTACAGAAGATCAATACTACCAAGTTTTCAAACCAATCTTCACTCAATACTGAGTTCTCACGTGGTTTAACACATAAAGCAGAATGTACAGTGTCCCAGGTCATCAGGGAGTTATGTACTGTGTTGTATGTCAGGCAGAGTTCTTGCGTGACTATGGGGTGTGCCTTCCATCAGGGGACTATGGGAAGCTGCACCCTTTACCCAGTTGTTAAAAACAGCCTTGACCCAATATGCCCCTGCATGCACTATGCTTTTTAACACAGTGTGTGCCAGAGAGGTGTCAAACAATTTGCTTCTTAATATGTGGGGAACTTATCTGGCACCAAAATGGTTAAGCCACGTTGGAGCTATTGATTCTGACATATATGCAAGAACAAAATGGGTCCTCTGTGCAGATTTCACGCCTTCGATAACCATTTCAAAGTGGACCTATCACCTTCATTTTTTTTTAATATTTGAAAACTTCATTCAAAACTGCCTAAGTGTCATTTTAACCAAAAGTCTACATTTATTACTCAGGAAAGTGAAAGTGAAAATCTCCTGTTACTGCTCCGAGATGCATTAGCATATGAAAAGTCACTGAAAACCTTAATTAAGATACAGCTTGTCACTGTTAAAGGGGAACTCTCACCTCTGTTAAAGTAGTTCTGATCTTAAAGTGCTATCCGAGGTAAGCTTCCATCCATTTTTATTTTTAATGTAAAGAAGCATAGCCCGAGGTTTTACCTTTTAAAATAAGCCGGTGATGTCGGTTACTGAGAGGCTGCGGTACAGCTCTGTACTGCAGTCTGTCAATCTTCCCCTCCCCAGTAGCATCTTGTTGCCCCTCCTACTGACAGAGACTTCCTCCGTGTTGGCTGGAGCGCTCTCATTGGCAAGAATGCCTTTTTAAGCTTAATTAGCATATGAAACAGCACTGAAGTGTTTAATTAGCACTTGAAGTGGGGGCGTGGCTTGGCAGCCATACTGAGAGGATGTGAATTAGAGCTGCTCTGCACACTTTGGCCTAATCCTACCCCATCTGCTGTTACCTGTTGCTGTTTCACTCATCATAAGAGAGGACTGAAAAAGAACGAAATCTTTAGGAATGGCAAAAAGGTAAAATGTATGTATGCAAATGCTCGCAGTCTGGCTGGTAAGATGGGGGAACTAGAAATGATTGCAGTACATGAGCAGTATGATCTGATTGGAGTGTCTGAAACCTGGTTAGATGAAACATATGACTTAGCAGTCAATCTAGGGGGTTATTCACTTTTATGAGGGATAGGGTTAATAAAAGGGGAGGAGGGGTATGCCTATATGTAAAGCGGGCCTTAAAACCTAGTTTAAGGGGAGATACAAATGAAGGGTCCAATGAAAAGGTAGAAGCCTTGTGGGTTGAAATACACACTGGGGGCACACATAATAAAAAGATATTGGTGGGGATTTGCTACAAGCCACCTAATATTGGGGAGTTGGAGGAAGCCCAACTTTTACTGCAAATGGAAAAGGCTGCTAGATCAGCAATGGTAATTATAATGGGAGATTTCAACTATCCCGAAATTGACTGGAGCAATATGACTTCTGGTACAACAAAGGGAAATATTTTTCTAAGTATGATAAATGATAATTTTATGTCCCAACTAGGAGCCAAATAGAAAAGAGGCCTTGCTTGACCTAGTGCTCTCAAACGATTCTGACATGGTAAACAATGTGCAAGTAAGGGAACATTTGGGCAGCAGTGACCACAATATGGTATCCTTTGAAGTTTGTTATGAGAAACCCAACAGCAAAGGTTTAACCAAAACATTCAATTTCAAAAATTTTACAAAGTTAAAAGAAGCGTTAAAGGATATCCAGTGGGTTGTAATTTCCAAAGATAAAAATGCAAAAGAATCATGGAATATATTTAAAATGCTCTTGGGTAAATATAAGTCAAACGGGTCAGATGCATCATTTCAAAAATATAAAGAATGTAATAAAATCTGCAAACAAGCAATTAAGCTAGCTAAAATAGAAAATGAGAGAAAGATTGCAAATGAGAGCAAGAAAAACCCTAAACAATTCTACAAGCATATTAATAACAAAAAAGTTAAGGTTGATATTGGTCCTCTTAGGACTGAGAGAGGTGAATTGATTAGTGAGGATAAAGCTAAGGCTGACACCCTTAATAAGTTCTTTGCTTCAGTATATACAAAGGAAGCAGCAATGACAAGCTGTGGGCAAAGAGACAAAACCACGGAATTTCCTCCAACATCTACATGGCTTACTGAGGACAAGGTCCAAAACAGACTGGAAAGGGGTTATAGTGAATAAAGTGCCTGGACTGGATGGTATACACCTAAGGGTAGTTAAGGAACTTAGTTCACTAATAGCAAAACCATTATAATTAATATTTATTGATTCGCTTTCATCAGGCATAGTGCCCTGTGATTGGAGGAAAGCTGATGTAGTTCCATTGTTTAAAAAGGGAGCAAGATCCAAAACCAGGAAATTATAGACCTGTGAGCCTGACTTCCAAAGGTGGTAAGATACTAGAAGAGTTATTAACTGACAGTATTCAGAACTATGTGAAGACAAACAATATCATTAGTAGGAATCAGCATGGTTTCATGAAGAACAGATCATGTCAGACTAATTTACTTGCATTTTATGAAAGAGTGACTAGTTATTTGGCCAGGGGAATTGCTGTTGATGTAGTATACTTGGATTTTGCAAAAGCATTTGATACAGTGCCTCACAACAGGTTACTGCATAAATTAAA
Source organism: Rhinophrynus dorsalis (assembly GCA_037306005.1). Taxonomy (NCBI): domain Eukaryota; kingdom Metazoa; phylum Chordata; class Amphibia; order Anura; family Rhinophrynidae; genus Rhinophrynus; species Rhinophrynus dorsalis. The sequence continues at coordinate 128,096,529 of CM074728.1, forward strand.
AGGCTTCGGTTTTGGCGGTGTTATCTGTACATGGATTGAGAACTGGTTAAATGATAGATGGCAGTGCCACAGTGTTCGGTCCTGGGACCAATGCTTTTTAATTTATTTATTAATGATCTAGAAGTAGGAACTGAAAGTAGCATCTCAATCTTTGCTGATGACACTAAGCTGTGTAAGGAAATACATACAGAGCTGGATGTTTTTTCCCTACAGAAGGATTTAGATAAACTAAGTGAATGAGCAGAAAAGTAGCAGATGTCATTTAATGTAGATAAATGTAAGGTTATGCATTTGGGCTGTAGAAACAAACTTGCTACATATACTCTAAATGGGAAACAGCTTTGGAAATCCTCATTAGAGAAAGATTTAGGAGTACTGATAGACAATAGACTTCACAGCAGTGTGCAGAGTCACTCAGCTGCTGCAAGAGTAAATAGAGTACTAGCCTGCATAGAGAGAGGTGTAGAAGCAAGGGATGCTACTATTATCCTACCTCTGTATAAATCCTTGGTTAGGCCTCATCTAGAATATGGAGTACAATTTTGGGCGCCTGTTATAAAAAAAAGACATTACTGAACTGGAAAAGGTGCAGAAACATTCAACAAAACTGATAAAGGGATTGGAGGATCTGAGTTATAAAGAGAGACACTAGCCAAACTGGGTTTGTTTACATTAGAGAAGAGACGTCTAAGGGGTGACATGATTACCATTTACAAATACATTCAAGGTCAATACAAAGAACTATCCAATGAATTGTTTATGCAAAGAGCTGAGCTAAGAACAAGAGGTCATCCATTAAGACTAGAAGAAAGGCGCTTTCGACTAAAACAAAGGCAGGGATTCTTTACAGTAAGAGCAGTAAGGCTATGGAATTCTTTGCCTCGGGATGTTGTGCTTGCAGATAATGCAACTGCATTCAAAAAAACAATGGATGCCTATCTAGCACAGAACAATATTGACAATTACGACAGATGGCTTCAAAGCAGACAGGATATTGATCCGGGGAACTATTTGAGAAATACCAGTTGGAGTCAGGAAGGAATAATTACCCCCCCCACACACACACACTTGGGACTAGATTGGAAATGCCTCCAGAGGGCTTTTTTTTGCCTTCCTCTGTATCAACAGGGGTGTTTTTGGCATGGACTGGACTTGATGGACGCAAGTCTTTTTTCGGCCTTATCTACTACGTTGCTATGTTATTATGACTGTTAACTACTCACGATTAGCTACACTGTGATACCTTATTCTAGGGACGAGACTATGATCATTTGTATGTTAGAATTTAACATGACAGTTAACCCTGACTTAGATAGGATGACTCCCTCCGCTGCTGAGGCCACTACTACTAGAGCTAGGTTTGTTGGGCTGATAGAAGACATGGGACTCCAGGACGTATGGCGTGCTCTCCACCCTGGAGAGAGGGGCTTCTCGTGCTTGTCCTCCACCCATAAGACCCTGTCTAGAACAGATTATGCTCTTGTGTGTGGTCGAGGACTGTAGGCTACGCAATGCTTCCAGGGGTGGCATCAGATCACTCCCCATTAGTATTGGACATCAGGGTTGATGGTACCTGGCGTGACAGTTTGTGGAGACTGCACCCCATGTGACTTACTGTGTCTCAGGTGGCGAAACATCACAGACTTGATTTGGAGGATTACTTCCGAAGAAATGTTGGGACGGCCCGTCTGACATAGTCTGGGAGGAGGCAAAGGCTACTGCCAGTCTGCCAGCGGCTTGCTTATTTTCCACATTTCATCATACAGGAAAAATATGGAGATGGGGGATGAGGATACTTATCGTGGGTTCCAGTCGCCATCCTTCTCTTATACAGTGGCTCTCACGGATCAAAACGCCAGACATGTTTTCTTTAAATTAGCCCATGAAGCATCGCTGTGCAGTACCGCAATTGGCATACAGTAACAAGTGTGAATATCTCATTAACTGTACAATTGCTGGTCTTTTGGCTAACAGGACACATCGACAGATTTGAATGTATGTATGTATATTTGTATATTTTTATTTATATAGAGCCGACCTGTGTACTTTACAGTTTACATTTAGTGTAGAAGGGGTACAGCAAGTACAGTGATTAAGTGCTTATATCGATAATCAGAATGGGAACACCAGGGGAGTATACTAGTGATGAGCGAGCACCCCAATGCTCGGGTGTTCGGGTGCTCTGACCGAGCGCCCCCGGAGGCTCGAGTGCTCGGCCGAGCACCCGAGCCCCATTGAAGTCAATGGGAGGACTCAAGCATTACACCAGGCACCCCCTGCTCTGATGAGGGGAGGGTGCCTGGTCCATAGGAAAAGGGCAGAAAAGGATGGAAACACCACAGAAATGGTTCAGGGACAGCATAGGGAGGATGTCTGGATGCATCTTGGACTCCAACATCGCTGCTGGGAACGATCTTTCGCCCGTAGTACGCCATTTTTACAGACTGACCATAAAACACACAAAAAGGAAAATAAAAACGACTTTAGGCGAAAAATTGTTACCAAACAATATTTGCTGTATATTTACTTGTATATCATCTGCAAATTCTCCCAAAAATTTCCTTGATTTTCTGAAGTGAGGCCATGATTAAGAGGGAAACGTGCGCAGAGGCAAATTATCCCAAAAATTTCCTTGATTTTCTGAAGTGAGGCCATGATTAAGAGGGAAACATGCGCAGAGGCAAATTATCCCAAAAATTTCCTTGATTTTCTGAAGTGAGGCCATGATTAAGAGGGAAACATGCGCAGAGGCAAATTATCCCAAAAATTTCCTTGATTTTATTGAACTGAGGCCATGATTAAGAGGGAAACGTGCGCTGAGCTGACCATCTAAAACATTATGGGTGAGGGTCTGCTGCAGAGCTGACCATCCTAAACATTATATGCGAAGGCCCGCTAGTGAGCTGACGCTATAAAACATTATATGCGAAGGCCCGCTAGTGAGCTGACGCTATAAAACATTATATGCGAAGGCCCGCTAGTGAGCTGACGCTATAAAACATTATATGAGAGGGCCCGCTAGAGAGCTGACCCAATAAAACATTATATGAGAAGGCCCGCTGGTGAGCTGACCTATATAAAAATTGTCAAACAGGGCCCGCTGGTGAGCTGGCCCTATATAAAAATTATATCACAGGGCCCGCTGGTGAGCTGGCCCTATATAAAAATTATAGCACAGGGCATATGGAAGAGGAGGAGGAGGATGAGAAGATTAAGAGTCAACCATATACCCGTTTTTTGGGTGGAAGGGGTGAATGGGAATACAGAGTATTCCCATCATTGTAAATAATATATGTAAAGTGAGTTTATGTTCCCCCGGGGCTTTCCTCCAGTGGAGTGGAGAAGTCAGGGGAAATCCAGGCCTTGTTCATTTTTATAAGTGTCAACCTATCAGCATTGTCGGTGGAAAGGCGGATACGCTTATCTGTTATGATGCTACCAGCAGCACTAAATACCCGCTCAGACAGAACGCTGGCGGCAGGGCAGGCCAGCACCTCCAAGGCGTAGAGTGCCAGTTCATACCACGTGTCCAGCTTGGACACCCAGTAGTTGTAAGGCACAGAGGGATCATTGAGGACGCTGACACGGTCTGCTACGTACTCCTTCACCATCTTCCAAAACTTTTCCCTCCTTGTGACACTAGGCTGCGCATCAGGGTGAGGGTGCTGGCGGGGTGTCATGAAGGTGTCCCACGCCTTGGAGAGTGTTGCCCTGCCTTTCTCGGAACTGCTGTGTGCTCCCCTTTTCTCCCCTTCTCGGTTGGCCAAGGTAGCATGTACTCTGCCGCCAGCGTTGTCAGATGGAAAATTTTGGAGCAATTTTTCAACAAGAACCTTCTGGTATTGCACCATTTTGCTTGTCCTCTCCACCGGAGGAATGAGAGATGAGAAATTCTCTTTGTAGCGGGGGTCCAGAAGGGTGAACACCCAGTAATCCGTGTTGTCTAAAATGCGTACAACGCGTGGGTCACGGGAAAGGCAGCCTAACATAAAGTCAGCCATGTGTGCCAGAGTACCAACAGTCAAGATTTCGCTGTCCTCACCAGGAGGATGACTCTCAATATCCTCATCCTCTTCCTCCTCTTCTGCCCACCCACGCTGAAGAGATGGAACTAAAGTTCCATGGCTACCCTCTGTAGCGGAGGCAACCGTGTCTTCCTCCTCCTCCTCCTCCTCCTCCTCCTCCGCCTCCTCCAATTGTCGCTGAGAAGACGAAGTGAGGGTGCTCTGGCTATCACCTTGTGTAAGCTCTTCCTCCCCCATTTCCACCTCTTCCACATGCAAAGCGTCGGTTTTAATTGTGAGCAGCGAGCGTTTCAGTAGACACAGAAGTGGGATGGTTACACTGATAATAGCGTTATCGCCGCTCACCATCTGTGTCGATTCCTCAAAATTGCGTAAAACCTCGCAGAGGTCTGACATCCATTCCCACTCCTCACTTCTGATTACAGGAAGTTGAATGGAGAGGCGACGACCGTGTAACAGCTGGTACTCCACTACTGCCCTCTGCTGCTCACAAAGCCGGGCCAACATGTGGAAGGTGGAGTTCCAGCGCGTGCTCACGTCACACAGCAGCCGGTGAGCTGGCAATTGTAAGCGCTGCTGCAGCTTCAACAGGCCGGCCGAAGCTGTAGATGACTTACGGAAATGTGCACACACGCGGCTCACCTTGGTCAAGAGATCATGCACATTGGGGTAGGTTTTTAGAAATCGCTGAACCACTAAATTAAATACATGCGCTAGGCATGGTACGTGTGTGAGCTTGCCGAGCTCCAAAGCCGCCACCAAGTTACGCCCATTATCACACACAACCATGCCTGGTTGCAGGTTGTGTGGCAAGAGCCACTGCTCGGTCTGGTGACTAATCCCCTGCAACAGCTCTGAGGCCGTGTGCTGTTTGTCCCCAAGGCAGATCAGCTTCAGCACGACCTGTTGACGCTTCCCCACTGCAGTGCTACACTGCTTCCAGCTACCGGCTGATGGGTGAGTGGCGCTGCGTGCAGAGAATTCGGAGGTGGAAACGGAGGAGGAGGAGCCAATAACGTAGGTGCTGGCGGAAACCCTGATGGAGGTAGGGCCCGCAATCCTCAGCGTGGGTAGCACCCGTGCCATCCCAGGGTCCGAGTCGCTCCCAGCCTCCACGACATTCACCCAGTGTGCCGTCAGGGAAATGTAGCGTCCCTGGCCACAAGCACTTGTCCATGTGTCAGTCGTTAAGTGGACCTTCCCAGTAACTGCGTTGGTCAGGGCACGGGTGATGTTACGGGACACATGGTGGTGTAATGCGGGGATGGCACACCGAGAAAAGTAGTGGCGGCTGGGGACCGCGTACCGAGGGACAGCTGCTGCCATCAGGCTGCGAAAGGACTCAGTGTCCACAAGCCTAAATGGCAGCATTTCGATGGCCAGTAATTTGGAAAGGTGTGAGGTTAGTGCTATGGCCTGTGGGTGGGTGGCTGGGTATTTTTGCTTGCGCTCAAATGCCTGGGGTAACGACATTTGGACGCTGTGCTGGGACAGGGAAGTGGATGTGGTCGCTGATGGTGCTTCAGATGGTACAGGTGCAGGGCGGGAGGTATGCGGGCCTGCGCCTTCGACAGGCGATTGGCCGGCACCGAAAACAGGGGAAGAGGAGGCAGTGGTGTGGCCTGCAGACACAGATGGCCGATCCAGGCGTTCCTCCCACTTACTACGGTGCTTGGATGCCATGTGTCGGATCATGCTGGTGGTGGTGAGGTTTCTAGTGTTCATGCCTCGGCTCATTCTGGTGTGGCACAGGTTGCAAACTACAATTCTTTTGTCGTCCGCACTTTCCTTAAAAAAACGCCATACCGCGGAACACCTACCCTTTGGCAAGGAAGATTTACGCAAGGGGGTGCTCCGTGGAACATTTGCGGGCCGGTTTGGTGCGGTCCGCCTTCTTTCTGTAGCCACACCACTGCCTCTTCCAGCCTGTTGAGGTGCTGCAGATGGCTCACCCTCAGGACTGCTGTCATCGCTCGGCTCTACACCTTCCCAGGTGGGGTCAGTCACCTCATCGTCCACCAAGTCCTCCTCCACTTCCTCACTCTGATCATCCTCCCCATTTCTTGATCCCACCACATACTCAGTCATTGACAACTGTATAACATTCTCCTCAACAAGGTCTTGAGACGGTAATAGTGGTTGATTTAATGGCAACTGTGTCTCATCATCATCATCATCATCCACTACTTCCTTTGACCTTAAATGCCGTTCACATCTGTCATCTTCTTGTGATTGGGTACCCTCTAGAGGTTGTGAATCAGGGCACAAGATGTCATGTTCCTCTGCAAGCGTGCTTGGAGAGAGGGTCAAATGAAGGATTGGTGATGAGACGAGCTCCTCACTATATCCCAGTGTGGGATCACTTCTTTGACCAGACCGTCTATGGTGGGAGGAAGGATGATCAGAGTGAGGATTATGTTGACCAGACTCTTGGCTACTGAGAGTGGACTTGGTGGAAGACAGGGTGGTGCTTAACCGACTGGAAAACTGAACAGTATTTCTTCCTATTCTGCAACTGTGCAGAGTACACAGAATAGGCTGCTAAACTGCGGTGACACACACTGAATGGAATATGTGACTTTAATATTTGAGTTTGAAAACTTAACAGTATTTCTTCCTATTCTGCAACTGTGCAGAGTACACAGAATAGGCTGCTAAACTGCGGTGACACACACTGAATGGAATATGTGACTTTAATATTTGAGTTTGAAAACTTAACAGTATTTCTTCCTATTCTGCAACTGTGCAGAGTACACAGAATAGGCTGCTAAACTGCGGTGACACACACTGAATGGAATATGTGACTTTAATATTTGAGTTTGAAAACTGAACAGTATTTCTTCCTATTCTGCAACTGTGCAGAGTACACAGAATAGGCTGCTAAACTGCGGTGACACACACTGAATGGAATATGTGACTTTAATATTTTACTTTGAAGACTTAACAGTATTTCTTCCTATTCTGCAACTGTGCAGAGTACACAGAATAGGCTGCTAAACTGCGGTGACACACACTGAATGGAATATGTGACTTTAATATTTGAGTTTGAAAACTTAACAGTATTTCTTCCTATTCTGCAACTGTGCAGAGTACACAGAATAGGCTGCTAAACTGCGGTGACACACACTGAATGGAATATGTGACTTTAATATTTGAGTTTGAAAACTTAACAGTATTTCTTCCTATTCTGCAACTGTGCAGAGTACACAGAATAGGCTGCTAAACTGCGGTGACACACACTGAATGGAATATGTGACTTTAATATTTGAGTTTGAAAACTTAACAGTATTTCTTCCTATTCTGCAACTGTGCAGAGTACACAGAATAGGCTGCTAAACTGCGGTGACACACACTGAATGGAATATGTGACTTTAATATTTTACTTTGAAGACTTAACAGTATTTCTTCCTATTCTGCAACTGTGCAGAGTACACAGAATAGGCTGCTAAACTGCGGTGACACACACTGAATGGAATATGTGACTTTAATATTTGAGTTTGAAAACTTAACAGTATTTCTTCCTGTTCTGCAACTGTGCAGAGTACACAGAATAGGCTGCTAAACTGCGGTGACACACACTGAATGGAATATGTGACTTTAATATTTTACTTTGAAGACTTAACAGTATTTCTTCCTATTCTGCAACTGTGCAGAGTACACAGAATAGGCTGCTAAACTGCGGTGACACACACTGAATGGAATATGTGACTTTAATATTTGAGTTTGAAAACTTAACAGTATTTCTTTCTATTCTGCAACTGTGCAGAGTACACAGAATAGGCTGCTAAACTGCGGTGACACACACTGAATGGAATATGTGACTTTAATATTTGAGTTTGAAAACTTAACAGTATTTCTTCCTATTCTGCAACTGTGCAGAGTACACAGAATAGGCTGCTAAACTGCGGTGACACACACTGAATGGAATATGTGACTTTAATATTTGAGTTTGAAAACTGAACAGTATTTCTTCCTATTCTGCAACTGTGCAGAGTACACAGAATAGGCTGCTAAACTGCGGTGACACACACTGAATGGAATATGTGACTTTAATATTTTACTTTGAAGACTTAACAGTATTTCTTCCTATTCTGCAACTGTGCAGAGTACACAGAATAGGCTGCTAAACTGCGGTGACACACACTGAATGGAATATGTGACTTTAATATTTGAGTTTGAAAACTTAACAGTATTTCTTCCTATTCTGCAACTGTGCAGAGTACACAGAATAGGCTGCTAAACTGCGGTGACACACACTGAATGGAATATGTGACTTTAATATTTGAGTTTGAAAACTTAACAGTATTTCTTCCTATTCTGCAACTGTGCAGAGTACACAGAATAGGCTGCTAAACTGCGGTGACACACACTGAATGGAATATGTGACTTTAATATTTGAGTTTGAAAACTTAACAGTATTTCTTCCTATTCTGCAACTGTGCAGAGTACACAGAATAGGCTGCTAAACTGCGGTGACACACACTGAATGGAATATGTGACTTTAATATTTTACTTTGAAGACTTAACAGTATTTCTTCCTATTCTGCAACTGTGCAGAGTACACAGAATAGGCTGCTAAACTGCGGTGACACACACTGAATGGAATATGTGACTTTAATATTTGAGTTTGAAAACTTAACAGTATTTCTTCCTGTTCTGCAACTGTGCAGAGTACACAGAATAGGCTGCTAAACTGCGGTGACACACACTGAATGGAATATGTGACTTTAATATTTTACTTTGAAGACTTAACAGTATTTCTTCCTATTCTGCAACTGTGCAGAGTACACAGAATAGGCTGCTAAACTGCGGTGACACACACTGAATGGAATATGTGACTTTAATATTTTACTTTGAAGACTTAACAGTATTTCTTCCTATTCTGCAACTCTGCACAGTACACAGAATGTGCTGCTAAACTGCGGCGACGCACACTGAATGGAATATGTGACTTTGATATTTTACAGTTTGAAGACTTAACAGTATTTCTTCCTATTCTGCAACTGTGCACAGTCCACAGAATGTGCTGCTAAACTGCGGCGAAGCACACTGAATGGAATATGTGACTTTGATATTTTAGTTTGAAGACTTAACAGTATTTCTTCCTATTCTGCAACTCTGCACAGTCCACAGAATGTGCTGCTAAACTGCGGCGACGCACACTGAATGGAATATGTGACTTTGATATTTTAGTTTGAAGACTTAACAGTATTTCTTCCTATTCTGCAACTCTGCACAGTCCACAGAATGTGCTGCTAAACTGCGGCGAAGCACACTGAATGGAATATGTGACTTTGATATTTTAGTTTGAAGACTTAACAGTATTTCTTCCTATTCTGCAACTCTGCACAGTACACAGAATATGCTGCTAAACTGCGGCGACGCACACTGAATGGAATATGTGACTTTGATATTTTAGTTTGAAGACTTAACAGAATGTGCTCTAATCTGCAACTTTGCACACTAAACAGAATGTGCTCTAATCTGCAACTTTGCACACTAAACAGAATGTGCTCTAATCTGCAACTTTGCACACTAAACAGAATGTGCTCTAATCTGCAATTTTGCACACTAAACAGAATATATAAAAAATTTTTTTTTTTGTTTTTTTCCCCCCACACAAAATAACCTGCTGCCCCCACACACAGTAGTCCTAAAAAGGACTTTTGGTTCTTTTTTTTTCACAATTTTGCTTTTTTTCTCCCTACACTGACTTTCCTTTCCTATCCTCAGCTCTCCCTGGCTAAGACTGAGCCGAACTCGCTGGTCAGGTGCTATACAGCACCCGACCACGGGTTCTGGCCAGCCAATCAGTGTAATGCCAGCAGCCAACATGGCTGCTGGCATTACACCGATGTCAGAGCCTCCCTGCACGTTTATTGGCTGCGCAGCAGCCGCAAAACGTGCGGGGAGGAGACCCGAACATGGCGGGCGAGCACATGCGGTACTCGTACGAGTACCGCCATGTGCCGAGCAGAGCGATGCTCGAGCCGATCCGAGCATCGGCCGAGCATGCTCGCTCAACACTAGAGTATACATTAGGATTAAAGGTCCCTGCCCCATAGGGCTTACAATCTAAGTATAGCGTGTAATGCAAATTTAAAATGTACTTTCCAAACATGTAAACTTTATTACAGGTGGCAGGTTCCACTTTAAAAAAACAAAAGGTGATTTTTGGAGGATACTTGTATTTACAGACTACACAATATTTGTAGTTAACCCTTTCATTATTTCAGGGTACATTTTTCCTTTAAACCATTGTTTATTTTGTGGAAGGAAATTTTCCAGCGCAAACACAGATGCAATGAATTTCTAAATCCTTTTTTATTGTCTACTAATTACCAATATAACTAGAACAGAATCAGATCCTGAATAAAGGCCCAATTTTAATCCATCTAAATCCAAACCCCTGTGATCTGCATTTGTAATTTTGGATAGCAGCCGTACAATGAACATCATGCTCAATATCCAGATCTAATTATTAGAAACACGGCTATGCATGCAAAAATATATGAATATCTGACTTTACCTGGAGTAAACTGGATCACACAAATAAAAAGTACATTTAATAAACATAATAAGCAGAATGTTAACTGGACCTACTGTTCCGTGTGCAGTCTTACTAATGCGGAATTCTATGTTTCTACCTATAAAACATGTGTCCACTGGAGGACTAGCTTGGTCTCCGTTTACATTAATAATAATTACATGGCTTTCTTCCAAAATGTTGAATCTCTGGGAACCTGTAGCCAAATACAGACAGGGGATTGAGAAGAAGTGGGTTAAGCGACAGAAGAACAAGGAACACAAGGTGCATATAGAGAATATTAAACTTGATCCTTTGTGTCAGATTGAGGATAATGTACTGAAGACACCATGTTCCCGGCTGACAGTGGGTGCCTTTAGGGACAGAAGAATAAACTTCTCAGAATAGATGAATTTTAATGAAAATTCCTATCGGGGAGTTTTATGGACTGATGCTGTCATTTCTAATGACTGTATACATGCTGGGGACATCTTAGGACCCTATGCACAAAAGGGTAATTCTGAGACAATAGAAAACAAATAAAATAGCTTTAAATCAGGTTTTTAACCCTTGAATGGTTACAGAGAGATCTGTAGCACATTACGTATATAAAACATATATCACCTAGAAATCCAATGGGGCGGCACCAGAGGGACTTTATAAAGGTCCTGAAACAGGGACGAAATGTTGACAAATACACTCTCTTTTTTGCATTATTCAAATGCCCCACTGGTGTTAATAATTGTTTTTCAGCTGCATATAATTATTAGGATTGAGCACTAGGACATTTATACATTTTTACTGATAATTCTTCTATCAGGTTATGATGTGTATATATTATTACTGAGTCGTGTCATGGCTTCATCAGTGTAATTCTGTGTGTTCACTGCCACAAGACGTACACCAGAAAGAGATGTCCACAAGGAAATGAAATGCAATATCCATAGAACTAGACACAAACCCCAGTTCCTTATTTAGTACTCATGTTATCTCCACTAAGATTATTAACAGAAAATCCTGACACTATTACAGTTCATAAGAATTTCCTCACATGAGAGCAGGCAAATCTGACATTAATACAGGTGACTGTTCATATAAAGCTGAGTGTAAAAACTGTAATTCTAACAGAGCTAGAAGTCAATAATATCCTGGATCTCAGATCAGTGATGGGCTATAGGAGCTGTATATCAAGTCCTTTTAGTGCAAACCTATAAATCACTTTTATTTTAACTTGTGGTTATGAGATCATAGAGACAGTCTGAGGGGATTATGCCTGGACGACTGTTCAGGTACCCAAGAGGTTAAGACCAGTGATGTGAGTGGCAGAATAATATGTTTTCTATACAAGAAGTAATGTGGTTAGATAGATAGGGAAGCGGAGGATGGGATGTGTATGTGATAAACAGAAGGTCACAGAAAGAGAACGTAGCCTTAGGTCAGGTAAAAGGAGCTGAAATGTAATCAACTGCACAGTTGTAATGTTCTTTCCATAAATTTACATTTCTTTGTTTGAAACTTTGTACGGTTCCGGTTAGAATTGTATAAAACCTGTGTGTGCCATATAGACTCAGACTTGTGCATGTTACACAAGTCTCCTGCAGGCGCTATGTAATAAACTTCTACATCTTTAAACACTAAGAACCTGAGTGGACATTCCGCTCATTGATGATTCCACAGCAAACTTCAGGACCTGCTACCTTAGACCTTGGATCCAGTACGAATTCTGGTCTTGGTTTCTACAACATTATTACAAATCATTTATGTTCATCATTCTACAATTCTGAACTACGACATTCTAATTGAGTTTAACCTCTTTTGAAGATAACTACTCAGCTCATTTACATAATTAAGAAAATAACACTAATTGCATTGTGTCTTCTAGTAAACAAGATTCGGTTCATAAAGTATACACAGCTATAGCAAAATGTATATTCATGTTAATAGGACATTTGTACAAAATAAATACAACCAGCATTCACATTTACACAATAAAAATATTATATAATTAAATGTATTGATATGGTGTCTATAAGAATAAGTGTTTCTTTCTATTTTTTTTTAAACAGATACATATATAAAGTCTATATAGTAATTGTCCCTTTTATTTGAAATCCATTCCAGTTAACGATAATGACTTTCAGTTTATAACCTGATAGAGATAAACGCTCTGTAGAACCATGTGCCCGTGGTTTATAGGATATTTTATTCTGTGAATATTGTCTGTTATGAGGAGGTATGAACTACACACAGGTACAAGGCAAAAACCAAACAAATAACCCTCTAAAATCCTGCTCCTTCTGATTAATGGACAGGGTCACCTACATCTCATTTGTGTTATGGGCCACATTCCAATACACTTGATAACTTTATTACTGATTGTATCTACGTATTTCCACATAGACGTCAACAGGAATTGAAGATAAAAGCAGTAATAAAATATATAATTTACAATGTAATCCAGCCCTAAATGCTCTAATAGCTCTAGTCCAATAGCACTGAGCTGGGCCCAGACATTCCTAAGATAAGTTTCCTTGAAGATTGAGGGCTCGTGCTGCTTTCCCCCTTCTCTCAGTTGTTGGATGTTTTAATGGAAGGGATAGGGGCAGTGGAACTGATATCAGTCAAAAACATGTGGGGATGATAGTACAGGCAGAGAGATTCAGACAAAATGCCCACAATCTGGTCAGCTCCATGCTGGTCACTCCATTTGTAAGCGCCCCCCTGACTGGGAGAAATTGCCAAGCTATCACATGCCCATTTCAGGAACAGTAAAAACAAAAAGGGAGACAAGGCAGGGAGCGCCCCTGTGCAGATCAACAGGATAAAAGTTCAAACCTCCACCGACACCCTCAGAGTGCCTACTCACAAAATGCAATATAAAACAGAAAGAAACAAAGGAGGCGCCCCAATAGTGCAATTCAGTTATGTCATTTAAACAAAGAAAGTAAAAAGTAGCAATTCTACTCACAAGATCTAAATGTCAGCCAGATGGTATCACCAGAACTGACTAGATAAGCATTTGGAGATTATCAAACCTGTCTGCGTTCTGGTACGTGGCAGTGCAGCTCAGTATATTGTATATCAATGATGAGTCATTTTCATTTATAATAAATATGTGTTTAAACAAGAGGATTTGTTCTCATGACTTATCGCTGTTCCTGCCGACACGCTGAGATGCAAATCGGCTAAGAAGATCCTGAGCTGCACTGCCACGTACCTGAACGGAGACAGGTCTGATAATCTCCAAATGCTTATCTAGTCAGTTCTGGTGATATCATCTGGGTGGCATTTAGCTCTTGTGAGTAGAATTGTTACTTTTCACTTTAATTGTTTAAAAGTTATAAATGGATCGCACTATTGGGGCGCCTCCTTTGTTTCTTTCTGTTTTATATTGCATCTGTCCATTTCAGGAACAGTTCTCCCCTGAGTAGTCCAGCCCCCTATCCTCCCTTTGGATTCCCTAGACCAAACCCTTTTTGCCAGGATCAGTTTAGGTTCCCTTTACTGAATGGCTGTTTCATGGGTTCTGTCGTTTATCCTCATTGGTTATTGCAAATTATGTCCACAATGTTTATTGAGTGTCAATACCTATGTTCCCATTGGTCAGTGATTTCAGCAATAAATTTGAATGTGAAAACTAATAACCTGATTTTCTTGATAAAAAGCCAATGTTTTATTTTTGTAATAAAGCAGGTCCTGTAGCTATTCCCTTAACCAACATCTGAGATGGTTTCACTTCTTCCTTCCAGGATAAACAGGAGATATGCTAATAGCTGAATTCAACTCAGCCAATAGCGAGGAGAAGCCAGTGACGATGGACATGGTTACAGACAGCTACAAGGGGGTCCAGTAAATTTTAAATGGAAATGTAAGGCCAACATTTACTCTGAAACCTGTGTCTGCCTCATGAAAATATCAGTTATTGGAAAAGACAGAAAGAAGCATGGGCCACTGATCGTAATTTACATAAGTCTTATGGACGTGTTGGCCAAACTGTAGAATATGTGCTAGGACACAGAAAACTTAGATTTAGGTGATACTTTTCCTTTAATGGAAGAAAGATCATCTTCTTCCCATAGGTATAGTTCTACCTAATTGCATGGTACAATAACAACATTCAGCTTTTAATTGCCTTTACAAAACAGATTTTTCTTTCTACAATAAATTCAAAAGCATAATATATTTATCCATTTATGGTAAATAGATTGTTCTTATATAATGTTTGTTTAAAATTTTAAGAATGTTTCATTTTTCTCAAATAAGCCAAGGGTCTGCTATGTCAATGTAAAGACATAAGAGGCTGCGCGCTCCCAATCACATTACACCATTACATAAAAGGAACAATGGATTACTGAGTGGCTTGTCACTATATAGCGACTCCAGTTCAGACAATACTAAGTCTCAGTTGGTACTGATTGGTACAATGCTGAGCTGACATCTAGTAAAAAGACTACTTGGAAATATTTATACATCTCTCTACAAGCGAGATGTTTTCATAAGGTTTGTTCACATGCAATTTTAAAAGAGGTTACCCAGATTATTGTTTGTGCAGCCAAATGAAACGAACCTGAAACAGTTGTTCTTGTTTACTTTCGATGTTAAATGATAAAATATTCATGACATATAAACTACAGAACTGGAAAACTGGGCAAGTGTACAATGAAGAGTAAAATCCCCACTGTGATATGTACATTAGTTGGCCTGCCTTCCCTTTGCTTTTAGCAGACATAGTGGGAAAATACCAGAACGTGGCTCCTGTCTTAGTTTCAGCTATGATTGCTTGGAAACATGAATGCTTGTCTAGTATCCTTAAATATTAATGCACACAAAGAAACTCTATGAAAGGGTACTCAAAAAGCATTTACAATTGTATTTATTATAAAAGCACACATGATGTGCTTTAATCCTATACTCGTATGACAGGTATCCAATATATTTATTTAAATACCCACAGAAACCAGTGCAAGTTTCCTGAACCTGTCTAAGCTGAATATTCTCTCAGCTACCTGAGGCTCACACATTCTGGTACTGATTCATTTACACTAGTGACAGTACGACCCCTGTAGTCTCACTGTGACTCAGAGAAGCAGCCAAAGCTGTAGATCTGGACTTGGAAAAGTCAAAAAAGCATCATTAAACTGTGGGATATGTCCTCATTCCCATCATGGAAACTGTTGTTTTTGTGCATTATGTAAAATCTGGATTCTAAGAGCCAGTGACTATAGGGAGAACTGATGTTCCCATCTGGTCAACAGAAACATGCAAAGATCCCTTTAATAACATGAAAAGTAGTTTTAAATCAATACAACCCTACTTATTCCAAATTGAATTAAACAGATTTTTTTGGTTTCTCAGAAACTTTGTGGGTGCAAAAGATGGAGCAAATAGCTTTTCACAGTTATAATATTTAATATTTAGTCATGCACAGACTGTATACCTCTTATAATAGCCCGTCACTTTTCTTTCTATGGCCAGAAAATCCTAATGACCCCGATGATGTTACCCTTCTGCCATTATCCAAGAGACAACATCTCCAATCAGTCCCGAATTTCAGGTCCATGGGGGCGGACATGACAGTTGCTCAGTTCCATGGGGGAGGACATAACAGTTGCTCAGGTCCATGGAGGAGGACATGATAGTTGTTCAGGTCCATGGGGATAGACATGATAGTTGTTCAGGTCCATGGGGATAGACATGACAGTTGCTCAGGTCCATGGGGGCAGAAATGAGAGTTGCTCAAGTCCATGGGGGAAGACATGACAGTTGCTCAGGTCCATGAAGGTGAACATGACAGTTGGTCAGGTCCATGGGTGGACATGACAATTGCTCAGTGTAGCGGAAGGTGGAAGGATACTGGGTCGTGCACAGCCATCGGTCCATGTTTCTCCCTCTCGATGCCGGATAGGTGCCATCCAAAGCACCGGTTGGAGGGTGGACGGACCAGTCGTTGACTTGGAGAGTCGTTGAATCCTGCTGTAGTTGACTCCGCATCGAACAAAGAGAGCCAAAGAAGGTCTGGATGCAACATTGACGTGCAGACTGGAACCACGGGTCGTAGAGAGTGAACAGCTCTCCAGCAGGATAACTGGAGGAATAGTGGAGTCCATGTCGAGAGACCTGACAGTATAAGAATCCCCAAGTTCCGACTCAGCATTGGATCAGAAAGTAGCTGACAGCAGGCAGTCGACGATACAGGATACTTGGCTTGAATCGGCATCAGAGTGGACACTTTAAACCACAGGAGCATAAAGACACCAGGACTCCTTCTTCTTAGGGTAAATTAACTAACTCTTTATTAGGTGAAACCACTGCTTATGTATACATTTCATTGCATTTCATTGCAGAGCTTGGGTCAGACTCCCTGGGGTCTGGGGCTGTTGTTTCTGGGTCCAGGGCCAGTCTGTGCGGTGGAGTTCCTTGGGGAAAAGGGGTTTCCTCTGACGCAACAGGACGGGTAGAAAACTGATGCTGGCAGCCCCTCTTCTTATTCCAGGGGTCCAGGTTGGGATTACACTTTGGGGAGTTGGAGGCATCTCCCCCTTTTCTTATGGCTAGTACCCCACAGTGGAAGGCAAGAGGTTTGCTTCCACTCTCCTGTGCTGGGGCAAAGTTCCGGGGCTCACGGGGCATGATGTTGGGCCTACTTCTCAGGATAGGGGCATCAACCTTGGGGCTGCAGGAGAAGACCTGAGTTCCATTCACCCCATCATGGGTTACACTGGGGAGGACAGTAGTTCCACTCCCCATGACAAAAGCATCAGTGCCCCTGGACAGAACACATTCTCCACTCTCCAGGGCAGTAGCAACAGGGAAAGGGAAACCATCCTGGGGCTGCTGGTGAGGACCTGAGTCCCACTCACCACAGCAGGGGGTCACATAGCCACTGGGGAGGACCGTGGTCCCACTCCCCATGACAAGAGCATCAGGGCCCCTGGAGAGAACACATTCTCCACTCTCCAGGGCAGTGGCAACAGGGGAAGGGGCAACAATACTTGGGCTGCTGGTGAGGACCTGAGCCTCACTCACAGCAGCAGGGTTAACATGAAAAGGGGCCACATGCCCATCAGGGAGGACGTCTGTCCACTCCCTGATGCAAGGGCATTCTCTGAGCTGAGGAGGAGCAAATTCCCACTCCTTAGGCCAGGCGTAACACAGTCCAGGGCAACAAAAGGGGCGCTGGTGAGGAATGTATCCCTTCTTAAGGATCAACAGGGTCAGCAGTACGGTATTTTGTCAGCCTGCTGAGTCCTTCATCTTCAGAGCCACCAAACACATCAGGGGTTTTCTTTGTACTGAGGAGGAACGCATTCCCACTCCTCAGGTCAGGGGTAACACAATCCAGGGGATCAGATTCACTGAACTCCTCATCGGATGAGTCTTCTTCCTCCCTTAGGAACTCCTGTACCTCTTAAAAGAATCCAACATACATGTGTTCCACATCGCACTCCCAGCTTACTAGGTCACTCAAGTTCTCCTGTAGGCTCATGCGGATGTACCCCCCAAACATGTCTTCTCACTTGGCTCTCACTTCCCAGTATCGGCTGGTGTCCGGACTACCAAAGTTTGAATCTCCTTGATAGGCTTCCCACACAAGCCCTTGGATCATACATCGCAAACGGACAGGGGAAAAGGCTACTATGATCTCAGGGCCATACTCTTGGTTCATGTGCTTTACCAGAGCCCAGTATGCATCTTGTATTCGTAGCTCTTTTTCAATGCAATAGTCCAACTCTGAGTCGAATTCTTCTGGTATAAGGTCAGCCAGTAGTGGCCCCCACCGGCACTGTAGGTCATTGTACCACTTTAGGTAAGAGCCCAGAGAATCCGCCTACGCTGCTATGTCCGCCATGTCTCCCTTCAATGCAATGTGAAGAAGGAGAATATCTCACCACTAGCCACCAGTGTAACGGAAGCTGGATGGACACCGGGTCATTCTCAGCTGTTGTTCCGGGTTTCTCCCTCTCAACACCGGATAGGCTCTGTCAAATGCACCGGTTGGAGGGTGGATGGACTAGTCGGTGACTTGAAGAGTAGTCGAATCCTGCTGTAGTCGACTCTGCATCGAAACAAGGCAAGCCAAAGAAGGTCTGGATGCAATTTCGACGTGCAGACTGGAACCATGGGTTTTAGAGAGTGAACAACTCCGGTCATAGAATAACTGGAGGAGCAGCGGAGTCCACATCAATAGACCTGACAGTAAATGAATCCCCACATTCTGACTCAGCATTGGATCTGCAGGTAGTTGGCAGCAGGCAGTTGACGATACAGGATACTTGGCTCGAATGGGCATCAGAGAGGACACTTTAAACTAAAGGAGCAAAAAGACACCAGGACTCCTTCTTCTTAGTTTAAAACAACTAACTCTTTATTAGGTGAAGCCACAGCTTATTTATACATTTCAAACTACATTGACTTGGCTACAGTACATGGTGCAGACACGACACAATGGGCGAGTTTACAGGGATAATACAATCACAGGACAGTAGGCATAATACAGACACAGTGGATACAATAGGTCCCAGCAAATGGTAACAGGCATCATACAATGGGAACATTCACAGAGATAATACAATCACAACACCTAATACAAAAGACTAACAACAGAAGGCTCAGGTTTACACAATGAGGCAGATGTGAGTGGATTAATACACAAAGGGCTTGGTTTAGGGTGAACAATTAAGCAAAAGGGCTTGAGGGACTGCAATACACATTTGAAATAGCCTTGCCCAAACTCAAATAATTAACCCCTAACTGCCCAGTCCCTTGAAAGCAAGCCAGCAGGCTATGGTTTTTAGTCTTTTGGCCTAGCTGTCAGCCAGTATAATGTCTCAAAGTTCTCCATAGCCTGCGACACTGGGCTGGCAATCCATACGCCTGGAGAAGAGGTGTTTCAGGCAGGACAGAAATGTCCACAGTTCCTTGTATAATGGGCTGATAAGTCATATGCCCAGATAAGGTTTTCAGTAATGGAGTAGGATCCGTTACACTCAGGTGCAAGGGGTGGACATGACAGTTGCTCAGGTCCATGAGGTGGACATGACAGTTGCTCAGATCCATGAAGTGGACATGACATTTGCTCAGGTCCATGGGGAGGATATAACACCATCTCAGGACCATGGAGGTGGACATGACAGTTGCTCAGATCCATGGGGGCAGACATTACAGCTCCCAGGATTTTTTTCAGACTGAAGCAGGGAGAGTGTCTGAGCCTACTTAGACACTTAAGGAGCAAATAGGTGAGCAACATATTGAGAAACAATGCATTGCACACCACTCTGATCCTTTAAAGGTTAAGATTACCATGTGCAGTTGGCAGAGTTTGTGTCATGTGGTCCTTCCAGCAACTGTCATGTCTGCCTCCATGGAAATGACATCCAGACTGACTGGAGATGTTGTCTCTTGATCAAAGGCACAAGGGTAAAATCATAGGGATCATTAGGATATTTTGGCCATAATAAACTGTGGTTATATTAGGGGGTGTTACGTATCCTATAAAAGTCCCCTTAAAGACAATGGGACTGTGAACTTGTGTGCTATGTGCAGACAGGTTATCAGTGGTTGGTGCAGATCTTCTCAGTTCACCAATCACCAGCCTTAGGCCCCAGGAGGTGGAAGTATAAATTAAACATAGTACAATCATGTTGTCTATAAATATAAAATTCTAAGTGAATCTAATTCGCTGTCAGAGGGAGTGGTTGAAAAGCTCTGATTGGTTGGAAGAGGAGGCAATGGGCATTGCCCCCTGCCTCCTCAATGAGCCACATCTATCACTCTGTTTAAAAGAACAGAAGAAAAACAATGTTACTCCTTGGGTTTAGGAGAGACCGGGTGCAATTCACCCCCTGTCTCCTCAGCCAATCATTAAAAAAAAAGTCAGACCTCTCGGTGGGGCTTCAGGACCCCTCCTAATGACCCCAGCTACTAATCTCCCAGCTGATTCAGCTGGGCAATCAATAGTGGCGACATTGGGAAGCAATGGAGCTCACCTACTTCCATTCTACCTGGGTTAGGAGTGGGCACGACTGAAAAACCCTTGCACACCAATGAGGGAGACTTCTCCAGACAAAGCCGTGCCACACATCTGCTAGTATAGTATAACGCTGTCACAGTTCACTGTAAATGTATAGTGTAAGGCTAGTTAATATCATGAGATCAGTTTGAACTCTTGCACATAAATGCTTTTCATATAACAAAAAAATAAATTAAGTGACTGAAGTTAATACACAAGGCTAGGGGTAGTATGTGTGTTCTATGGATACCACTGCAGTGAGACAAGACTGGGGGTCATTATGTTTCATTCTATGGCTACCAGTGCAGTGGGACAAGGCTGGGGGTCAATATGTGTTGTTCTACGCCTACCAGTGAAGTGGGGAAATGCTGGGGTTCAGTATGTGTGGTTCTATGACTACCAGTGAGGTTTGACAAGGCTGTGGTCAGTATGTGTGGTTCTGTGGCTGCCAGTGCAGTGCTACCAGGATTTTTGGTTCTATGGCTATTGTAGGACAAGGCCTGATGGCAGTATGTGTGGTTAAATTGTTACCAGTGCATTGGGACAAGGCTTCAGGTCAGCATGTGTGGTTTTATGACTACTGTAGCACAAGGCTGAAGATCAGTATATGTGGTTTTATGACTACTGTGGCACAAGGCTGAAGATCAGTATGTGTGGTTTTATGACTACTGTGGCACAAGGCTGAAGGTCAGTATGTGTGGTTTTATGACTACTGTGGCACAAGGCTGAAGGTCAGTATGTGTGGTTTTATGATTACTTTGGCACAAGGCTGAGGATCAGTATGTATGGTTTTAGGACTACTGTGGCACAAGGCTGAAGATCAATATGTGTGGTTTTATGACTACTGTGGCACAAGGCTGAAGGTCAGTATGTGTGGTTTTATGACTACTGTGGCACAAGGCTGAAGGTCAGTATGTGTGGTTTTATGACTACTGTGGCACAAGGCTGAAGGTCAGTATGTGTGGTTTTATGACTACTGTGGAACAAGACTGAAGGTCAGTATGTGTGGTTTTATGACTACTTTGGCACAAGGCTGAGGATCAGTATGTGTGGTTTTATGACTACTGTGGCACAAGGCTGAAGATCAGTATGTGTGGTTTTATGACTACTGTGGCACAAGGCTGAAGGTCAGTATGTGTGGTTTTATGACTACTGTGCCACAAGGCTGAAGGTCAGTATGTGTGATTTTATGACTACTTTGGCACAAGGCCTATCTGTGTGGTCATATGTCTGCTATTACAGTGGAATAAGGCTGGGGATCAGTATGAGAGTGGCAGAAAAAAGTGGAAAAACTGCATTTTTCACAGACATACCCTTGCCATTTTTTACACTTTTCTCTTTTGTGCAGAGGTTTTCACTTATCCCTACTAATAAATCATATTTATGTTAGCATATTCTGGGACATTGGGACAAGGCTGAAGGTCAGTATGTGTGGTTTTATGACTACTGTGGCACAAGGCTGAGGATCAGTATGTGTGGTTTTATGACTACTGTGGCACAAGGCTGAGGATCAGTATATGTGGTTTTATGACTACTTTGGCACAAGGCTGAGGATCAGTATGTGTGGTTTTATGACTACTTTGGCACAAGGCTGAGGATCAGTATGTGTGGTTTTATGACTACTGTGACACAAGGCTGAGGATCAGTATGTGTGGCTTTATTACTACTGTGGCACAAGACAGAGTGTCAGTATGTGTGGTTCCATAACTACTGTGGGACAAGACCTATCTGTGTGGTGCTATGTCTCCTAGTACAGAGGAACAAGGCTGGGGGTCAGTATGAGAGTGGCAGAAAAAAGTGGAAAAACTGCACAGACATTCCCTTGCCTTTTTTTTTTTTTTTTTACACTTTTCTCTTTTGTGCAGAGGTTTTCACTTATCCCTACTTATAAATCATATTTTCTGTTAGCATATTCCGGGACATTTATTTCTGTACATATTGATTTTTAAAAGCTGATTTTTATAAATCAAACTCATTTACAAGAAATTATTTGGAGTAGAGGTGAAATGACATTGTACAAGATGTCATCTCATCTACCTATTGTGAAACGAGAAGTCATCTTCATTTTACAGCTCACAGACCTTTAATACGAACAAGATGACACCTCTTGGAATAGTAAGAGATGGGTCTGCCTATTAACTTAAATTTCGCACCTGCAACATGTCACATAATCACAATGGTAGATTGGATGACATATCTTAGAGTAACAGCTGTCTCCTGCATTGTTATTTCTTAACAGTGAAAAGCAGAAGTTATTTACTGGGAAGTCTCCGTGAGCAGAATACAGGTTTGTCTTAACGCTTTTTGAATGTTTTGTGGTTTTATACATTATTTTTTTTTTAATGTGTAGAGATACCTGTGATATTAATCCATTTGTCATTGGTCTACTGTGCATGAATGCAGCACACACAGCAGTCTCTACTGCGCATGACTTTGTTGCTGCACACATTTTAGCAAATTATTATATAGGATATATATATATATATATATATATATATATATATATAAATATAATCAAAAGAGAGGCAGCACCAGTGGGACTTTCATGAAGAAAATTATTCAGAGCAAATTTATTGTCAATGTTTAGGTCCAATCCTTGGACCTTTACCAAAGGTCAAGGAACGGGACGACTGAAACATTGACAAATTTTGCTTTGTATTACTTTCTTCATAAAAGTCCCACTGGTGCTGCCTGTTTTTGATCTTGTATACTAATTAATAAGGATTGTGCACCATACTTCCATCTTTTCAACTTGTATATATATATATATATATATATATATATATATATATATTGTGCTAAATTCTAAGACAGGTGTGAAAAAATGCTGTAAAGTGAGAATGCTTTAAAAAATAGACATGTTAATATTTTTTTTTTTTATCAATTAACAAAATACATAGTGAGTGAACAGACGAAAAATCTAAATCAAATCAATATTTGGTGTGACTACCATTTGCCTTCAACACAACATCAGTTCTTCTTGGTACACTTGCACAAAGTCAGGGATTATGACTAAACAATTAAACAGATGTATGATTAAACAATTATACCAAACCAGTGCTAATGATCATCAATTCAATATGTGGGCTGAAACATAATCATTAACTGAATCAGAAACAGCTGTGTAGGAGGAATATAACAGGGTAAGGAACAGCCAAACTCATCTAACAAGGTTAGATTTCTGGAGACAGCATAATGTCAAAAGTCATACATCGTGGCAGGACTGAGCACAGCAACAAGACACAAGGTATTTATACTGTATCAGCAAGGACTCTCGCAGGCAGAAATTTCAAGGCAGACAGGGGTTTCCAGATGTGTTGTCCAAGCTCTTTTGAAGAAGCACAAAGAAACGGGCAATGTTAAGGCCCGTAGGCGCAGTGGTCGGCCAAGGAAACTTAGTGCAGCACGTGAAAGACATATCATGATTACTACCCTTCACAGTGCTGGGGAGTTGGGGACCCCAAACATAAAGTGGAGAAATTCTGGAGCAAACCAACTGCACCACTGGAGACAAATTTAAATGTCCATTGATTGGAAGGGGCTTTTAACCCCATGAATGTTAGAGAGGAGCCCAGAGCAATCAGAAACAATGCGCAGAGACCGCTTTATCATTTAATGGGTTAAACGCTACATTTTAAATTAATTGGAATGCTTATGACTTTTACATGCTTTTTATGGTTTCGTTGGTTTGTGCAGACTTGTTTTTCTTTTTCCCTGTGTATATGTCCAGTGGATCATTTCTTGCTCACATAAAATTTGTGAAACAAACCACCCTACAAAGATCACCAGGTGAAATAAGGAAGAATCTGAGTTGCAATTCAAAAAAGATGATCATCAGTGCAGGTTATAT
Organism: Rhinophrynus dorsalis; assembly: GCA_037306005.1. Lineage (NCBI taxonomy): Eukaryota > Metazoa > Chordata > Amphibia > Anura > Rhinophrynidae > Rhinophrynus > Rhinophrynus dorsalis. Next base: position 128,120,939 of record CM074728.1, read on the forward strand.
ATAAAGCTCACACACATTCTGTAGCGCAGTACAATCAGCTGATTAAACAGAAGAACAATCGGTGTACAATGGATAGAAAAGGATGGGAGTGCCCTGCTCGCTAAAGCATACAATCCCCTGGACTTCAATAAATAAACTAAATGAATACAGTTAAGAAGACCTTTTATTAATTTAAAGATCAACTGAGAAAAATGAACCATATATCAAATTAGCTCAATTCACAGGAGCCGTTTGCTGAACTTCCTTGTGTGCAATGTTTTTAGCCTCCGTATGAAACTGCACTTATACTATGATTCTTCTAGATCAGGGCTGGGAAACCCATGGCCCTCCAGACATTGCCTGCGTTGGGATGAGGGAATTTGTCCCCACCAGCTGGAGGTCCAGAGATTGACTACTCCTATTCTAGATAGTGACCCACAAAAAAATCCACTTGATCCAATAATGCTCAGTTATCTATGTTGTTGCGTTATAGCTTCATCATTCTGAATACGTTTTCTAACTCAGCTTCTCAATATCCAGAATGGTCACCAGTCATTCTTATCATCACGCCTCTTACTTGTAAGATATTGTTATACCATGGGGCAATGGTCTGGAAGTAGAGTCCTGACATTAAGCGCTAGGATAATGTTCAGCGTTGGCCCAACATTATGTGATATTAGTCTGAGCTCTGTTCCACAACAGAGAGATTTTACCATTAAACCCCAAGTTCGCAGTCATTTCTCCTCACCAGAAAGTAATATATATAAACAAAAGCAATCACAAAATAAGACTATTGCTCAGTTGAAATTTTAGAAAAACAGTTTTTGTTTATGGCCATTGGTCAAAACATACATCTGGGCACTGTGTCCTGGGTGATCAGTTTCTGGATCTCCAGGTGCTAAAGACTAATCTCCCATCATTACTAATCAGCCATTGGGTGGGGATGAAGGGATCTGTAGCGTCCTACAGCTAGAAGTCCGGAGGTTGTCTAACCTTATGTCATGCTGGCTGACATGACAGGAGGGGGAGCCGCAGGGCAGAAGGAGGGGTTATTAGGCAAAACAGATGCAGAAACAACAACTAGTAGAAGTCACTGAGCGCTTGGAAGCGGAGAATGGAAAGTGCAGATAAAATCTGGATGGTGGGTGGCCACTGGTTGGCAGATAAAACTAACTCACAAGAAGGCTGCTGCTGCTGAGAGCTGCTTGAGAGCAAACCTAGGTAGCGGTGTAAACTGCAAGAAGCTCGCATAGATGAATACAGGACTAGGAGCTCACAAATAATCAAGGTCACAGGATCCAAATATGCAAACAGAATAGCAGAGGTCAAGACAGGCTGCAAAGAATCCTGATAGCAATTCAAAGCCAATGTCATACAGAGAATACAAGAATCTCAGCACTGGAAAAATAGTCAGAAGTCAGTAAGACACTATACAGGTGCACCGAAGTGTCTGTGAGGCTGCTTGATATAGAAAGTTATTCCTATGTTTTGCCTTTTACTTCTATTTATGTGGATCGATGTCAGCACATTTAAGCGGATCAACGTGTGCAACTGCTATAACTACAGCGGCTTGAGTGTATGAGCTGATACATTGCTACGATTGATAGCAAGTTGACAGGACCGGATTTACATCTCAGGCGCCCCTAGGCACAACACCCTCCAGCACCCCTAGCCCTGCCTTTGCCCCACCCAACCACTCCCCTCAGTTAGCCACACCCCTCCATTAACCACACCCTCTCGTGGCCACACCCATCTTTAGATTTTTTTTTTATTCTTCTCAGTACTGTGGCAATTTTCCCAGAGTTAGAGGAAAAAATTATATATAGGGAGGTGCAGGCATTATATTCGCTGACTGTGTACAATCACGCCCAATCGCCCCTTAAACATCAGATTCAGTTTTATCCCATGTAAACTTGAGAGTTATGTATGTGAATTATTTGTCCACAGGTTATGAGATTGTAACCTGTACAGACTAAAGACCTTCAGTGCTTGCATGGTGGCCATGGTAGTGGGTGTATTGTTTCAATCGTAAATAAAAAACATTTTTATTTAAAAGGATTAAAGGGATAGTAATACTTAAAATGTAAAAAAAAATATGTTGTAGGGTTTATCCCCCTGAGTAAAACAAGAGTACTCTCACTGCTGAAAGGTGTTTTATTCAAAAGTTATTAATTTTCAAAGTTGAATTTTTTAGGTGCAATATCACAGTGGCCTGAAATTGTACAGTGGCGCTGTTGCTACATGATCCTATGGACAGCTCTGGTCAATTGACCATAAATCTCCATAGGATGGTGTAGCAACAGCGCCACTGTACAATTTCAGGCCACTGTGATATTGCACCTAAAAAATTCAACTTTGAAAATTAATAACTTTTGAATGAAACACCTTTCAGCAGTGGGAGTACTCTTGTTTTACTCAGGGGGATAAACCCTACAACACATTTTTTTTTACTTTTTAAGTATTACTATCCCTTTAAGGATGCTAAGGCAAACCTTAGCTAGCGTCTGTTTTCAAAATGTACATTTATTCAAAAAAAGTCTTATTTACAAAAACTGGGTTGTAAAAGCAATCCTAGTAGGTAACACAGATGTACTAAACAACACGTGTAATTCTGGAGCAATCGGACTACTACACCAAAGCAAACAAAGGAAAAATCTTTTTTGATTTAAATGGGAATGTAAGCCCTTGAATGCTAGGGAGGTCTACAGCCTTGACAAGCAATACATTAGCATTAAACCTTTGCGTACTAGAGTGATACGGACTCATTACCACTCTGGCAACTCATTGCGAAAGTTGCTCACAACTGTGGCGCTCAAAGGGTTAAAGTCAGGCCACTGGCTGCCATGTCAGGATGTCAGATATGTGCGCATTAGGCTAGCCACACACACAGGAACTGACTGGCCGCCTCAGACAAGCAAGAAGGGGTTAACGAGTGAAAGGTTTCTCTGAGCTGCCGTGGTAGTAGCTGTCATTACCACTCCTCCAGTTCCTATGTGCTCCCTTGTATGTCAGTGTGTGTGCGAGCTGTGCCTGCCATTGCCTCCCCTGACCATGCCTATCAGCCTGCATTCAGCCGCTCTTCACCTCTCACTCTGCTCCCTGTTATTCTGCCTGTTGTGTGTATAATCAACAACAAAACACACTAGTCTGTTACTGTACAAGCGCCCTCAAGGGTGCACGAGCACAGGCGCATCGGGCACATCATAATCAATTTAAGTGGAAGTTTGGGGCACAGCCGGTGCCGCACAGGCTGCACAGCATTATTTTTTCATATGCACCCTGGGGTCGAGAGGTAATCCAATGAGGCAGGTACATGGGTAGGCAAAGAATCACTGAGAGGCAGGTACTGAAATGCACGGGAAGGCTAAAAGAACTGAGCTTCGGATCAGCCACCTCACTGCCTCATATATGGGAGGCGGCTGACATCACAAAGGTGTGACATAGGGAAGCGCACGGACGCCGGCATGGTAGCCTAGCAACGCCCCACTGGGACAGATTGGAGCTCCGAAGCCGACAACTACATGTGCTGTACCTTACACTACCAAGTTAGCTGTGCACAGCAATCAAAACCACAACCCCAAAGTGTGAACCTTTGGAGAAAATAAAGTGTGGTGATGGTTCTTTTGACTGGCGCCACACATGTGTGATGGTGTCTCTTCCACTGCACACTGATGTCAACTTGTTGTGTAAAACAGGTATTTTTAAAGACACAGTGCAGTGGCAGTCGCACGCAGGCGCAGCAGAGGGTCACATGGGGCGGCTAAGGACTACAAGCAAACAGGGAACAAATGGAATTTTATACATTTGCAACAAAGCGAGCGCTACTATTATTTACATCCTGCCTGGGGCCATCACATTATAAAGTGGGCGGGCCGGTGGGCATGACAGGGCCATTGCCAGGCGCCCCTGAAAATTGGGCGCCCTAGGCAAGTGCCTCGTCTGCCTATTGACAAATCCGGCCCTGCAAGTTGAACATTGTTGCGTTTCTACTTTAAAGCTACAAACATCTTGCTCGTGCCAGGAGAGACATGTTGACTGCACACGGAAGATCAGAGAAGTGGGGAACGGCAGCAGAGCGGTGAGACCGTTGCTGTGTTCTTTCTTGTTATCGTCTGTGCATAGTGTCTGAAGAAACGCTGTGGTACATGTTGGCTACATGTTTGTTCGAATTAACCTGTCACGGAGCTTTATACTTATTTCGGCTTTGAAGTACTAACTTGCTTTATATGTGCACTCACTCAGCATGCTGCATGGCTCAATTTATGATCGCTTTGAAGGTTTCATCATTATATTTGATGTTATTATGTGACTGACTTTATTTTCCACTTATAATCTCTAATTGGAGAATCACATATATATTTTTATATTTTTTGGTATGCACACCATTTTTTGGAGCTTGCACCCTGATTATTCATGTTTTTCCCATTAGGAGATATTATGTATTAGGCAATACATATCTGTAGTTTTGTTTTTATGGGGATTTATTTTCACTATTTTGGCTCTTTGGTGTGGGTTTGTCACTATGCTTTACTATATATATTTTTTGATACTAATTAGGGTATTTATATGATATATATATTTTTTATTAAAATTTGTTGAGTGCCTCTAGTAGGATCTTTCTTTTTTCTTTTTTTATTTATTTATTGAGATCTGTGTGCACCCCATGCATGTTGGTGCTTGGTATACTTCTCATGTTTATTTAACTGTGTGCTCATCTATTTTTTGTTTTTCTTGTGCTTGATATAGGCCTCAAAGGGTGGATCCTGGAAACAGACTGAAAAACAGGCAATAGCAGAGCTGTAGTGAATGGAGGAGGTGTGTCCAGGTAAACAGGCAGAACTGTAGTGAATGGAGGAATGTGTCCAGGTAAACAGACAGATCTGTAGTGAATGGAGGAGGTGTGTCCAGGTAAACAGGCAGAACTGGAGTGAATGGGGGAGGTGTGTCCAGGTAAACAGGCAGAGCTGTAGTGAATGGAGGAATGTGTCCAGGTAAACAGGCAGAACTGGAGTGAATGGGGGAGGTGTGTCCAGGTAAACAGGCAGAGCTGTAGTGAATGAAGGGGTTGTGTCCAGATAAACAGGCAGAGCTGTAGTGAATGGAGGAATGTGTCCAGGTAAACAGACAGATCTGTAGTGAATGGAGGAATGTGTCCAGGTAAACAGGCAGAGCTGGAGTGAATGGAGGAATGTGTCCAGGTAAACAGGCAGAGCTGTAGTGAATGGAGGAATGTGTCCAGGTAAACAGACAGTGCTGGAGTGAATGGAGGGGCGTGTCCAGGTAAACAGACAGATCTGTAGTGAATGGAGGAATGTGTCCAGGTAAACAGGCAGCGCTGTAGTGAATGGAGGGGTGTGTCCAGGTAAACAGGCAGAACTGTAGTGAATGGAGGGGTGTGTCCAGGTAAACAGGCAGAGCTGTAGTGAATGAAGGGGGTGTGTCCAGGTAAACAGGCAGAACTGTAGTGAATGGAGGAATGTGTCCAGGTAAACAGGCAGAGCTGTAGTGAATGGAGGAATGTGTCCAGGTAAACAGGTAGAGCTGTAGTGAATGGAGGAATGTGTCCAGGTAAACAGGCAGATCTGGAGTGAATGGAGGGGGTGTGTCCAGGTAAACAGGCAGATCTGCAGTGAATGGAGGAATGTGTCCAGGTAAACAGGCAGAGCTGTAGTGAATGGAGGAATGTGTCCAGGTAAACAGGCAGAGCTGTAGTGAATGAAGGGGGTGTGTCCAGGTAAACAGGCAGAACTGTAGTGAATGGAGGAATGTGTCCAGGTAAACAGGCAGAGCTGTAGTGAATGGAGGAATGTGTCCAGGTAAACAGGCAGAGCTGTAGTGAATGGAGGAATGTGTCCAGGTAAACAGGCAGAACTGTAGTGAATGGAGGGGGTGTGTCCAGATAAACAGGCAGATCTGCAGTGAATGGAGGGGGTGTGTCCAGGTAAACAGGCAGATCTGCAGTGAATGGAGGGGTGTGTCCAGGTAAACAGGCAGAACTGCAGTGAATGGAGGGGGTGTGTCCAGGTAAACAGGCAGATCTGCAGTGAATGGAGGGGGTGTGTCCAGGTAAACAGGCAGAACTGTAGTGAATGGAGGAATGTGTCCAGGTAAAAAGGCAGAACTGTAGTGAATGGAGGGGGTGTGTCCAGATAAACAGGCAGATCTGGAGTTATTGGATGGGGGTGTGTCCAGGTAAACAGGCAGAGCTGAAGTGAATGGAGGGGGTGTGTCCAGGTAAACAGGCAGAACTGGAGTGAATGGAGGAATGTGTCCAGGTAAACAGGCAGAACTGTAGTGAATGGAGGAATGTGTCCAGGTAAACAGGCAGAGCTGTAGTGAATGGAGGAATGTGTCCAGGTAAACAGGCAGAGCTGTAGTGAATGGAGGAATGTGTCCAGGTAAACAGGCAGAGCTGTAGTGAATGGAGGAATGTGTCCAGGTAAACAGGCAGAACTGTAGTGAATGGAGGGGGTGTGTCCAGGTAAACAGGCAGATCTGCAGTGAATGGAGGGGTGTGTCCAGGTAAACAGGCAGAACTGCAGTGAATGGAGGGGGTGTGTCCAGGTAAACAGGCAGATCTGCAGTGAATGGAGGGGGTGTGTCCAGGTAAACAGGCAGAACTGTAGTGAATGGAGGGATGTGTCCAGGTAAAAAGGCAGAACTGTAGTGAATGGAGGGGTGTGTCCAGATAAACAGGCAGATCTGGAGTTATTGGATGGGGGTGTGTCCAGGTAAACAGGCAGAGCTGAAGTGAATGGAGGGGGTGTGTCCAGGTAAACAGGCAGAACTGGAGTTATTGGATGGGGGTGTGTCCAGGTAAACAGGCAGAGCTGAAGTGAATGGAGGGGGTGTGTCCAGGTAAACAGACAGATCTGGAGTGAATGGAGGGGTGTGTCCAGGTAAACAGGCAGAACTGTAGTGAATGGAGGGATGTGTCCAGGTAAACAGGCAGAACTGTAGTGAATGGAGGGGTGTGTCCAGGTAAACAGGCAGAGCTGAAGTGAATGGAGGGGTGTGTCCAGGTAAATAGACAGAGCTGAAGTGAATGGAGGGGGTGTGTCCAGGTAAACAGACAGATCTGGAGTGAATGGAGGGGTGTGTCCAGGTAAACAGGCAGAACTGTAGTGAATGGAGGGATGTGTCCAGGTAAACAGGCAGAACTGTAGTGAATGGAGGGGTGTGTCCAGGTAAACAGGCAGAGCTGAAGTGAATGGAGGGGTGTGTCCAGGTAAATAGACAGAGCTGAAGTGAATGGAGGGGGTGTGTCCAGGTAAACAGGCAGTGCTGGAGTGAATGGAGGGGTGTGTCCAGGTAAACAGGCAGAACTGTAGTGAATGGAGGGATGTGTCCAGGTAAACAGGCAGAACTGTAGTGAATGGAGGGGTGTGTCCAGGTAAACAGGCAGAGCTGAAGTGAATGGAGGGGTGTGTCCAGGTAAATAGACAGAGCTGAAGTGAATGGAGGGGGTGTGTCCAGGTAAACAGGCAGTGCTGGAGTGAATGGAGGGGGTGTGTCCAGGTAAACAGGCAGTGCTGAAGTGAATGGAGGGGGTGTGTCCAGGTAAACAGACAGAACTGGAGTGAATGGAGGGATGTGTCCAGGTAAATAGGCAGAGCTGAAGTGAATGGAGGGGGTCCAGGTAAACAGACAGTGCTGGAGTGAATGGAGGGGGTGTGTCCAGGTAAACAGACAGAGCTGGAGTGAATGGAGGGGTGTGTCCAGGTAAACGGGCAGTGCTGGAGTGAATGGAGGGGTGTGTCCAGGTAAACAGACAGAGCTGAAGTGAATGGAGGGGTGTGTCCAGGTAAATAGACAGAGCTGAAGTGAATGGAGGGGTGTGTCCAGGTAAACAGACAGAGCTGGAGTGAATGGAGGGGTGTGTCCAGGTAAACAGACAGAGCTGAAGTGAATAGAGGGGTGTGTCCAGGTAAATAGACAGATCTGAAGTGAATGGAGGGGTGTGTCCAGGTAAACAGACAGAGCTGCAGTGAATGGAGGGGTGTGTCCAGGTAAATAGACAGATCTGAAGTGAATGGAGGAATGTGTCCAGGTAAAAAGGCAGAGCTGTAGTGAATGGAGGGGTGTGTCCAGGTAAACAGGCAGAGCTGAAGTGAATGGAGGGGGTGTGTCCAGGTAAACAGGCAGAGCTGAAGTGAATGGAGGGGGTGTGTCCAGGTAAACAGGCAGAACTGGAGTTATTGGATGGGGGTGTGTCCAGGTAAACAGGCAGATCTGGAGTGAATGGAGGGGTGTGTCCAGGTAAACAGACAGATCTGGAGTGAATGGAGGGGGTGTGTCCAGGTAAACAGACAGATCTGGAGTGAATGGAGGGGTGTGTCCAGGTAAACAGACAGATCTGGAGTGAATGGAGGGGTGTGTCCAGGTAAATAGACAGAGCTGCAGTGAATGTAGAGGGTGTGTCCAGGTAAATAGACAGTGCTGCAGTGAATGGAGGGGGTGTGTCCAGGTAAACAGGCAGTGCTGGAGTGAATGGAGGGGGTGTGTCCAGGTAAACAGACAGAACTGGAGTGAATGGAGGGATGTGTCCAGGTAAATAGACAGTGCTGGAGTGAATGGAGGGGGTGTGTCCAGGTAAACAGACAGTGCTGCAGTGAATGGAGGGGGTGTGTCCAGGTAAACAGGCAGAGCTGAAGTGAATGGAGGGGTGTGTCCAGGTAAACAGACAGATCTGCAGTGAATGGAGGAATGTGTCCAGGTAAATAGACAGAGCTGAAGTGAATGGAGGGGTGTGTCCAGGTAAACAGACAGAGCTGTAGTGAATGGAGGGGTGTGTCCAGGTAAATAGACAGTGCTGAAGTGAATGGAGGGGGTGTGTCCAGGTAAACAGACAGAGCTGGAGTGAATGGAGGGGTGTGTCCAGGTAAACAGACAGAGCTGAAGTGAATGGAGGGGTGTGTCCAGGTAAATAGACAGTGCAGGAGTGAATGGAGGGGTGTGTCCAGGTAAACAGGCAGAGCTGAAGTGAATGGAGGGGTGTGTCCAGGTAAATAGACAGTGCTGAAGTGAATGGAGGGGTGTGTCCAGGTAAACAGACAGTGCAGGAGTGAATGGAGGGTGTGTCCAGGTAAATAGACAGTGCTGTAGTGAATGGAGGGGTGTGTCCAGGTAAATAGACAGAGCTGTAGTGAATGGAGGGGTGTGTCCAGGTAAACAGACAGAGCTGAAGTGAATGGAGGGGTGTGTCCAGGTAAATAGACAGATCTGTAGTGAATGGAGGGGTGTGTCCAGGTAAACAGACAGTGCTGTAGTGAATGGAGGGGTGTGTCCAGGTAAATAGACAGATCTGTAGTGAATGGAGGGGTGTGTCCAGGTAAACAGGCAGTGCTGTAGTGAATGGAGGGGTGTGTCCAGGTAAATAGACAGATCTGTAGTGAATGGAGGGGTGTGTCCAGGTAAACAGACAGTGCTGTAGTGAATGGAGGGGTGTGTCCAGGTAAACAGACAGAACTGCAGTGAATGGAGGGGGTGTGTCCAGGTAAACAGACAGAACTGGAGTGAATGGAGGGGTGTGTCCAGGTAAACAGACAGAACTGTAGTGAATGGAGGGGTGTGTCCAGGTAAACAGACAGAACTGCAGTGAATGGAGGGGGTGTGTCCAGGTAAACAGACAGAACTGGAGTGAATGGAGGGGTGTGTCCAGGTAAACAGACAGAACTGGAGTGAATGGAGGGGTGTGTCCAGGTAAACAGACAGAACTGTAGTGAATGGAGGGGTGTGTCCAGGTAAACAGACAGAACTGCAGTGAATGGAGGGGGTGTGTCCAGGTAAACAGACAGAACTGGAGTGAATGGAGGGGTGTGTCCAGGTAAACAGGCAGAACTGGAGTGAATGGAGGGGTGTGTCCAGGTAAACAGACAGAACTGGAGTGAATGGAGGGGTGTGTCCAGGTAAACAGACAGAACTGTAGTGAATGGAGGGGTGTGTCCAGGTAAACAGGCAGATCTGAAGTGAATGGAGGGGTGTGTCCAGGTAAACAGACAGATCTGTAGTGAATGGAGGGGGTGTGTCCAGGTAAACAGACAGAACTGCAGTGAATGGAGGAATGTGTCCAGGTAAACAGGCAAATCTGGAGCGAATGGAGGGGGCATACCTGGGAACTTCCAGTTGAGGGCTACCCGGAGGGTAGTCCTCTGTTCACCAGGGGGGTGACAAAAATGACGCTAATCGCGTCAAAAAGGGGCGGGGCTTGCCGCGAGTGAGGGGGGATTAACCCTTTGAGTGCCAGAGTGGTACGGAATGCATTGCAAAGCAATGCATTCCTTACCACTCTGGCACTCAGAGGGTTAAAGGTGTCACACAGAAGGCTGGGGACTGAGGATCAGCGGGAGAAAAAGCGGATGTGGCAGACTTTCAATAGAAATTCTGCCACATCCGGAGGAATCAGCCTCTGCCCCGGAGACCCGGTAAAATTCTGTCAGAACCGGAGACTCCGGGGCAAATCCGGAGAGTTCCCAGGTATGGGAGGGGGGTGTCCAGGTAAACAGGCAGATCTGGAGTGAATGGAGGGGGTGTGTCCAGGTAAACAGGAAGATCTGGAGTGAATGGATGGGGTGTGTCCAGGTAAACAGGCAGATCTGGAGTGAATGGAGGGGGTCCAGGTAAACAGGCAGATCTGGAGTCAATGGAGGAGTGTGTGCAGGTAAACAGGCAGAGCTGTAGATAATAGCAGAACAGGACTTTCTTGACCAGGTACTTACACATATATATGATACATAATGTAGTTATGAAGCAGTTACATAGATCCTGTGGATAAATGTTGCTTAACCCTTATTCAAGATAAGACAATGTGTACAATATATGTCATAGAGTTTTCTTCCATATGATACAATGTTCTGCACATCATCTTACGATATAGTTCCTAAACAAGTCTAAACACAAAAGCACAATCTCATGATTCGTTGACCACAGAGCATCTAATAAATCATTAATTTGTTACTAAAATGGAGAGAGATACTAGATTTACAATATAATTGATTAGAAACCAGAAAACCTAGCTTACCATGTCAAGGAGAGCTCAAGTTTACCTTAAATCACCCTAACAGCACAGTTCAGAACGTATCAAACTGATCGTCAAGGAACTGCCAGATTCACAGGGCTGCAGAAATAAAATTGAAATCAGCGTGTATCCCAGAACTCTGCAGGTCCAGAACATGATTAAGTTCATGTGCGGAAAAAGTGTTCAATTTAAAAAAAAATGTGCATCTTTGAATGTTTCCCATCTGTACAATTATATATCCCTATTGTATCCTCCACAGAGAACATGAAATGATAAGTTGGCCCTTGAGGCTACAACTGCATTTATGATTTTTTTAAACAAATCCTCTATTTTCAGATGTTATGTTTTCATGTCTATTACAGTAACCCTAGTATAGTTTTAGTCCTTATTTTATTATTATTATTATTATTATATTTGAGGGAAAGGGGAAAGTTAGCAAATGATATTTAACTCTTTGAGTGACACAGAGATGTCCAACACATGCATTCTACAAATCTCTGGCACATAAAGGGTTAAATGAGACCATATGAAAACCCCTTAATATTATTTTCTGATGTGACCTTGACTGAGTCATCACAGACCTCTTATAAAGCTGAATATTAAGGTCATCTAGAAAACAATTTATAGAGAGTTTTGCACAAACCTTGCATTTATTTCTAGATTGCAAATGTAATTACGGGGTTGGGGGGGGCAGAGAGTTCTGATGACAGGGACATGATATCTAAGGGAGATATCTGATTCTGTGCTATTCTGAAACCCCTTTCAATCTTCCTTTTCGTTGTTCCAGGTTGTTTTGTAATAATTATACAAATGAGTTCCAGACAAGGATACAGAAAGTGACACAACTGACCAACACTTTGCAAGAATTAATCTCTTCTTGTTTTTAATTAACTATTTTTAAATAAGCAGTAGAGTTACCATGTAAATGAATGGGTCGCAAACCTCTCTAGACCATTTTAAATCACTGGAAATGTTGACGTTTTCACCTGCAATGCAGTTAGTTTGCTCTAGAATTGATGCAGTTTAGCTTAAAGAATAAAGACGATGGTCATTCTGATTTATATATGAAAATGGCAAATATTCATTCACTGCATTTGATCTTTTTAGCTACTCCCAATCCACATCATAAATATACATTTACTGAAGCTTAAAAAAAAAAAAAGTTGTAAACGAGAGTTTCTTGTGCTCATCTTCAAAGCGTTGAGTTTTTTGGTTGTTATAAACAAAGGAAACATCTCTCTCAAAATGGCACCTTTGATGTGCAAACTGAAATGTTCTGAACTCTCCTGTGCTTTCCCACCAGACAAAAGTGCTATTGTTCAGTAGGAACTTATCTTGTAAGGATGTCTTAAATATTCACATGCAAGCCATGCCACGTTGATTTCGATTAGATGTTTGCATAATTACTAAAATATTATGCTTGCATTCCGTTCCACTGTATCTCACTGAGACCTCTTGGGGAATACTCGTTGGAGAAAGATTTAGGAGGCTGATCCTCTCTCATTCCATTGCTGCTGAACTAAAATACTGTATTAAAATTCAGAGCTACATGGGATAAATCGTATGAAGAAGAATTGGAGCTACAGTGGATCAGTAAATAATCAAAATCATTCTGCTCTCTATAAAGGGCTCAATGATCAAAGGAAAATGGAGAAATGTTGGGTAATCTATTTGCACCACATGGAGAGAAATACAGATGTCTGTTGGATGAATGGATTCTTACCGTGCTCACAAGTTCTACCAAAAAAACACAGATTCCACTCAAAAACCAAACTGCTGAAAAGCCTCCTTGTGTCGGCCGACACGGATCTCCTGCTGTCAGCTTTACAGCTGAAATCAGTGGGGGGGACTTTGAATATCTATATCTCTCAAACCATAGCGGTTTGAGAGATCGGATTTGGAGTATATTGTTTATTATTTTAACCTCTACAAAACTGGAGACCATTTTTCTGGGACACTACTGTCTCTTTAATATTGACATGGAGAAATGTCTTAATTTTCAGCTGCTAAGTAGAAGCACATCTTTATCATATTGCTCCCGACACACAAACAAGAAGAGGAAAATTTGGGGTCAAACCAACCGAACCATATGGATCAAATAAAATCCCCTTTTATTTCAATGGGGCCTTTAAAGGGATAGTAATACATAATATATGCATTTTATATATTGTAGGCAGGGCTTAACATTTGAAATCCTTTGCTACTAGCCAAACCTGAAAAATTATTCGCCACTGCAAGCCATAACATACCCATCAGGGCTGAATTTCTACTCGCCAGGGCTAAATTTTCACTCGCCATTGGCTAGTGGTGAGTGGAAATTTTGAACCCTGTTGTAGGATTCACCCTTCTGAGTAAAACAAGGAACTCCCACTGATGAGAGGTGTTTTATTCAAAAGTTATTTGTCACGTTAATATCCGGCGAAGCTCGTGTGCGATGCCAGGGAGCGTCACTTGGTATCGTAGCCAGTCACTAAGATCCCCTTGCAGCGGCCAAAGCCGGAATAAAGGTGCTGGCCACTAAGCCAGATGTCTGACCCCAGTTGAGCCAGGGCCCAGACCAGGATAAGGATCGAAGTGACTGGTGAAACCGGATAAATAGAGACCCTATGCAGATAGCAGACTAATACCAACTAGACTGGTAATGCAGCAAGACTGTGGGGACACTACCCACCAAATATGGATGGCTACTAAAGTCAGGAGACGTGGGGACACGACCCACCTCAAGATATATATATATATAAATAATACGGCTATAAAAAAAAATAATATATATATATATATATATATACATATATATATATATATATATATATATATATATGGAACAAGTAAGCTTAGTAGAAGTGGGAACATGACTAACATACACAGACTGCAGCAAGCTGAAAATGCGGGGCACTACCCACAACAGAAGGCTAGTAGGTAACTCACACTGGCCTAGAACAATTGGGATGCCACCCACACACACACACTGGCGAAGGAAATTTGTAAATGTGGACCAACACTGGCTGAGAAACTAGTGGGAATATAACCCATAACAAGAACCTGTACTGGTCAACAGGTAAGTGGACATGGGTAAACTACCTATAAGCCTGTGAACAACTGCCCACAAGGTTCAGGGCTAATGTGGCACCACCTGCAGCAACGCCCAGTGGGTACTTCAATCAAAAGAGCCAAATCTGAGTAGAGGAGAAGGAAATGACAAGGCGGCGAGGGAGCAGTTCTGACTCTGTATGCAACAGAGATGCGGCTGAATAACCACTGGCAAAATTCTGGACCGATCCAGGAATCTGGTAGTCTAAACTGCTGGATCCGTCACTGGAATCCGACGAGGGTATAGCAAGCGCTGATGGGTGAAACGTCACCCCAACAAGGTGGCGTACAAGCCACTCCAACAAGCCACTCAGAAACTGCGCACTGAACCTGGAGCCTAGCGTGGAGCATGATCCACTAGAGCAAGGCCCAGGCAGTACGGTCCAATCTGCACTGCTCAGATCTGACACTGGAATACGAAGCGGTTGTAATCGCAACACTGATTAGTGAGATGTCACCCCAACAAGGCGGCGCACGAGCCACTCCAGCGAGCCACTCTGAAACTGCCCACTGAACCTGGAGCCTAGCATGGAGCACGATCCACTAGTGCAAGACCCAGGTATATAAAGCCCAGCACTGCAGGATCCCACAATCACCGGAGACCAGAGGGACACCACGGTAATAGCCGCTGTGCAAGGAACCACAGGGAATTCCAGCAAAAGGAGCGAGGACCACAATCTACCAAAACTCCTGAGAGCTGAAGGAAAGGTAGCCCAGAGCCAAACCCGGATGGGTAGTAGGATAGTCAATCAGTCCGAGGTCAACACAAGAGACGTCAGAGCAGTACAAAAGGGTTAACAGTCGGAGGGTCAGTATAGCCAGAGTCAGCAACAAAGATAGCGAGGTACAAAAGGGCAAATCCAGAGAATGGTTGATAAGCTAGCTAGAGTCACAAGATACACAAGCCAAGGCAACAGAACTCAAATAATCGGGCATCTTTTGTCCAGGTTGGCTGGTATAAAAAGGCAACCCAGTCAATCCAGAGAAAAGGATGACCCAGATTGACAGGAGGCGTGACAGTGCTCCCCTCTCAACGGGAGCTCCCTGAGCGACCAGGCTCAGTAAGACCCATATGATGAAACTCTCGTATTAAGGAAGGGGCGTGTACATCAGATGCCGTGGTCCAAGAATGATTTTCAGGTCCGTATCCTTCCCAATTGAGGAGGTATTGAAGTTTACCGTGAACTAGACAGGATTCTACAATCTTGCGGACTACATATTCAGGTTCTCCTTCAATCATGATGGGAGGAGGTTGAGGAGTATAGCAACAAAAACGATTAGGAACAAAAGGTTTGAGTAAGGACATGTGGAAGACATTATGAAACTTCAGTTATGGAGGAAGGAGTAGGGAATAAGACACAGGAGTAATTACTCGAAGGATACAATAAGGACCAATGTAATGGGGACCAAACTTAGGGGAAGGGACCCGAAGATGTAAATTCCTGGTGAATAACCAGACCTTGTTACCAGGTTTGTAAGTACAGCCTGGAGAATGTCTTTTGTCAACTGCGGGCAGCAAAAAATGGAGAGCAATGAAGAGATTCATGATAATTATTGAAGGCAAATTCGGCCACAGGTAGTGGGTCTGCCCAATTGGATTGATCACCTTAAAGAAAATGCTGGAGGAACAATTCTAGAGACTGATTAGTCCGCTCCGTTTGGCCATTAGCCTGGGGATGATAAGCAGTAGAAAAATGTAGAGTAATTTGAATTCGGTGACAAAAGGCTCTCCAAAACCGGGAAACGAATTGTGACCCCTGGTCGGAGACACTATGAAGAGGACACCCATGTAAACGAAAAATGTGATGAAGGAAAATGGTAGCTAGCTCAGGAGCCGATGGTAAGGCAGGTAGGGGAACAAAACTGGCCATTTTAGAAAATCTGTAAATGACCACAAAGATGGTGTTGAACCCCTTGGAAGGGGGAAGGTCGACAACGAAATCCATGGAGATGTGGGTCCATGGGAATGGAAGGATAGGAAGAGGACAAAAGAGACCAGCTGGACAATGTAATAGGGGTTTTTGCCATGCACAAGAGGTGCAGGCCATGACAAAATCAAAAACATCCTTTTAAAAAAAGAGGGCCACCAAAACTGACCTGAAACAAGCTCAGTAGTCTTCCCTACTCTTGGGTGGCCAACCACAGGAGATTGATGAAGTATTTGAAGGAGCTCCACTCTGAGCTGAGGAGGAACAAACATAGAATAGGAAGGTTGGTCATGGGAGGGTTTGGATTGAGATGATGCAATTCTATCCAGGATGGAAGTAAACACTGGTGCCAAAATTCTTTCAGGCAGAATGATGGGTTCCGGAGGAAGATCAGGACTAGGCTTGAGCTGCCTAGATAAGGCATCTGCCTTGACATTTTTTGAACTAGGCCGGTAGGAGATTATATAGTTAAAGCGAGTAAAAAATAATGCCCAACGTGCCTGTCGAGGATTAAGGCATTTGGAGGACTCTAAAATCTGGAAATTTTTGTGATCAGTTAAAATTAAAACAGTGGTGGTGGAACCCTCCAAAAGATGGCGCCAGTCCTCCAAAGCCATTTTTACAGCTAATAATTCTCGATTTCCCACATCAAAATTATTTTTGGCAGGAGCGAGGTGAGTAAAAGTATGTGACATACCAGGAACGTTACTGGTCCTTAAGTGCCGGACCAGCGTGACGGTCCGGGTACATCATCGGACATGAAGGGGTTAAGGTGGTAATAGGAGACATAAGAAATGAAAAGGTGCGGATAAATCTCCTATAATAATTTGAAAAGCCCACAAAACTTTGTATACCTTTGATGTCTGTGGGTTGAATCCAATGGGATACAGCTGAAACTTTAAAAGGATCCATTTCCACGCCCAGATGAGAACGATAAATCCTAAAAATGACACTCAGGGGACCTCAAATTCACATTTTCCAGTCTGACAAATAGAGAATGTTGTCTGAGATGTTGAAAGACAGTTCGGACCTGACAGCGGTGAAGAATCAAATTAGAAGAAAAAATCAAAATGTCATCAAGATATACAATAATGTGTGATAACAACATGTCTCTAAATATTTCATTCACGAATCCCTGGAAAACTGCTAGGGCATTACATAGTCTGAAGGGCATTACCAGATATTCGTAATGCCCATAGCGAGTGTTGACAGCAGTTTTCCATTCATCTTTGGGACTGACAAGAATGAGATTGTAGGCCCCCCTTACGTCAAGTTTAGTAAAAACAGTAGCATCTTTTAGTTGGACGAACAATTCAGCAATAAGTGTAAGAGGATATTGATTCTTGATCGTAACCTTATTAAAGCCACTATAATCAATACAAGGGTGTAATGAGCCATCCTTCGTCTTTAGAAAAAAGAATCCTGCACCAGCCAGAGATGCTGAAGGGTAGATGAATCACTTGCATAAATTGTACTGAATGTAGATTGCTAGTTCTAGATTTTCTGGACCAGACAAAAGGTAAGTCTAACCCCGAGGGGGTATAGAACCTAGCAATAGCTCAATGGCACAATCACAAGTGCGATATGGAGGAAGAGAGTTTGCCTTGGCTTTAGAAAATATATCCTGGAAGTCCGAATAACTGATAACTCATCCTATGTTTCTCTGGAAGGACAGTGGCCAAGGTAGGTAATAGTTTATGGACATTCTGAAGGCAATGGTCAAAGCATGTAGAACCCCATGCAGCCATTGATTATTGGCCCAATAAACCCTAGGGTTGTGTTGTTGCAACCAAGGTAAGCCAAGAATGATAGGAGCCTTGGGGGAAGGAATAACATCAAATGAAATCTCCTCTTTATGTATGACTCCTGTAAACTTAGTAAGAAGTGTGCTTTGGTACAGTACCAGGCCTGTCTTTAAGGGATTGCCTTCAATAGTGGATACTAATAAGGTTTTGACCTTAGAGATGAAAGGAATTCCAAATTCTTGAGACCAGGTAGCATCAATAAAAAGTCCAGTGGCTCCTGAATCAGTGAATGCTTGAACTCAAATGGACTTGTTGCTCCACTGGATCTTGACAGGAACCAACAAATGAGAGGATGTAGGAGAAACAGAACCAATCATACTTAGAGGGTCTCCTACTCTTTCCCCTAAGTACAGGCATTTCCTGGCCTTACTGGACATTGTCGGATCATGTGACCTTTTTTGGCCATAGTACATGCATAGTCTGAGAGTGCGTCGTCGTTTTCTTAAGACCTCTTTGTTGACGTTGCCAGCTTCCATTGGTTCTTCAGCTCTAGTGAAGGTTTCAGTAGGAGGGGAGGGATAAGGTCCACCTCTAAAGCGACGGCTGCGCTCTCTTTCCAGTTGACGTTCCTGTATATGGAGATCAAGCTCCAAACAGAGTGTGATGAACTCCTCCAAATTTTCAGGGATTGCTCGACAAGTCAGAGCATCTTTAAGCCTTTCATTTAGACCTCGATGAAAAGCAGCACGTAAGGCTTCCTGATTCCAAGATGTTTTGTAGTCCAAGGTTCTAAATTCAACAGCATATTCACCAACAGGCTGAGAGCCTTGCTTGAGTTCTAGAAGGGCGGTTTCAGCTGAATATTTCCGCAACAATGATAGAGAGGTACAAAAGGGCAAATTCAGAGAATGGTCGATAATCTAGCAGAGTCACAAGATACACAAGCCAAGGCAACATAACTCGAATAATCGGGCATTGTTTGTCCAGGCAGCTGGTATAAAAAGGCAACCCAGTCAAGCCAGAGAAAAGGATGACCCAGATTGACAGGAGGTATGACATTACAGGTCAAACCTGACATTTTAGGTGCAGTATCTTAGTGGCCTGAAAGGTTACAGTGGCGATGTTGCTACAACATCCTATAGACAGCTCTAGTCAGTTGGAAGAAAAAAAAAGTAAAAAAGAAGACAGCGCAAACAGTATCCTCTAAGTGTAGTATCTTCAAATATATGGATAGTATCCCCCTTTTTCCCTTTGTAATTCACTCACATGGAATAGAGACTTCACCTGCCTCTCAGTGTGTACACCTGTACCAGATGTTCTTTTCCACTCCAGATCTATGGCACTGCTCCACACATAAATGCACTTTCGATGACTGTTAGTGTTAGCTCTAGTCAGTTGACCATAAATCTCCATAGACTATTGTAACAACAGCGCCACTGTACAATTTCAGGTCACTGTGATATTGCACCTAAAAAAATCAAGTCTGAGCTGCAATCATTTTTGAATAAAAAATCTCTCAGCAGTGGGAGTTCCCTTGTTTCACACAGGAGGATAACCCCTACAATATACTTATTTTTATGTACAAAGTGCTACTCTCCCTTTAACCACTGAATGAGAGACATCTCCAATGCATTATGAATTGAAGTGCTTGATGTCTCTGTACAATCCAGCCGGGTTACAGCCTCATTTAAACCAATGGGAATTGTGATTTGTCCTAAATGTTGTAATTGGTTTGATCCGTAATTGCTCCTGGTCTTCTTTGTATGACGTCCTCACTGTGTCTCAATGTACTGGAGGCCTAGCTCGCTCCCACAGAGTTAGGAATGGTCTCCTTTCCATGAATTGTACAGTAAGTAATACTCTGCCTGAATTAAACAATTACGAATAGAACACTTTCTTCTGATAACAATCTACATGTAGGTGTGCATATGCTATAAATTCATTTTCTTGGTTAATGCTTCATCATATAGAAAAGCCAAGTCAAGCATGCTTTTGTTAAATGTTTAACAAATATTCCATGCAAGAGCACTTCACAATTACAGCTGTCAAATAGTTCAGTTTTCTAATAGAAACTGCAGCTGCCACCTCATATTATTCAGACATTAGAGCTGTCCATCTTTTTGGTGCTGAATTCACAGTTGGCTGAACAGCTGTAGAATATATTTCACATTTATTATGCCTAATATCACATATTCTTCTGAGTAAAAGCGATTGAGTACAGGTAGACCTACTACTAAGCAGAGATCTCGCACCTAATATATGTGTGTGTCATAGAGGAATTGCATAATGTTATAGAAACATAAATTTACATCCAAAATACTTTCAGATCATTGTAAATCAATTTTAAATAATAATATTACATGTGTGTTTGAGTTTAGTTCTGTTTGCAATAGTGCCAATAAAATGATTGTTAAAATTCCATGAGATTTAAAAGGAATTTGCATGAATGCAAAAACCTGCCAGGCACTTTGTATTCAGCATTCATTCTAAATAAGCCTGAAAAAGAGACTTAAGGGATAGTAATGTTTCCCAAAAAAGCAGCTCTGATTAATCTTCATAGTATTTGGTCCATGGAAAGTGTAATTTCAGTACTGTCAGAGTTGTAGTACAAGAGTAATTGAATGATAAAGTATCCCCCTCCGGCCCCTTTTACTGATGTAACACTACTCACCTCAGAGCAGCAAGACTGTCCGGCTGGATTACAGAGAGGGATAATCTTCAGTGAGCATAAGGTTAAAACCTGACAAATCTGTCAAGGGGGGCAGGGTTTTCCTTATGATCACAGTAAGAAGATTGTCCCTTGCTGTGACCTGTCCGGTCAAGAGACCAGATTCCACATCTGATGGGAGAAGACTTAAACTAGGTAAAAGGGACAGGATACTTTATCATTCAATTACTCTTGTACTACAACTCCGACAGTAATGTAATAACACTCTCCATGGCCTAAATACTATGAAGATTAATTGGAGATGTTTTTTTGTGAAACATTACTATCTCTTTAAGATGTCTTGAAATCTTGCATCCTAGAGACACTCAGCCAATAAAGGTATCATTTTTACTCTGACACTCAACAAAAAGAAAAACAAAACGATTGCTCAGTTTTAAATATGGATAACATTTATTTTTATTAAGTTCTGTTTTATTTGCTTTTTGTTTGTTTTGTTTTATTTTTTTTTTGTATTCTGCATCATTTTATTCTCCCTTTTGATACTGCCTTGGATCAATTTATAGTTTATCACTGGAAGATCATACATTGTCCCTAATAAGAATACCCCTTCACTTCTAGTTGTGACAGATGTACTTGGTGCAATTGCAAAAGTCTTCTTCTTAAATGATTTCTCTGGCACAATGTAATGGTAACTTAATGCATAACCTGCAGGTGCTTTCTTGTTATATAGTACTGTAGCTTTTTGCATACTATTAGGTATGTATAGTGCAATACTCCCTGAAATTACTGCAGTAGAGTATTACATACTTGATTGGTTTTCATATGAAAGTCTTATAGCTGATACTTCTACCAAATGTACAGGATTAACAGCATTGTATGATACATACAAGTTAAAGCACAATAAAAAATGAGATAAGAAAATAAAAGGTGAATTAAAATTTACAATATTTTTAGTTGAACTGGAAAGAAAATGCCATCAGTTTTGTGCTAACCCCTGAGGAAGTGTCATTTAGCTACGCAACACGTAGGGTAGAGTAGAGGTCTTAATATATTTTATTTTAATATTGTTTTGTATATTGTATGTGCACATATATGAGAAAGCTTATGTGTATTTTATTATTTGCTATATCTCTTTTTATATTTTATTAAATTTTGTATTTTATATACTTAAGTTTTTTGGTTTGGTCCCAATTATTACACATAGTTATCCCAAAGGAGTTCTCATTCCCTATAAGATTGGGTAATATCTATATATTTAATATATCCGATCACCTCCTTTGGTGTTGGAGAGATTTTAAGAAAATTCCAACCAGGTGAGAAGTGGAGATTGTACCCAGAGGAAAGAAGGACAAGGACGGGGAGTAAGCCAATACGTGCACTGGTGGTGATCCAGTGGATGTTATCACACAGAGAGGCTGGTGTGTGCCTCAGGAACATGTCAGTAGAATGATCAAATATTATCAAAGGTGATCCATAACGGTGCCAGTTCAAAACAGTCTTAGCGGTCTACACTTAGAGCGTGTGCGCTCTTCTCTTTTCTTGTTGTCCTTTACATGTACGTGGAGAGCCGAGGTATCAGCGGTTTCATTGGAGGAGCAGCACCACAACCAATGAGGATTTCACTTTTTCTTTGGATTTTATATTTTGATTCACATTGGGACCGGTAGGATTCAGGAATTTTGTTGGTGGAATACAACGCTTGTACAAGTGGTTTTTTTGATGTTTTGTGCTTCTGCGTGTTAACAATGGTGAGATTAGTGTGATTTAATGGGTAAGTTTGTAGCAATTTCTAAGTAATTAGCAATTTCTAAGTAGACTGACGTGTACAAAACATACATTTGTGATGTACATTTTTGCTTGGAAATGAATGTTTGGGTTGAACTGCTGATAGGGATTGTGTTACGGTTTATTAACACTCAGAGACAGCAAGTTAGGTAAAAACAGTTTTATTGAACAAATAAAAATGACAATAACCCTCACGGGTCCAGTAATATATATACAATATATTATTGTCACGGGACAGGTTACAGTAGTAAATACCCACACGGGTCCAGCAATTGTACAGACAGAAATAACAATATACTGACACAGGTCAGGTAATACGTGTGATTCTCAAATGAGGCAGCAGTGAATGGGTTACTGATAGGCCAGGAAGACTGACAGGCCCTATCAGAGCAAGGACCTTAAGACTCTCACTAGGGAGGGAGAGTATAAACAGCGAGTAATGCCACAGGATTAAGTGAAGGCCCTTAGTAAACCTATTGACTGCGGTAGCAGTAGCGGAGGACAGACTGTATGCCCAGAGGATGCCCAACACAGACTACAATGCCAACAACCAGTGGAGAACGGCCCTTTCCCCCATGGGGATAGATGAACGCTCAGACCAAAGTCGACTGCTGGGGTGGAAGTAGCCTGAGGTGCCCAATGAAACCCAACCTCAGCTGATAGTAGGAGTATAGGTCTAGCGTAATGTGGCACAGAATGGAATGCTCACACCGGAGTGTCGCCCGCGCGACACGGAACGTAATTGAGACCAGGCTGCAGGAATGAATGTACGGTATGCAACACTGCCCGGATGCCAAGCCCAACGGAGCTACAGGCGGAGCAGCAGGCAATCCTGGACAGATAGTAAATGGAGGCCCAACGGGTCGGTACACAGATCAGGAACAACAGCCAACCGGAATCGGTATCCAAAGCAGGAATGCCAGCCAATCCGAGTCGATACACACAGCAGGAACGGAAGCCGGGCCGGGTCGGTATACAGAGCAGGAACGTCAGCCAATCCGGGTCGGTACACGGAGCAGGAACGTCAGCCAGACTGGGTCGGTACACAGAGCAGGAACGTCAGCCAATCCGGGTCTGTACACAGAGCAGGAACGTCAGCCAGGCAGGGTTGGCACACAGAGCAGGAACAGAAGCAGCAGAGTAGTCGGGCAGTCCGGGTTATACACTGGGATCACACGAGAAACTGGAACAAGAGCTGGTACAGAAACACCAAGAAAGGGCAACAGAGAAATGCCAGGGCCCAATATTTAAGGACAAATACTTGGCAGGCCAATACCACTGCAACCAATAGGAGCCAGTTGAGAACAAGACTGACAGAATGTCGCCAGCATAGCACGGGCACTGTGATAGATTGGTGAAAAGTTCTGTTTTGTTCCTGTGGAAATTTTCACAAAAAAGCACAAATTCCCACCCATAAGGAAACCCAGTTTGCTAGCACCACAGATTTCCCACTGAAAATGGCTATTTTCCTGTTTCCCAATGTTGGAGAAATGTCCCACCTCCATACTATAAAAATGGTGTAGTTTAGGAGAGAAAAAGAGCTGAGGCAGTCAGAGGGAAAGAGAGACAAAATAAATCTAAATAAAAGTTACAATAAAATTATTTAGATTACTGGCAAGCAGCACTATGACCAGCAGTAGGAGAAGTTGGATGTACCCTGTTGCTGCAGATAGAGAGTAAATCAGCAGCACCAGAGGTAATAGGAATCCACATACCCCTGAGCCAGTGATCTCCACCCAGTCCCCCAATGTCATCTCCCTGGGGAAGTATAATGAAGACGACAGAGCTGGCTAGCAGTAAAAACAGCAGCACACATCAGCTTCCTGTTCCTGTTGCCAGTGCACCTTCTTCTGAGGAGATGGCAAGTGTGACAGCAGGGGGATCCTCAGCCATGCTTGTCATCCCAACCAATCCCAAAGAGTTGTAAGAGACTGATCAGGAGACTGGTGCATATGAGGAGGATAATGCGGGTGATGGTGGATGCGCTGGTATGGAGGAGAGTACAAAAGCTTTTTTGGTGAAACACAATACGGAATGGAAGAAAGAGATGCAAATGAGGATGAACATCATCTTCATCATCATCACCACCACCAGCAGTGACATACAGGAGTTTGCTGCTCCTGTAGTTCCGGCTGGTGAGTCAGCAGAGGCAAACATTCATCTGTCACAGCAGAAGGATGATGATGAACAGGCTAGTGTGACACAGCTCACAGCCACCATGACTGGCTTCTCCAAGCAGTGATATGGGACCAGGACATGATCCACTTGCCACCAATACTCCTGGTCCTGGCTCTGGTGATGATGTTGAGGCAGCAGCATTACCTGCCCCAGCCAGTGATGGTAATTCTGGAGAAGAAGAAAGCCAGTCTTCTCCATCTCTCCCCACACTAAAATCATGGGTGTGGAATATTTTTCCTTGGGGAAAGAACAGTGCAGTCATCAGTAGCTGCAGTGTGCACTTTGTGTGGTAAGGTAGTGAAAAGGGGAAAGGAGGAGACACACCTTGGCACATCTGCTCTCATAAAGCACATGCAACATAGACACCACAAAGTTTATATTAAGCATGTGAAAGCCAAACATCCAAAAAAATAAATTGAGGTCTGCTGTCACTGTGCCCCTTCAGCAAGGGCATGAAAAATGGGGTGAGAATCCCAGAGGAAGGCAAAAAAAACTCAGACTAATCATTAAATGATAAGAGTAACACCTGCATTGCCATTGTCTTTTTGTGCCAAAGTGCAGGTGTGGGAATATGTACCCATCACAGCATCCTAAGGGTCCACTTTTTTGCTCCATTACCTCCCTCACCAGCTGATACTGACTTTGTATATCCAAAGATCTGGCAGTTTGTGTCTACCCATTGCACATTATGTGAGGATCTGACAGCACATGAAAATGTGGTGGAGAGCAATTGACTGCATGGTATCAGGGAGCATCTGCAGACATTACATCCCACCAAACTCACTAAGCTGGCGGCAGTGAGGGTTCATTTTTTTAATAAATCTTCTGTCTTGGCACCACGTGTCCTTAGCGGAGTAGATAAAGGCCATAGTGACAGCAGTATTTGGTATCTTGGGTCAGGGTTTTACATTGCCGTCCTAAGCATCAGGGTGTTAGGTTGCAGAGGTGCCTATTGCTTAATATGAGAGCAATATGACCAATCAGTGTGATGCTTCCCAGTTCTTCCTCTATTTCCTACACTCAAGGGTAAAATTAGTATTCTTCCACACCCAGGATTTTAGAAGGGGTGCAGGAGGAGAAGCATGATTGGTAGACTTCTGTTTAGATGCCTTTGAAGTGGTGTGGGGCTTGTTGTAGTGTTGTGGTGTTGCTTCTACGTAATCAACACTAGGGTTAGCGGCAAGTACAGCCTCATCATACCACCTCCTGTCTTATATCGGAACTGACAACTCCAGTGCAGTAGCCTAATCCTCCTTATGTTAAGACAACTCAGTGTTAGTAATAACGGCAGTAGTAAATGCCAGAATGTCACTAGTGGCATTTGCCTCACAATCAAGCACTGCTGGCACTAGACCAGTAGGGAATACACTTTTTTTGCAGGGCTTGCTTTTTGCTAACCCGAGGCCTGCAGATACATTTTTCATGGCCAGTGTAGTCTGAAGCCCACAATCAATTTTTTTTCAAACCTATTCTATCTGTAACCCCACAAAATAAATATTTTTCAGGCATGTCTGCTAACCTGCTGTTGTGCTAACCATTCTTTTTAAAGTTATAATTCTACCTGGTAGAGACCTCTATTTTCAGCTGGTAATGGGGCAGGTTGTTACACTCTTGTATGGGATACAATGCTTTGCATTCACTGTAGGAGCAGCTAACATGGGCACAGGTTTTGTGGGAGATATTCAGCATCTCTATGAGGCAACTTTGCCATTCTTTTTTAATTTTTTTCTCCTTCTCCTTCCCAAGAACTCAGTGTGGGTTGTCAGTACATCCTATATAATAATTCTCTAAGTTGTGTGTAACGCCCGACATGCGCAGTAGACACTGCTGCGCGTGCGGCAGTACAGACTGCCAGCGCCGGGGCTGATACAGAGCTGGGCATTCCGAAGGAGCGTCCAGCTCTGTATCAGCAGTGGCGCGGGCATTCTCTGCTGCGCGTGACTGCCCCGCGACCGGCTGCCAGAGGCACTGTGGCCCGTGTAACGGGCTGTTCAACTAGTTACAGAATAACTGACTAACTTTGTTGCTTTACAACATGACTTGTGGAGGAGGTGGGGCTGGCAGCGGTATGTGTGGATGGTCTATAACTGTTCTCATCTCCTTCAACTAGCTTAGAGTCATACACCTCTTCAGCAGGAGCCATGTGTGTTATTTCAAATAAATAAAATCTTGATACTCTCTCTGACAAATCAACATCACCTCTATTATGTGCCCCAGAGCCCCGGGAACTTTTAGGAGTGCTTCTGTCACCTCTAACATGTTGATGGTGTGTCTCCCTGTGTCAGACCTGTGGCTGTGCTTCAGGTGGGATCTCAATGACATGGTGCCTAGGTGTGATCCTACTTGCTCCCTGATTGCACACTTCTTACACAGACAACAGATAGCAACATGTTTAGCTTTTGGAACATGAGTAAAGTATCTCCATACTACAGACTTCATAGACCGAGGGATTCTTGAGGGGCTGCTAATGCAATTACTGGGCTAGATGCTACTTCAATTGTACTACTAGGTGTTAATGGTGCTTCACTTTCAACAGCAGCAGAGGTCATAGCTAGGGTTGTTGGTGCTGATGACCTGTGTTTCTATGGATTACTCAACACTAATTAGATTGTAGGCTCCTTGGGGCAGGGTCCCTTTCCCAATGTACGATTCCCTTTTCTGCATTTTTTCCCCTGCAAACAATGCAATCATCACACTTTAGCCTGATGCTCTTGATCCAGGTCTGTATTTCTGTATCATAATATATAAACTTCTGTAATTCTCTCTCTCTCTCTCTCTCTCTCTCTCTCTCTCTCTATATATATATATATATATATATATATATATATATATATTGTGTTATAGAAATAAAGACTCATAAATACATAGTGTATACGTACTCCGAAGCTGTGACAACTGAAGATCACTGACAGGATGATTGTGTATTTTTTGGCATCTTTATTTGTGCAGAGTCACACTTTTCAACTGATTTCTCCGACAGTTTATAAACAGACACACTGTGTTCCTTTTCAGTGGTGGAAGATTCAACCTTTGCTTTTCAGTTAATTTTCTGGTCATGTCATCATCTCTCTCACTCTCAACTTCATGTGTCTCAGAAGATAAAGAGGGGGATACTGGAGGAATATATTCTACATCAACTTCATCATCAATAATTAGGTCATCAGTATCGCCCGCTGCTTCTTCCTCACTACTTTCATATTCCTTTGGGCTCTTTGAAGTCTCTAATAATTTATTTTACCTTTATCCCACAGAGGATTTTCACAACGTTTACTGTTACTTTCGGGACAGGTGTCGCACTTGTTTGTGTCATTGTCAGATTCAGCAGTTGGTTGAACTGCTTCACCTCTCTGCGTTTTTGCCATCAACACTAGAATGGAAATTATCATATTTATCTTATTCGGTGATTTTTATTAATATTAAAGGTGGTGGTGGAACTTGTTATGGACAAACAGTCTCCTTAGAAGGAGAAGACTCATCATCATTTATGGAACCCACTAAATCTACCATGGCTGCAATCATTGTTTGGACTACTACTTTATTAACATGTCCCTGCACTGTTCCTACTCATTTTGCCCTCCCCCTGCCCCTAGTACATTTCCTGGACATTATTAAACTAGTGTTTGTGTTTTAACAACAGGACTGATTGTGTATTTGATGTCTTGACATTTACAAAATACTCTCTGTTCTAGTATCAGTGTGCCTCAGTCACAGCTCAAGTCAGGGTTCCTGTTCCTATCGCCGATCAAACTATTTAATATTTTCTCTTTTTTTTAATTTTTGTAGATTTTTTTTGTTTTTTTAAAAACTGTCCCTATCACTGTCGACAAAAAACAACAAAATAAAATCCTCCCCGTTCAACTGTTTATTTCCCTATTTGCCTTTAGCTAGTGTGAAGAGGATTATTATCATTATTTGACATGAACAAAGCTTTTAGATAAATGCTACTGTATAACTATTACAATTATCATCCCTCCTCATTCTATGGATCTCACTCCTGCATGACTGAAATGTCTACACTGATTATATATATATTAGGCAGCTTTCCTCCTGCCATTTAACTATATAAACATATGATTTCTATCCTAAATGTATAATTATTTTCATAGTATAACTACAGTTATTTTTACAAACCCACACCCCAATAATGAGACTCTCATACCATTTGTATTTATCTATAGTTATGAGTTGCATTATGTTAGAATTTAAACAGCATGTAAAATATTGCAGATCATTAAAATTCAATGCCCTATTTTTGAAGAACAGATTATCCGATATACTGCTCTCAGATGCTACTTGTATGTGGTTATTCATAAATGCCTTTTTAAAGGCCTACTTTCTGTTTGTACAGTAAGCATATACATGCAACAGATTTGCATATGTAATGATATATTTAATGATTGACAAAGTATATGCTATTCAGATTATATTATATTAAGTCATGTGTTTCCATAGGCTATCCTTGTATAGTCTCATTGATGAATTCACAGTTGGCTACACATAAGGAATTGTTATACAACACATTGATAGAAGGGTCCCAGAGTGTTAACCTAATGGGCCAGTTAATGCCTGACAAAAGAGTAAGCATCTCCATTTCTCATTGGAGTAAAGTAATGATTGTATATGCAACATGCAGGAGGCAGCAAAAACAGACTGCAGGAGACCCCTACACAGGCCTTTTTCACAAACATGTCAGGCTGCTTTATCAATACTTTTACTCCAACAATGTTATTCTATTGGAATTTGGAATGTAGATTAATGCAGCTTGTGCATTTTGCTGATTAAAAAACATTTATGTATTTGGTCTGGCAGTTAAGTGTCTGGCCTTTGCAGGTTGATAAACATAACATTAACACTTTGAATGCCAGAGAGGTATCCGGTGCAATATATTAGATACTTCTGTGGCACTCAGATATGAAGGCATAAAGTGGTAAAAAGATGGGGTTGAATCATACATTTGATAATTAGCCCATATGTGGCAATGGAAGGATAGGAGTAAATGTTTTTCTGTTGCACCATAGAGATCAGCTGGTAACAATGATGAGTAATAGGTACAAATAAGAAGCAAACTAGGAGGAATAAACAGAGACCAATGAGCGAGACCTTTTTTTTCTCTCTCTCTCTCTCTCTCTCTCTCTCACTCTCTCTCTCATCATTTGCACATAGATAAAGAGGAGCCATCAGTTTAGCTAGGTCCTGAGGCCAGTGCATAGTCATCAGCAAAGCCAGGGTCACTAGATGGCTCCTGAAGGCAGGAGTGGTCATTATCACCCAAGATGGGGTCAATAGGCTGAGACTGGTAATCTGGTAACAGCCAGTAAGTGGTTGTCATGTGTAAACGTCCAGCAACCAAAGAGCAGACAAAATTAGTAAACAAACACAAATTACAAAACATCAAACGGAGGATAACCAGGGAAAACCGTAAAAACAAATAAACTGTATGATATGGAGACAATCAACAGAGCCTGTAAAGAATTACTGGGAAACCTTCAGCTCTTAAAGGTACAACTGACGCCTAACTGGTTAGTGCAGCAGAAACCCTGTCCTGGAGTGGGACAGCTATTGCAGGTTTAAGAATAAACAGGAAAGATCAGGCTGAAGGAGCTGAACTTATACAATCAAAGAGGGACAGGAGCGCTCACCGTTCCGTAGTCATGTTCGTTAGTAGAATCATTCAAACCACATACCGTAGGCTGAATAAAATATAAATCTTCTTTATTTCAACTTTAAAACTCGATACACATATCCAGGAGGGAAACAGGACAAACGAGCACTCTGTAAATAATCACAAGAAATCGTGTCTAACGCGTTTCACGCTTCTAGAGTGCTTAATCATAGAACAGCACCAGATCTCTATTTTCCGCTGAATTCCCCAGTTTCTCTATTGAAGCAACGTTTCTTGGGGAGTTAGAGTATGTTCTAGGATGATGCCCACCCAGTTGCTGCACACCCAAAACAAGCAGTGCAACCCAGAAAACAGACATAACCTCTGCCTTTGTACCCCAAACTCTGGGGCTACTATATGTCTTCTTACCTGCAGTCCCTCCACAAGGCTCTCTGAGGCTTGGGGGAAAATCAGATACACAGCCACTCCCTGGGAAATCTAAACCAGCCAATCCTCAGGCTACAGGTAGGGGACTGGGTTTGAAATTTCACATTTGTTACCTTACTGACAGTCCTATGCCGCACAAAGTGCTTTGCCTCTCCCAGGGTCTATTTGATAACTTCATCAGACTGAGGACTCCCCGGGAGGAAGTCATTGTTCTGATGGGGTAGGAGCATACCATACTCATAGATCATGAAAAAACTGTGTGGATAAACTGGCACCTCAGAGTGCATCAATTTCTGTGGGAATTCCAGGTCCAGCACTGTCCTAGGTGCTGAACCTGGAGTCTCCAAGTCTATCTACCCAGAACATACAGAGTGGATCCCGGGTATGTTCTCAAATGAGACCAAGGGCTATAAAAGTATACATGTGACAAGGGTGATAATGGCTTAGGTGGAATGTGGACATGGATAGGCAGAGGAGGAGGAGAGCTGGACGCTGGGTTTATCCTCAATCATAGATGGCATCCTAGCTTTCTACTGAACAAATACCAAACACATGAACCTTCTCCTCCAGCAGCATCAGTGTCCTTGGCACATATACAGCAATTACCACATAGACTGGGTTCTGGAAGCAATATACCACACACGAGTCCTCTAGGAATGAAACCCAGTGTGTAGTACACCATCACAATTGGAGGGGGTAGCAAGTGGAATATCTGAACCACAGGGCTGCAGTATTTCAAACCACAGTAAAAACAGTAAACAGTGATTTGATAATTTAACCCCAATGTCTCCAAAGACTCCTAAAGCAAAAGAAACACATATTCATACCTAAGCAGTCCAAAAAGATAGATAGATATACACATATTCACAGTAGATGGACAAGAACTAGAAGTGGACAAGTATGTTTATATTGGATAGGAAATTCCAATAGATGGAAATGGAGTGATTCATAAAACTGGACAAACTTAGTAGTACAGTCTTTAAGGAAAATTTACTATTCTGCCTCAGTCCTTACATATGGCTGTGAAACATGGACACTGAATGCCAAAGGCATACAACGGAAAAAGAAAAGGGCAGCGTGTCAACCACCAACAAAGTTTTAACTTCTTTATAAGAACTTAGTAAGTGTGGGATGACAGTACATAGCAGAAGAACTGTGTAACATTATTACTAATTATATGACTTATGAAGGTGGTGGTGGTGTGGGGGGGGGGTATGTGTAGGATCTCTATGACAAATCATCTCCAAAAACAAACCAAGAGTCATGCTCCTCTGCAGCAGAAGCACACTAAGACATCAACAGCACTTATATTATGTACCCCAGAGAACATTTAATATGTCTGCTGCTGCTAGTTGTGACATCTCTGACCTGTTGATGGTGTGTCTCCCAGTCAGATCTGTGGTTGTGCTTCAGGTGGGAACTCATTGAGGAGGTGCATAGGTGTGAGCCTGCTTTCCCCCTGCTCACATGCTTCTTACACAGACAACAGGTAACATTTAACTTTTGCATCCTGAGTGAAGTATCTACATAATGTAGACTTCAAAGTCTGTGGGGTCCTTTAGAGGCTGTACATCTACTACAGGGGCTAGATGTTGGTGAAATTATAATACTACTAGGTGTCACAGGTGCTGCACTTAGAAGAGCAGCAGAGGTACTCATCAAATATAAAGCTGTGCATGCTGGTAACCTGTCTTGTTGCTGGTTACTCAACACTGTTAGTGTGTGTGGCAGAGTGGGACATGGAAGCAGAGATGATGCTGATGATGACTGACAGGATGACTGTACTTTTTGCCATCTTTGCTTGTCCAGGGTCAGACTTTCCAGTTGTTTTCTCTGACAATTTATAGACGGGCACAATGTTCCTTTTCAGTGGTGGAAGATTGAGCCTTTGCGTTTTCTGTCAACTTTCTGGCCATGTCATCATCTCTCTCACTCTCAACTTCATCTGTAGCTGAACAAGAGGAGGATGCTGGAGGGATATATTCAAATTTGGCATCATCATCAGTCATCATTAGGTCATCCTCAGCATTGTCTGCCTCTTCTTCCCCACTACTTTTATATTCCTCTAGACTTTTAGAGGTCTCAAACAATTTCTTTTTACTTTTCCCATTGGAGCGATTTTCAGGACGTTTGCTACTACTTTCAGCACAATTATTTTTATGCTTGTTTGTCTCACTCTCAGATGCAGCAATTGGTTGAGCTGCTACACCTTCTTGCACTAGGCCATCAACACTGGAATGTGGCCTTTTGTCTTCAGTGCTTTTTGAAGATTTATTAAAAATACTGGTGCTAGTGGTGGTGGAACTTTTGGTGGAACTTTGACAAACTACATCTTCCTTGAGAGGAGAGGGATAGCCATTATTTACTGCACACGCTGCAGCAACCATGGCTGCAGTCAATTTTTGAACTACCATTTACGTCCCTGCACTGCTCCTAATCCCTTCACTCTCCCCCTACCCCTTGTGTGTTTGCTGGACATTACTCAACTACTGTGTGCGTTTTTAACTGTAAAGTACAAAATAGAACTGATTGTGTATAATGTTTTGCCTTGGATCACTACAAAATACTTTATCTTGTCTAGTATCAGTCTGCCTCATTCAGAGATCACATCAGGGTTCCTGTCTCTGTCACCTATCAAATTTGTTATATTTTATTTAACTGCCGCCCCTATCCCTATTACTGTCAACAAAAAACAAACAAAACATACTCACTGTTCAATTTCTTCTTTGCCCAGACACTCCTAGGACAGATCAGAAAGAAACATGGATCAGAGTTGCCTGTGTCTTCCCAGTCAATCAGAAATTGGGGGTATATGGGGCAATTGTAATTTTCTCCCTTCTCCCACCCCCAGTCTCCCCTGACAGAGATAACAGCCACATCATAAAAGGAACATGGATCACAGCTGCCTATGTCTACTCGATCACACAACATTTCGGGGTAATTGTAGTAAAACACCTTTTTGCCCTTCTTGCACCCCTAGACTCCTGTAGGACAGAGATAACAGCCAGATCAGGAATACATCTGGAACATGGCTGCCTGTGTCTTCCCAGCCAGTCACACTGAATTTTAGGGTATTTGGGATCAAACTCACTTCTCCTTTCCTGTCCCCCAGAGTCCCCCTGACTCCCTTACTATAGAGAACAGATTTCATGCCTACAAGGCTCCCTAAACCAAGCTTCAACTACACTTTATTAGCTTGCCTTCTCTAGGTCATAAATGTGCTGCTTTCTCTTCTCACAAGAGAATGTCATTGTTATGGTTTTCTGACACTCAGACACTGGTAGAGTAAAAACACAGTTTTATTGAAATAAATGTAAATGAACAGCGCCCCTGGGGGGCCAAGAATGGTAATGGCAATATACAGGCCCAAATAAGTATAGAGTAGATATATTGTTCAGGAAAGCAAAATATACAGGGGTTAATGTGGAGAAACGGAATAGTTTAGTAAACTGATTAGCCCAAGCCCAGAAAGTAATATCAGTCTCTAGGTGGTGCAGAGGAGGGTGTATTGTGTGACTGAACTAATCACTCTCAATTATCTTGCAACTGAACGCCCAAATTGACCAGCGCCTGACCAGAGCTGAGCTTATACCACCTAGTGGGATAATCAGGAGTAAAGCCACTGCAGGAGCTAACGGTACCAGAACCTGAGTCACCCACAATACTCTCATGGATGTAACCCTGCGTGTGCCAACGGGACTAGAGCCCTAAACACCCCTTGGGTGCCAGAACGGAGCAATCACTGCACAAGCAATAGTGAGCCAAAGTAAATGGTAGTACTGCAGATCGATCAACACATTGTGCACTTGGAGACCAGAGCTGGGACACCCTTCTGGTGCCGTTACGGAGCACACACTGCAAGAGCCAAATGGAGGGACCAACGCCAACCGGCGCAACCACGGCGCTGCACGAGCACCGGAACGGACAACTGCTCTGCTAGTGTGAATAGGTAGGCTAGGTCGATAAGGCACAGGTTCAGTAAGGGTTAAATGACTCAAATGGAACACACTGGCTTGGCAAGTGTATGAGAACGGGCTCAAATAACGGAGGCAACCGGCACAGCAAGGGTTAATGCAGGTTCGGTAAGGAAGACTACAGCTCAGCAGCACTATGAGGACTGGCTCAGGCAACAGCTCGGTAGAATAGAGAGAGGATTAGCCAGAGCGACACAAACACAGTTCAGAATGTCGCCAGACGGCGACCGGAATTGCACAGGAACACAGGAAACGATCACGGAGCAGGAACATGAGCCGGAACCGGGTCAGTACTCAGAGCAGGAACATCAGCCAGAGCCGGGTCAATCACGGAGCAGGAACATCAGCCAGAGCCGGGTCAATCACGGAGCAGGAACGTCAGCCAGAGCCGGGTCAATCATGGAGCAGGAATGTCAGCCAGAGCCGGGTCAATCACGGAGCAGGAACGTCAGCCAGAGCCGGGTCAATCACGGAGCAGGAACATCAGCAAGAGCCGGGTCAATCATGGAGCAGGAACGTCAGCCAGAGCCGGGTCAATCATGGAGCAGGAACGTCAGCCAGAGCCGGGTCAATCACGGAGCAGGAACGTCAGCCAGAGCCGGGTCAATCACGAGCAGGATCAGCGGAATGGTCAGACAAGCCAGGTCGGTACACAGGAATGCAGAAACACAGCAACAAAGCGCAGGATCAGGAACACCACGAAAGGGCATCTGACAAGTGCCCAAAACCCAGTATATAAAGGAACATCCTGGGTGGGCCAATCAGTCTCCTCCAATGCACAGGTAACAACAGAAGAGATTGACAGGGAATCACAGGGACCGTGATAGTCATGCTGTTAGAGCCCGACACCCTTTTATATGCTTGTGGGAAAAGAAGAGAAAATTACCATGGGTTAAGGAGAAATTCTGTCTTTCCAATGATTTCAATGCAAAGTTCTAGGAGGAAAAAAAAATGTGAAAACAGCACTTTTCGTGAAAAAATTCACACTTGGCGAAAAGTGCCATTTTTCTGCAGTTTCTCTTTTGAGGTGAATACTTTTGTCCATCCCTAGTCCTTGGTCCAACTTGGGAAACTACAGACTGGTAGTTATATAATGGTCCAGTTGATCCTGATACCACTTTTATTTTAAATCCCATATGCTACACAGTGAGACACATTTAACAATATCTCAGAACAGATGGTAATTAATAAAACAAATACTAACAACTTGATAGGGACAGATTTATTAAAAGTTAATTATGTACATGAATTAATTCGATTTTGCACCTTTGAGATTCTTCTAAATAAAATTTTGTCTTAGTTTCTACTTGTGTTTACTTTGTTTTAAATAAGTTTTCAGTGGTGGAAATAAATACTTTTATATTTTCCAATTTGCTGTAAATTTTTAATAGGTGATTAAATGGCTTAGTTTAGTAATCAATAGTGCTTGTGATTATTTAATAATGCATTTATCAAACCTTTAAAAATGAAATAAGTAACAACATATGCTGTTTCGGTACAAAACATTTTCAGATCTTTTAAGCTATGTTTACATTAGTAGCCTTAATACATTGGAATCATTATTTCTTTTGATGCTATCTACATGCAAGATAACGCAGCTTGCAGCAATTGTGAGACTTAATGCCGTCAAATTTATTCAACTGGTTTCAATGAGAATGCTACACTTTAATGTTACTTTGGTCAACTGTTTGTAAATCTCATGTAAAATGTATGACGAAAGCAGTCAAAAAGTGTTTTTTTCTATATGATTTTACTGCTAATATCCTGACATCCTTGTGTACGGTACATGGCCTAAAATATTTTGCATTTCTCTAATTGTTTTCAATACCTTTTTTTTTTTATACCTGTCAGTAAATGTTTTCTAGAATCTATTTTTTTTTTGTGTGCGGGGGGTCACAAATACTTCCTTTTTATCTCTTTATGAAGGATCACAATTTTATATTTTTAGTATATAGAGAAAAAAAAATGTGAGAGTTCTGTCAGGATCCAACTGGCTGTAGAACTAGGACGGGCCTGGCTGCTGCTTATGCTGGAATATATAGAATAGAGGGCAATGCTTTGGATCATAGACAGACACAGTTGTGTTCTTCCTGTGGCAAACGTTGTGGGTCGAGGTGCTGACTGGAACTTCAGATATCTGACCCCAGTTAAGTTGGAGACATATTCTGATGAACACATCTGAGGCCTGTAAGAAGTAGCCTGGGAGGAAAGTAAGATAAATTTGAAACAAGTTATGAGGTAAGGAAACAATACTGAATATAATGTATTAGTAAATAGGGTTATTGCCCCTTTAAAGTGATTTTGTTCTTTAAGAATATAAAATAATTAATTGATTCTTTAAGAGCTAAGAAGAATCTGGTCTGATACTGAAACAGAGAGGGTGCCTGGATCCACAAAGATCCATCAAAATAGGGATCCAGTCATAGACGAGGACTGGAGGGTAGATCAAACCACAGAGTGACAGTACGAAGCACAATGGATGAAGAAGAAGGAGATTCTGGAACTCCACAGGAAGCAGATCAGGGCTGAGGTTAGTACCGGGTTACTAGACATCAGGGCAGTACCTTGGGGTAAGATGCATAAGAGATGTCAGGATCATAGCCAGGGTCAGGAAATCAGTTAGTGGTGCCAGCAAATTAAACAATTGCTCAATTAAACAAGCCAGAGTAAGTATCAATAATATGCTAAAAGAACTAAATCTAGACGTACCCTTCACCTTTCTTGCTTAGTACACAACCACTTATCTGGAAAACAACCAGAACTACCTGAGCCGTATGATCACTCCAGATCTCCATACTAATTATAACCTCCACTACTAACAACTCACTGACTATTCCACACTACCTGAGCACTATGATCACTCCAGATCTCCATACTAACTATAACCTCCACTGCTAACAACTCACTGACTATTCCAAACTACATGAGCAGTATGATCACTCCAGATCTCCATACTAATTATAACCTCCGCTACTAACAACTCACTGACCATTCCACACTACCTGAGCACTATGATCACTCCAGATCTCCATACTAACTATAACCTCCACTGCTAACAACTCACTGACTATTCCAAACTACATGAGCAGTATGATCACTCCAGATCTCCATACTAATTATAACCTCCGCTACTAACAACTCACTGACCATTCCACACTACCTGAGCAGTATGATCACTCCAGATCTCTGTACTAACTATAACCTCCACTACTAACAACTCACTGACTATTCCACACTACCTGAGCAGTATGATCACTCCAGATCTCCATACTAACTATAACCTCCACTACTAACAACTCACTGACTATTCCACACTACCTGAGCAGTATAATCACTTCAGATCTCTATACTAACTATAACCTCCTCTACTAACAACTCACTGACTATTCCACACTACCTGAGCAGTATGATCACTCCAGATCTCCATACTAACTATAACCTCCTCTACTAACAACTCACTGACTATTCCACACTACCTGAGCAGTATGATCACTCCAGATCTCCATACTAACTATAACCTCCTCTACTAACAACTCACTGACTATTCCACACTACCTGAGCAGTATGATCACTCCAGATCTCCATACTAACTATAACCTCCTCTACTAACAACTCACTGACTATTCCACACTACCTGAGCAGTATGATCACTCCAGATCTCCATACTAACTATAACCTCCACTACTAACAACTCACTGACTATTCCACACTACCTGAGCAGTATGATCACTTCAGATCTCCATACTAACTATAACCTCCTCTACTAACAACTCACTGACTATTCCACACTACCTGAGCAGTATGATCACTTCAGATCTCCATACTAACTATAACCTCCACTGCTAACAACTCACTGACTATTCCACACTACTTGAGCAGTATGATCACTCCAGATCTCCATACTAACTATAACCTCCACTGCTAACAACTCACTGACTATTCCACACTACCTGAGCAGTATGATCACTTCAGATCTCCATACTAACTATAACCTCCACTGCTAACAACTCACTGACTATTCCACACTACTTGAGCAGTATGATCACTCCAGATCTCCATACTAACTATAACCTCCACTGCTAACAACTCACTGACTATTCCACACTACCTGAGCAGTATGATCACTTCAGATCTCCATACTAACTATAACCTCCTCTACTAACAACTCACTAACTATTCCACATTACCTGAGCAGTATAATCACTCCAGATCTCCATACTAACTATAACCTCCACTGCTAACAACTCACTGACTATTCCACACTACCTGAGCAGTATGATCACTTCAGATCTCCATACTAACTATAACCTCCTCTACTAACAACTCACTGACTATTCCACATTACCTGAGCAGTATAATCACTCCAGATCTCCATACTAATTATAACCTCCACTACTAACAACTCACTGACTATTCCACACTACCTGAGCACTATGATCACTCCAGATCTCCATACTAACTATAACCTCCACTGCTAACAACTCACTGACTATTCCAAACTACATGAGCAGTATGATCACTCCAGATCTCCATACTAATTATAACCTCCGCTACTAACAACTCACTGACCATTCCACACTACCTGAGCAGTATGATCACTCCAGATCTCCATACTAACTATAACCTCCGCTACTAACAACTCACTGACTATTCCTCACTACCTGAGCAGTATGATCACTCCAGATCTCCATACTAACTATAACCTCCACTACTAACAACTCACTGACTATTCCACACTACCTGAGCAGTATGATCACTCCAGATCTCTATACTAACTATAACCTCCACTACTAACAACTCACTGACTATTCCACACTACCTGAGCAGTATGATCACTCCAGATCTCCATACTAACTATAACCTCCACTACTAACAACTCACTGACTATTCCACACTACCTGAGCAGTATAATCACTTCAGATCTCTATACTAACTATAACCTCCTCTACTAACAACTCACTGACTATTCCACACTACCTGAGCAGTATGATCACTCCAGATCTCCATACTAACTATAACCTCCTCTACTAACAACTCACTGACTATTCCACACTACCTGAGCAGTATGATCACTCCAGATCTCCATACTAACTATAACCTCCTCTACTAACAACTCACTGACTATTCCACACTACCTGAGCAGTATGATCACTCCAGATCTCCATACTAACTTTAACCTCCACTACTAACAACTCACTGACTATTCCACACTACCTGAGCAGTATGATCACTTCAGATCTCCATACTAACTATAACCTCCTCTACTAACAACTCACTGACTATTCCACACTACCTGAGCAGTATGATCACTTCAGATCTCCATACTAACTATAACCTCCACTGCTAACAACTCACTGACTATTCCACACTACTTGAGCAGTATGATCACTCCAGATCTCCATACTAACTATAACCTCCACTGCTAACAACTCACTGACTATTCCACACTACCTGAGCAGTATGATCACTTCAGATCTCCATACTAACTATAACCTCCTCTACTAACAACTCACTGACTATTCCACATTACCTGAGCAGTATAATCACTCCAGATCTCCATACTAACTATAACCTCCACTGCTAACAACTCACTGACTATTCCACACTACCTGAGCAGTATGATCACTCCAGATCTCCACACTAACTATAACCTCCACTGCTAACAACTCACTGACTATTCCACACTACCTGAGCAATATGATCACTCCAGATCTCCATACTAACTATAACCTCCACTACTAACAACTCACTGACTATTCCACACTACCTGAGCAATATGATCACTCCAGATCTCCATACTAACTATAACCTCCACTGCTAACAACTCACTGACTATTCCACACTACTTGAGCAGTATGATCACTCCAGATCTCCATACTAACTATAACCTCCACTGCTAACAACTCACTGACTATTCCACACTTCCTGAGCAGTATGATCACTCCAGATCTCCATACTAACTATAACCTCCACTGCTAACAACTCACTGACTATTCCACACTACCTGAGCAGTATGATCACTCCAGATCTCCATACTAACTATAACCTCCTCTACTAACAACTCACTGACTATTCCACACTACCTGAGCAGTATGATCACTCCTGGTCGCCATACTAACTATAACCTCCACTACTAACAACTCACTGACTATTCCACACTACCTGAGCAGTATGATCACTCCGTATCTCCATACTAACTATAACCTCCACTGCTAACAACTCACTGACTATTCCACACTTCCTGAGCAGTATGATCACTCCAGATCTCCATACTAACTATAACCTCCACTCCACTGCTAACAACTCACTGACTATTACACACTACCTGAGCAGTATGATCACTCCTGGTCGCCATACTAACTATAACCTCCACTACTAACAACTCACTGACTATTCCACACTACCTGAGCAGTATGATCACTCCAGATCTCCATACTAACTATAACCTCCACTACTAACAACTCACTGACTATTCCACACTACCTGAGCAGTATGATCACTCCAGATCTCCATACTAACTATAACCTCCACTACTAACAACTCACTGACTATTCCACACTACCTGAGCAGTATGATCACTCCAGATCTCCATACTAACTATAACCTCTGCTCCATTGCTAACAACTCACTGACTATTCCACACTACCTGAGTAGTATGATCACTCCAGATCTCCATACTAACTATAACCTCCACTCCATTGCTAACAACTCTCTGCTTACACCACAATACAAGAAAGAAGTAGGACAATCTGCCTTTTCCTTCAGAGCTCCAAAGGCCTGGAACAATCTGCCTGAAACAATCAAATCTGCTACAAGTCTAAAATCCTTAAAAGTCAATGCTTTTTTATATCTAAAAACAGCGTGTAACTGTATATAATTTTAATATTCAATAGGTATGTATATGTGTATATATATATATATATATATATAATAACACGTAATATATAATGTTTCTCAATTTGTGTAAATATGTAACCCTTTAGTGAAATCTATCATATACTTGAAAACGAGAGCAATCTTCCTGGTAAAACATTCTCTAAATAAAATAAAATAATAAATAGAGGTCAGAGATGTACCAAGGGACAAGATGGAGTGGGTAGCCAAACCAAGCCAATGATACACTGGAAACGAGTGAAGAGAAGACACTTTGGGTAGCATGTACATTAGACACATATCTGTATGGGAGAAAGGCATAAAAGCAGATTCCTGACCAATAGGAAGGAAGGGAGGGTGAAGCAGATGGATCCAGTTAAACACAGGTGACAAATTCTTATATTATCTATTAATTATTTAATAAATATGATTCCTCCTTAATACTTTTTTGCTAACTGCTTCTTCATTGTACTGTCCAATAAACATGACTAGGGTCATAAACTTTCTCTACCTTTTTAAAGTGTAATTTCTATGGAAATATCTAACCTTATCAAAAGCATCATAAAATAAGATTAAAATGTATTTAATTGACTCTACCACTCCCAATGTTTTGCTCAGAGCCCCAGTTTATTTTAATCCTGTTAAACTGTCCCAATAATATGATTTTTAATCTATTTATTTAGTTGCTGCTAATAACACATAAATAACAATTAGAACTCGTGGGTTTGTTATTTCCATATACATCATGTATAAGCCCCAAATCTAAAAATGTACTTTTATTTTTATCTTAGTCTTCAGTAAAAGTGATTATGACTGGGATTCATAGTATGAATCAAATATATAAATGCATCCTAAGTAGTTTTCTAGATAATCAACAGACCATTGATGTACTACTCATATAGAACGCGGTCCACACCAACCAGGCTGTCATATGTCTCTTTCCTAGTGACCCAGGAAAAGATCTGTGTAACTTGGAGTGAACCTGGTTCCCATGCTGCTACTGACTACCTGCTGATAAAGTTATCATTTAGTGTCAGGTATAGTGAATCAAAATTAAACATATTGTGATCATTACTCTAATTATAAATAATAGCTTCCATATCTAGATCATGTTTATCAATGAAATAATCCCAACATCAACTGTTACCCAGAAATAATCTGGCTCACACCTGATAGTTGAGAGAATCTCGAAAAAGTGCAAAGTATCCCTTAAATAGAAGGGTAAATCAACCAAGTAGAAGTGTTCAACAAAGTGTGATAGATTCAAGGTTAAAGAGATAGTAATACTTCATTTTATCTTTATTTTATTTTGTAGGCATTAAAAAAACATGAAGAACGATATAAGTCTTATCTCTCAATCCTTTATGGTTTGAGAGATATTCACAAGCAAAGTTTCCCCTCCCGCCCCTTTTACCTAGCGTAAGCCATCTCTTCTCAGATGTGGAATCCAGTCCATAGACCAGACAGATAACAGAAGGGGACAATCTTCTTCCTGTGAGAACAATGAAAGCCCTGCCCCCCTTGACAAGTTTTTCAGGTTTTTCCCTTATCTTAATTGAAGATTGTCCCTCTCTGCAGTCTACCTGGGCACCTCCCTTCTGATCTGGCTGAGCAGTGTTACATCAGTAAAAGGGGCGGGAGGGGGATACTTTATCATTCAATTACTCCTGAACTACAACTCTGACAGAACTGAAATAACACTCTCCAAAGTCCAAATACTATGATGATTAATTAGAGCCACTTTTATTATGAAACATTACTATCCCTTTAAGGAAACAATTCCTGCTATGATTGGGCATTGACCTTAGGTACCTGGGAATAATATACAATGCTTGGGAACATGATACATAGTCTCACTTTTTATAATGTTCTTTCTGGTTAAGTTTGCAATATGATTCAATCCCTTCTAAAATTTGTAATGATTTCTTATTATAACCATTAAAATACTGAATTATTATGCAACCTCTTTTATTGGCTGTATGAGTACCAATCCTCACTCTTCATTTTCTTCATGCTATAAATCTACACAAAATGTTGTCTGTTTTCTCAAATTCATAAATCAGTCTGCTCCACCTTGTTCACTGAGTTCATGTGCTTGCTGCTATATATACTTTATTTGTTTGCAAAGTGCATGAAGTTGAAAAAAGACATGTAGCAATCAGGTTCACCCTTTGCCATCTCACCCTTGTTGAACCAGAGAAAGGAAAGAAAAACCCCACTGAATAGATTTCAAGCTAAGCCTCAAGTGTGTAAAAGAAACAATTCCTTATTCCAAAAGACAGAGATCATCCTGTGTAAACGTCCTATCTGTTCTGAAACCAACTGTTACAATTCTCAGTATTCTTCTGTTCTAGAAAGGTATCCAGCATGTTTTGAATGCATATACTGTATCTGAAAAAGCAGCTCCCAAAGCAAATAATTCCTCAACCTTACTCAACTACTCCTCTACTTTTTTTAGTCAAAAGTGCTTTCCTCTAGTCTAACGGAATGATACCTTGTTGTTTGCTGAGTCTTTCAATAAAAAGTTCACCAGTGAATTATTTGTATTGACCTAATACATATATATATATATATATATATATATATATATATATATATATATATATATATATATCTTTCCAAACAGAGGCACTCACTTTTTCAAAATGGACTTCTGCCTGGGTGCTCGTGTTTGAAGCCACAATACAAATCCAAAATTAAACAACAGCACTCACATGTCTTAGACATGAATAGTGACAAATGGTGGAGCTTTATTTAATCAACGTTTCGGGTGCATTACAGCATATACATATATATATATATATATATATATATATATATATATATATA
Source organism: Rhinophrynus dorsalis (assembly GCA_037306005.1). Lineage (NCBI taxonomy): Eukaryota > Metazoa > Chordata > Amphibia > Anura > Rhinophrynidae > Rhinophrynus > Rhinophrynus dorsalis. The sequence goes on from CM074728.1 coordinate 128,165,054, forward strand.
TATATATATATATATACATATATACATATATATATATATATATATATATATATATATATATTTATATATATGCAAATAATAATATCCCCCATTAGATGTCTCTTCTATGACTTAACAAACCCATCGTGTATAATCTCTCATTGTAACTAAATTCTTCCAATCACTTTTCAGTTTTGTTGCACAGATCTGTTTTTTTCTAGTTCAATTATGTATTGTTTTAATAAATTATACCAAGAAATGTATTCCAAATTCTTGATGAGGCCTTATTATTTATAAAGAGTTAGCATTACAGTCCCATAACGTGCATCTATACCCTTTTTATACATGGTAGCACCCTATTGGCTCTGGCAGCTGCTGAGCGACATTGCCCTCCCCTGTGAAGCCTATTATCTCTCAGTACTCCTAAATAATTTGTGCTCAAAGGGCCATGTACCCTTTGCATTACTTCACAAAAATTGCAGAGAGAAAAGTAGACAGTAAATGAATACTTCAGTCGGGCACTTGCTGCCACAACACAGGCTTGAATGGAATGAAGAGTTTATTGAAATTGAAGTTTCAGCAGAGAGAAATGTGCTTTCATCCGGATTTTGAGAGAAAGAACACCCTCTCTCTTCAAAAAAGTATATGAGTCATACATCTCAATCTAAAATCAAAAGAATAATTGTAATGACTCTGAATGCAATTAATGTATCTATATTTTAAGCATTACATGCATTTTTGTTAATGTAAAATGTTGCATTTTTTCTAAAAAATAAAAATAAAGAAATTGCATTGCATTGAAAAAGTTTGTACGGAATTTTTTTCAATGAGGAATGCAACTTTATAGAATGCTTAAATACAGCAAACCTTTTCATAATTGCTAATTGATTTGAATGCCACTTTTGAAGTATGATATTAAATGTGTTCCTAAACAGTTAACAACTGCCAAAAAGTTATAACTGTGAGGCTGCAGCTGGCAACAACAAAAGTTGAGATTACAGTGAGAACCAGAAGCCATAAAATGACATTTAAACTTATGTACCAGATGGTTTTTCAGTTCAATACTACCACAAATTTAAAGACGCACTAATCCCCCATATGTTGAAGACCTTTAACACAATTCTTCTTGGTCAGAAATTCCCTCCACAATCTCTGGAAGCACATATTGTGGTGATTCATAAAGAACGAAAAGATCCCTCGAGCTGTCCTGATTACAGGCCCATATCCTTATTAAACATAGACAGAGATTTTTTCTAAAATTCTAGCGAACAGATTGAAGCCTTTTCTCTCACTTCTAATGTCTTCTGACCAGGGTGGCTTTGTTCTGGGAAGAGAAACTTGTCATAACATGACCACGGTCATATCACTGATACATCAGGCACAACATAAAAAAATACGTACAATGTTTGTATCGACAGATGCGGAGAAGGAGTTTGACAGGGTCAGCTGGACATATATGGAAGAGGTATTAAAACACATTGTCTTAAGAAGCCAAGTTTACAGTCAAACCCTTCTGCAAGAGTATTAGTGAACGGAACCCTGTCGGACACCTTTACTATATCTAATGGCATCAGACAAGGATGCCCACTATCCCGTATCATCTTTATTGTCACCATGGAACCCCTTCTCAACCTTGTGAGACTCTCCCCTGAAATTTCTGGGCTTAAAGTGGGTAAACACAATTTCAAAAGTGCTGCTTATGCAGATGACATTGATATTGTCTAATTTCTCAGGCCCTTATCAACTATTCCAAATAAAATTTTTTATTTTACTCTCCCGAGTCTTAGATTCACTAAATAAGAATTTCAAGTTCAAACTATGCTCATCCTCTCTAAAATACTTAGGAATTCTCCTCTCTCCACAAATAGACAAATTATCTGAAATAAATGTAATTCCTCTTTCTGGAACTATTACATCAGAACTAAAGTCCTGGAATAAACTCTCTATATTTTGGTTGGGATGTACGAACCTATTAAAGATGACCATCTTACTGAAAATTAATTACATGATTAATGCAATCCCGATAGCTTTCCCTATTCACTCTCTTCAGACTATACAAAACAGAATATCTTTTTCATTTGGCAGAAAAAGGAACCAAGATTAAGAAATTATATTCTGTATTTACCACATTCCAGAGGAGGAGTAGGTCTTCCTAATCTATTGTCTTACTACAGGGCAGCTGGGTTAGCTACGTTTTCTGACTTGAACTCACCTTCCCCGTTCAGATGGGTGGACTCCCTAAATGAATCGGTTGGATTCTATGACCCACTTCAAATTGGGCTATTCCCTTCAAGGATTCGGAAAGCATGTTACAAACCTCATATTATTCTAGATCACTTATATACTCAATGGAAAACATTTAATGACCTATACCATCTCGCACCTTTCCCATCCCCATTAATATCAATAGTGGGTAACTCTACCTTACCAGCAGGTGTGTCTCATCCCTTCTAACAGAAACTCAAAAAGGCTTCCCTTGATACATTGGCATCTATGTCTTCAGCCAAGGGGTTTATTCCCCTGAAAACCCTACTTCAGTCTCTTTCCATTGATCGAATTCCTTGGTGGATACCCTTGCAAATGTGACATTGGTTCGACCTCCTCCTCGACTAGAACACTTACTCTGTTTGAAAGAACTCTATCAACGAGACCATTAGGCCTAAAACCTCTAACTTTCTGCCACAAACTCATATCAAATCATCCTTGTAGTAAAATTTTATATTTTAAGGAATTGGGAGAAAGAGATAGGTTTGGCGTTGGAAACCTCTGAATGGTTTCAAATTTTCTCCCTTCTAAAGAAATCAGCCAGGGATACTAAAATGCAAGAAATGTACTACAAACAGTTCACAAGATGGTACATGACACCTCAAAAGATTGCACATTTTTTCAACATCTCATCCGCCCTCTGCTGGAGATGTTATTCTGTAATTGGATCGATGTTGCATACATATGGTGGTCATGTCCCCAGATTTCAATATATTGGTCTGATATAGCTTCTCAAATTCTATATATAAAATATCACTTCCTTTAAATCCCATGCTCTTTCTTTTTCACTATATGCGTCATATACCTAAGTTCTCTCCCCCTAAAAAATGGACCTGTATTAAAACACTCCTAAATGCAGACAAGGAAATGATCCCACTGTATTGGAAACACACAAATACCACGTCCCAACAAGAATGGGTTGCGAGAGTCAATGAATATGCCACCATGGAATATTATCATGCTATCACCGAACATTCTGTAAACAAACATTTCGACAACTGGTTAGAATGGACTGAATTATTCCCCAATCAGAAATTCCCCTCTTCTAAATTCATGACTGATAACAGAGACTTTTTCTGACATGTATTTTATTTATAGCTGAGAGGAGGCCCACTGACATGACATGCTCAAATATATATATCGTAGTTTACAAGATGCTCCTGACCAGATACATGCCCTAAACCATCCCCCTTCCCACTCTTTTACCCCCCATAACTAATTTTATTTATTTTTTTCTCTCTCCTATGCAATTAATGCGGTGTCACTCTTAGTTCTCACTAAAATATTGAGTAAATATACCCACATCCGCATCCTTTAGCTCTACACAAACGTAGTTTAATTTCAGATTTTCAAGACTGGATGATCTCAGACTACCCCTGACCATGGTTAATATTCCCAGTTCTATCAGTCCTCATAGGTGTAAACCTGTTTTGTCTCTGACAAACAAATTCCTCAGCTCATAGCATTAACTCGGATTTTCCCTTCAATTTCTGTATTTTCTTTATTTTTTTTTTTATTTTATTTTGTTCCAACATAGAATTATCTTTATACATTTGTATACTTCTCTGTAATGTTATGGTTGTAACTTTATATTAATGTCAATAAAGTTTATTAAAACAAAAAAAACAAAACAAACTAAAGACATATAATATGTGTGTTATAATATTACACTTAATTTAGAAACATACTCAGCCTGGGCATCCAGAATGATGCAACATGTGAGGAATAACTGACAAAAATGGAACATTTATTCATTCAAATCTCCAAATGATTTTGGTCCAGGAACTAACCTTCATCAGGGCTTAATTTACAGATATCTGGTACATATAGTATAAACCAGTGGTTCTCAGCCTGTGCCCTCAGTGGCCACTAACAGGCCAGGATTTGAGGATTTCCTTGTTAGAGCACAGGGGAGTTAACCAATGCGACTGAACCTCTGATCAACACACTTGTGTTCTAGCAGGGAAATTCCTAAGTCCTGGCCTGTTAGTGGCCACTGGGGACACGGGCTGAGAACCAATGGTATAAACTATATTTCAGTGATGCTGAATTATTTTGTAAAACAGAAAAATCTTATAAAATGGCAGTTTTGTGTTATCATTTTGGAAGACACACGGGTCTCCAGGCCAATGTGAATTGACCTCTTCAGGGTCCAAGAAGCTTACTCCTTCTGAAATGTAGTTAAAGTACAGTAATGCTATTCTGTGTTCTTCTTGTTCTATTTTCTTGATATTATCAAAAATGTCTACTAAATCACCATGAAATATGCAGCTTGTTGCCTGGTAGAAGTAAGTATTGTGTTGGAATGCTTAATGTACCTTTGCTTTGGAAATCAAAATGCCAGGCTCCATCTTATTAACATTACCATTCATGTACAAAATGTTATGAGCGGAACATGACATTATTATCTATAATTCTTTTGACACCTCTTATGTTTAATGTATAAGTCCATGTTATGCCTCCACTGTTTAGTTATTTATTATAATTGTCACCATCCCCATTATCATATTAAACAGGATAAACATGTAAAACCCTTGGCATTAGTTACATTGTTGAATTATGTATTAAAAGAGTAGGTGAAAGGAAATAAACACAAGAATTATTGTTCTAAAAACCAAGAGCAAATGTATTTATTTTTTAAATTTCCAAGAGTAAATAGGGATATCAATTAATCTTCGCAGGAGGCTTTCTGGAAACAAAGTTTAAGCATTTATGTGCCACAGAGATATCAAAGCCTAGGGGGCAATTAGGCAATAAAAGACTTTTATTTCAATTATCAAAATGCAACTGCCTGCAATGTAACGTGATTTACAAGCTCAACTAAAATGTGTTAATTGTATCCCTGTCATGAAAGGTTTTAATTATATTCAGTCTTCAGAGCAGCATTTATCAACCTACTCTGCAGGGCTCTACCACTAGAACCATTTTAGGAACAATCAATGAATTATAAAGTAATCAGATGCGTCCATCTCTTATATTTGGATATAACATAAGAACAGATCTAGATTTAATCACCATCAAAGGGGTGGTTTGAAAAGCATTACATTAAAGACAAATGAATGCTTACATGCTGTTCAGTTGGCCAGAGATGTTTGTTGGCAACGCTTCATCAGTTTCGAACTGTGGTTTGTACAGGGTCAGGATTGTCGTTCTGTTGTTTTGTTTGTTTTTGTGTTTTTATGATCAAAGCATATTATCAAACATAACACATCTAGTTATCGGTGTACAAAATGCATTGTGGTAAAGGACATGGTTTTCCCGCAAGTTTAAATGACAATGAATAAAATGAACAATATAAGCATGTAGAGTAGTAACACATGGATAAGATCATTTATGTCCCTCATTTAGATTCCTCAGATGAAGCATGAACAAGAGACCCACTTTATGACTGCACCCACAGCCAAAAAAGATTCTGGGACACATTTATAACTAGATATTAAGGGGAGTGTAATTTTATTATTAATACAAATAGAACGTGTAACGCCTTCTCAGTCCTGGATAGAAAGCTGTATGGAAACAGAGATCCATGTAGAATAATGTCAGGGGCATATAAGTGTACAGGATAGGTATAGAGATAGATAGATAGATAGATAGATAGATAGATAGATAGATAGATAGATAGATAGATAGACAGACAGACAGATACCGTTGAAAGGTTTGGGGTCACTTAGAAATGTCTGTTTTTGAAAGAAAAGCAAATCTTGTCCATTACAATAACATGACATGGATCAGAAATCCAGTGTGGACATTGTTAATGGTGTAAATGACTATTGTATCTGGAAATGGCTGATTTTTATTGAAATATCTACATTTGTTGCAAATGGATGATTCTTCGACAAATGCAAAGTTTGAAGGATACAATTATTATTTAAATTAAAAATCATTATTTATAGCCTTGTCAACATCTTGATTGTATTTTCTATTCATTTTCCAACGTGATGTATGTTTTCATAGAAAACAAGGGAATCTCTGCAGTGACCACAAACGTTTGAATGATTGTATATATATATTATATATATATATATATATATATATATATATATATATATATATATATATATATATACACAAATATCCTACATAATCAAAAGTCATGAGCAGTAGAGACTGCCCGAACGATGCAATCATTAGCAGAAGAGACTGTCTCAATGATGCAGTCATAAGCAGTAGAGACTGTCTGAACGATGCAGTCATAAGCAGTAGAGACTACTGGAATATGCCAGCCTCCAGTAGAAACAAGATGGCGGAGTGGCTGATCCGGAGCAGGGCACTCCAAATGGCCCACCGCCTGTCTCCACTCCCGGCACCGGGTCAGCAGCCCAAGCCGCTGGGTGGCACTTTTGCCCTTGTACATGGGCTTTTATAATAGTATATATGTATGTTTGATAGGACATTTGTCACGGTTTCATAAGAACACTCAGACAGTAAGGTAAGGTTTAAAAGCTTTATTGAAAATAATTAGAACAATCACCATACTCAGGTCCAGATGAGGTCCATACCAAGTACTTCCCAAATCTGACTCACGTCAGGATGTATGAATGTCACAGTGGCAATATATAATAGAACTCTGTAGGCTTGATCCATGGACAGGTTCAGGAAAAAGTAGAACCACAACAGCCCCACACCGCAACTAGGTGAGATAGGGTGATGGGTGACTGCAGCGCAATTCCCTAGGAGGCTAGGGATAGCGGAGGCAACACAGACAGGACTCTGGCAGTGATCTGACCCTAGAACGCTAGGGTTAACGGAGGCAACACAGACAGGACTCTGGCAGTGGTCTGACCCTAGAACACTAGGTTTAACGGAGGCAACACAGACAGGACTCTGACAGTGACCTGACCCTAGTACACTAGGGTTACCAGAGGCAACACAGACACTGGCAAGTGACCAGACTCCCACAGACCCCTGGAGACTAGTGATGAGCGAGCGTGCTCGGCCGATGCTCGGATCGGCTCGAGCATCGCTCTGCTCGGCACATGGCGGTACTCGTCGAGTACCGCCATGTGCTCGCCCGACATGTTCGGGTGGCGGGGATCTGTGCCGGAAGAGGCACAGATCCGAAGAAGCTCCGCTGGACCACCAGGGACTGGAGGTACGGGGGCATTGCGGAGATGAAGGGGGCATTGCGGAGATGAAGGGGGACATTGTGGAAGAGGGGCATAGACTCTATGCCCCTCTTCCACAATGTCCCCCTTCATCTCCGCTATGCCCGTCTTCCACAATGTGCCCCTTCATCTCCGCTATGCCCCTCTTCCACAATGTGCCCCTTCATCTCCGCTATGCCCCTCTTCCACAATGTCCCCCTTCATCTCCTCTATGCCATAGAGGAGATGAAGGGGGACATTGTGGAAGAGGGGCATAGCGGAGATGAAGGGGCACATTGTGGAAGAGGGGCATAGCGGAGATGAAGGGGCACATTGTGGAAGAGGGGCATAGCGGAGCTGAAGGGGGACATTGCGGAGCTGAAGGGGGCATTCTGAGATGAAGGGGGCATAGCGGAGATGAAGGGGGCATTGACCAGGCACCCTCCCCTCATCAGAGCAGGGGGTGCCTGGTGTTGCCCCATTCATTCCAATGGGGCTCGGGTGCTCGGCCGAGCACTCGAGCCTCAGGGGGTGCTCGGTCAGAGCACCCGAGCACCCGAGCATCGTGGTGCTCGCTCAACACTACTGGAGACTACTGGGGTAGATAGACCACACAGGCACTGTGCAGTATAGCGAGTGGGAGTAGGTGGAATGGGATACAGGGTGCGCACCCTGACAGATCAGAAGCCAGCGTTGCCCCAATCTGTACACACGGGATTAGTCAGCCAGTCCAGTCAGAAACAGAACCAGATACACAGCCAGGTCGGTACACACGGAGTAGTCAGCCAGTCCTAGTCGGTAATGGAATCGGATACTCAGCCAAGCCAGGTCGGTACACACGGACTTAGTCAGCCAGTCCTAGTCAGTATCGGAATCGGATAGTCAGCCAAGCCAGGTCGGTACACACGGACTTAGTCAGCCAGTCCTAGTCAGTATCGGAATCGGATAGTCAGCCAAGCCAGGTCGGTACACACGGAGTTAGTCAGCCGATCCTAAGTCAGCAACGGAATCGGGTCACCGGAGCGTCAGGAATCAGGAGCGTAGTCAGGCGAGCTGGGTCATACAGGGAAACAGGACCAAGCAGTCATAAACGCTAGGTACAGGTACACCACAAAAGGGCCCCGTAAAGATGACAGGAGGGAGTATATAAAGACAAACCCTGGGAGGAGCCACAGTCCCAAAGCCAATAAGAATAAGGCAATGGTAAACCCGGAAGTAACAATGTCACCCAGCAGCTGGAATCACGGGCACCGTGATAACATTTCATGTAATTAGAAATACCTAATACTTGTGAACATAAAAGGTTGCTATCCCTTTAATAAATAGATATTCTTAAAATAAGAGATTGGTTACAGGTTTAAATAAAATTCACTTGCTATTCTGTTTTCTTTTCTGGTGGATCTGTCTCTACCATGGTATCTCCCCCTGAACCGTATTCACTTATTTAAGAAGAGTGAGCTGAGAGGCCTGTCAAGGACATGTATCTACTACAGACTATTAACTCCTGGAGGACGAGCGACATGCCAGGACTATCACACAATGCAGTGCTTTGTGGACAGATGATGGTAGTGGCATGTCATGGGCAATCATTGTTGGTAGGACTGGAGGAGTCAGTGTCAGCCATTCTCCTGTGGCTTGGCACAAGTGATCTCTGTTACAATGATCGTATGTGCCAGTGGAACCACATGACAAAGGCAATGTATGTAAACATCATTGTTGTCTGCCTCTCTCCTCTTCACTGTGATCATGAGGCAGAGAACAGAGCTCCCAACAGATCAAGTGGCCGCAGAGAGGGGGCACTCTTATATTAAGTGGCGGTGCAGGGGGCAGGACAGGTGGCTAGAGTATGTTTCATTATATGGGGGTGGCCCTGAGTTAGACCTGGGTATCCTTCACCAAGGAAGACCCCCATTGGTCTCTTGTTTGTATCTTGCGGTTGCACTTCTCTGGGGCCATTACATTCAACTGGTCACTTCTCACCCTTTCTTACCTTAACCCTCTGAATGCTAGAGGGTCACACAACACATTGCAAAGCAATGCTTTGCACACCCCTCTGGCACTCAAAGGGGTTAAAACAGATGATCTTCTCACCGGTATTCTCAGTCGTCTACACTACCAATCAGAGAAAGACCAGACATTAAGGTGAGGCGAGTCCTGTCTTAGATCTATTCACTGAGATACCTGTCCCGCTAGCCATCATTATGGCTGACTCAATCAGGAGAGCAGATTTAAATCCCGTCTGTAATTATAAACCCCTTCTGGGTGCACAGTGTTTGCATACAGTTGTTGATAATGCAATATTTTAATAAAACAGATATTGCATCAGCAAGAATATACTGTGTTTATGCACAGCAAGTCACCTTCACTGCATGGCAATTACAGTTGTGAAGCAAGCCATTATCCTTAGCAGCGTGCTTTGGCTTGTGAAACATGATTCTCCAGCCTAATGATGCGGCAATTGCTCTCTAAAGAAGTTGCTGTTGAAGCAGTCCTCTTTAGCCACTAGTGACAGCTATAAATTCCTTCCACCTCGTATCCCTGCTCTCACTCTAGAAATAATGATCTGAGAGAAAAGGGGGGCAGGTCTAGATGGGCAGCAATTAATGTAGGTACCCATACTATAAGAATAAGGGGCTCTTAAATTGTGCAGTCACCCTTAGGTATAATCAATAGTCAAACTGCTAGCTCTTGAGGACAAGTCCCTCATCCCCCAACTAGTCCAGCAGGTGGCAGTGTGCCTACTGACTACACCGGCACTAAGACAAGTTCCATTTATCTTAGAGAATTTAAATCTGCCCACATGTTGTAACAGCTGTTTTCTGTAAGATCGTCTATGAAGTTAATGTTCATATGCTGATGGCACAAACTGGCACTCCATGCTAATTCCCTAAATAATATGCTAATTAATTCTGTATGAGGAAAGACTCGCCCCTTATTGTGCTATAATAAATCCCTTGATTTAACAGCATGTTGTAATAATGGCCTGGCTGTGTAATTTATTAGCATAAAGTGCAATCTAACATATTATTTCCTCAAAATCTACTTGTACCTAATGTTACTGGCACAACATACAATTTTTATTTCCCTTTATAGTTTACTAAATGTATCTTAAAGGAGAACTTTGCCCTTCGCCTTTGTTCAGGAGAACATTTTCATTGGGTCCTGGACATCATGTGACTGGAGGCAGATATGACACCGAATGGTGAATTTCCATATTAGATTAGGGAAGTACGCGAGTCTGCTTTCACCTTTAGGGACTTGGTAGATGAGTAACCCCCCCCCCCCCCTTAGCCTTAGTGCAGCAGAGTTTGAGGTCCTATAGTCTTGCTAACAGCTCTCATGTCCGTCTTCATGTACATTTCATCCACAAGAAATATTAAGGAAAACCTCCTGGGGCTGTACGTTTTTTGAGAAATGGTTGATTCCTGGGCCAATATTGTGATGTGTAAGTACGGATTAAAATGACAGGTCCAGTTGAATTTATTTAGTAGAAGGACATACCTAGGGATGGACTGACAGACAGCAGGCCGATGTTTATTGTAATGGCTTTTTATTACTTTACTCTAAATTATAGCCTTTTGCTAACTGCATCTGATTAAGCCTAGCATCCTTCACGATCCATTCAAATGTATTAAAGTCCACTGTTTGTTGCTAAGAGGTGTGATCCAAAGACAAGTATCAGCAAAGGTCATCATATACAATAACGGCAGACAGATATACCTAACATCCGTGCGACCGACCCACAGGTCAATAATTCCTTATGTTATAAACACAGTAATTATATAGATACACCTGATGGACTCCAACGTAGGTAAGTGCTTCTGTTACACACAGTAATTATATAGATACACTTGACTGCTGTATGATGGACTTCTACCTAGGTAAGTGCTTCTGTTACACACAGTAATTATATAGATACACCTGACTGCTGTGTGATGGACTCCTACCTAGGTAAGTGCTTCTGTTACACACAGTAATTATATACATACACCTGACCGCTGTGTGATGGACTCCTACCTAGGTAAGTGCTTCTGTTACACACAGTAATTATATACATACACCTGACTGCTGTGTGACGGACTCCTACCTAGGTAAGTGCTTCTGTTACACACAGTAATTATACAGATATACACCTGACTGCTGTGTGATGGACTCCTACCTAGGTAAGTACTTCTGTTAGACACAGTAATTATATAGATACACCTGACTGCTGTGTGATGGACTCCTACCTAGGTAAGTGCTTCTGTTACACACAGTAATTATATAGATACACCTGACTGCTGTGTGATGGACTCCTACCTAGGTAAGTGCTTCTGTTACACACAGTAATTATATAGATACACTTGACTGCTGTATGATGGACTTCTACCTAGGTAAGTGCTTCTGTTACACACAGTAATTATATAGATACATCTGACTGCTGTGTGACAGACTCCTACCTAGGTAAGTGCTTCTGTTACACACAGTAATTATATAGATACGGCTGACTGCTGTATGATGGACTCCTACCTAGGTAAATGCTTCTGTTACACACAGTAATTATATAGATACACCTACCTGCTGTATGATGGATTCCTACCTAGGTAAGTACTTCTGTTACACACGGTAATTATATATATACACCTGACTGCTGTGTGATGGACTCCTACCTAGGTAAGTGCTTCTGTTACACACAGTAATTATATAGATACACCTGATTGCTGTATGATGGACTCCTACCTAGGTAAGTGCTTCTGTTACAAAGTTATTATATAGATACACCCGACTGCTGTATGATGAACTCCTACCTAGGAAAGTACTTCTGTTACAAAGTTATTATATAGCTACGCCTGACTGCTGTATGATGAACTTCTACCTAGGTAAGTGCTTCTGTTACACACAGTAATTATATAGATACACACAACTGCTGTATGATGGTCTCCTACCTAGGTAAGTGCTTCTGTTACACAGTAATTGTATAGATACACCTGACTGCTGTATGATGGGCTCCTACCTAGGTAAGTCCTTCTGTTACACAGAGTTATTATAAAGATACACCTGACTGCTGTGTGATGAACTCCTACCTAGGTAAGTGCTTCTGCTACACACAGTAATTATATAGATACACCTGACTGCTGTATGATGGACTCCTACCTAGGTAAGTGCTTCTGCTACACACAGTAATTATATAGATACACCTGACTGCTGTATGATGGACTCCTACCTAGGTAAGTGCTTCTGTTACAAAGTTATTATATAGATACATCCGACTGCTGTATGATGGACTCCTACCTAGGTAAGTACTTCTGTTACAAAGTTATTATATAGCTACGCCTGACTGCTGTATGATGAACTTCTAGCTAGGTAAGTGCTTCTGTTACACACAGTAATTATATAGATACACACAACTGCTGTATGATGGTCTCCTACCTAGGTAAGTGCTTCTGTTACACAGTAATTATATAGATACACCTGACTGCTGTATGATGGGCTCCTACCTAGGTAAGTCCTTCTGTTACACAGAGTTATTATAAAGATACACCTGACTGCTGTGTGATGAAATCCTACCTAGGTAAGTGCTTCTGCTACACACAGTAATTATATAGATATACACCTGACTGCTGTATAATGGACTCCTACCTAGGTAAGTGCTTCTGTTACACACAGTAATAATATAGATACACCTGACTGATGTATGATGGACTCCTACCTAGGTAAGTGCTTCTGTTACACACAGTAATTATATAGATACGCCTGACTGCTGTATGATGGACTCCTACCTAGGTAAGTGCTTCTGTTACACACAGTAATTATATAGATATGCCTGACTGCTGTATGATGGACTCCTACCTAGGTAAGTGCTTCTGTTACACACAGTAATTATATAGATACACCTGACTGCTGTATGATGGACTCCTACCTAGGTAAATGCTTCTGTTACACACAGTAATTATATAGATACACCTGCCTGCTGTATGATGGATTCCTACCTAGGTAAGTGCTTCTGTTACACACAGTAATTATATAGATACACCTGACTGCTATATGATGGACTCCTACCTAGGTAAGTGCTTCTGTTACAAAGTTATTATATAGATACACCCGACTGCTGTATGATGGACTCCTACCTAGGTAAGTACTTCTGTTACAAAGTTATTATATAGCTACGCCTGACTGCTGTATGATGAACTTCTAGCTAGGTAAGTGCTTCTGTTACACACAGTAATTATATAGATACACACAACTGCTGTATGATGGTCTCCTACCTAGGTAAGTGCTTCTGTTACACACAGTAATTATATAGATACACCTGACTGCTGTATGATGGGCTCCTACCTAGGTAAGTGCTTCTGTTACACACAGTAATGATATACATACGCCTGACTGATGTATGATGGACTCCTACCTAGGTAAGTGCTTCTGTTACACACAGTAATAATATAGATACGCCTGACTACTGTATGATGGACTCCTACCTAGGTAAGTGCTTCTGTTACATACATTAATTATATAGATATACACCTGACTGCTGTATGATGGACTCCTACCTAGGTAAGTGCTTCTCTTACACACAGTACTTATATAGATACACCTGATGGTCTCCTAGCTAGGTAAGTGCTTCTGTTAGACACAGAAATTATATTGATAGACTTGACTACTGTATGATGGACTCCTACCTAGGTAAGTGCTTCTGTTACATACAGTAATTATATAGATACGCCTGACTGATGTATGATGGACTCCTACCTAGGTAAGTGCTTCTGTTACACACAGTAATGATATAGATACACCTGACTGCTGTATGATGGACTCCTACCTAGGTAAGCGCTTCTGTTACACACAGTAATTATATAGATACACCTGACTGCTATATGATGGACTCCTACCTAGGTAAGTGCTTCTGTTACACTCAGTAATTATATAGATACACCTGACTGCTGTATGAAGGACTCCTACCTAGGTAAGTACTTCTGTTACACACAGTAATTATATAGATACACCTGACTGCTGTATGATGGACTCCTACCTAGTTAAGTGCTTCTGTTACACACAGTAATTATATAACTATACCTGGCTGGCCAATATATGTATGTGACATATCTAGTGTCTGTGAAAGATAAATAATGTTTTTCAGATCCTTAAACATCCAAATTTGACTTTTCAATGCATTTTTAGACTTATTGTCAGACATCCTATGGTAAATTGTATTTGTGCTGATTGTGTGGACAAAGAGAAGAGTTTAAGTAGGTTTCCAATCTTTGTAACCAATGCTCCAATTACAATGCTGTTACCTTATCTCAGGACATTATAAGATATTGCACAATGACGACTCAAATAGCTGTCACATTAGCTTTATTAATGGGAGTCTGGGAGACCTGGAATAGGCAGCAATGTCGGCTCTCAAGGATCATATGTAACAGAATACAATGCTCCAGTGATCTATGTCACATGCGAGGGGTTAAGCGTACATAACCCAGTTCATTCTTAGGAGTTACTGTTCCATAAACCCTCTGCAATGCACATTCATGGCACTGAAAGGGTTAAGGTGTTTTCTATTCTAATTACCTATTGTATACTATTATGCCAAGAAAGCTAGGAAGAACATTTATTGTAAACTTAAATTTGCCTTCCAAAAGCAAGATGGGCTGAGATGTAAACAACAGGTAAACGTTTTCTCTACAGAAGGTGGTTACAGAATCTCCCTGTCCTCAGACACTGGTACAAAGGAGCGATGTACAAGAAAAAACCGGAGCGGTGAGAACAGGGGCCGGATCGACTGGAGAACCAGAAACTACTCTGCAAACTGAAGTAGAGTTTTATCACAACTGCAGGAACAAAACCCGTTCCAGTTTAGCTTAATTCAGTGTCCTTTCTGGTAAAATGCAGAAATAAAACAGGTTTAAATAGAGTCCACCCACATATCACTGGACTAGTAGCAGCCAGGAGCAGCTCAGGGGTAGTTTGTGTCTCTCCTACACAATCTGCAGGGCAAAAATCACTCCTCCTGTATAACCGTTCCCATCCCATCCCAATACAGACCAGTTACTGCCAGCAACAGCTGCAGTTACCAGAGAGATTGGAAATATAAAGCACAAATTCTGCTATTCTGCTCCATTCTTTTGGGTTGGAAATTAGATTTATTTCAGCTTGTATTGACCCTTTCAGACTTACTGCCCCAGATCCTCATTACCCCCTGCCTTTGCACACAGAGGCTCACTGTGTCCCATCCCAGCCTCCTGCACACACTAACCCACTGTCTGTTTACTCCAACCTCTCCCAGCCTTGGCTACGGGTCACATGACCCTGGTTAACAAGCTGCTGGGATCCCCAGTCTGCTCACAGGTTCCTCTAATCAGCCCCCTCGTTATCACAGACAGACACAGGAACATTAACCCTCTCCTCACTGATAACTATATATGGGTATACCTGTATTAACCCTGAAGCTGCCAGTATCAAATGGTTCTCTGCTACAGGGAGAAATCAGTGGAGGCTGATGTGGGGCCATCTGCAAGCTTTAGGGACATATAAATATTCTATGGAGGCAGACATGACTCATGGCAGCAGGACTCCGGGACCCTTTAGAATATATTTTTTCCTGTACTAAAGTAGGTGACGTTTATAAACCATAGAAAATGTCCATAATGCAGTGGGCGGAGCCTGGAGTCCAGAAGTCCAACTAGAAATGGCATGTCCGCTCCATGCATATGAACTGTACACAGACTGAAGAGATTGGGTCACATACACAAAAGAAAAGTGGAGCAATTCTAGGGCAAACCAACCACACCAGTATAGGGGACAAATAAATGTTCATTAATTCATATTAATTAAAAGATGGCTTTTTAACCACTTGATTGCTAGAGATGTGTCCAGTATATAGGAGATCTTTCTAGCACTGAATAGGTTAAAATCCCCATTGAAATCAAAGTTAGGTTTTATTTCCCTCCTATTATGTAGTTGGTTTGTCCCGTAATCACACCCGTTACATGTTATATATCCAGACAATTAGACCTGATAAAGTAAAAAGGACCAACTGTACCCCGGGGGGGGGATAAAATGCCCATTGATGGAAATGGGACTTTTAACTCCTTGAATGCTAGTGAGATATCCAGCACAGTGCACAGACAACCTAGCCACATTCCAGAGGTTAATGGGCCCCATTCATATCCATGGATGATTTGAGAGTTTTGGGGCAGTTGGTTTATTCCAGAGCAGCAACAATTCATTTTTTTTCCCCCTCTTACCGAATCCTATAAAAGAGACCCCCCAGCTCTCCCACTAATAATCATCATCACCATCATCACATAGATCTACAGAGGAACTAGTCCCCGTCATTCCGCCTCTTACCGAATCCTATAAAAGAGACCCCCCAGCTCTCCCACTAATAATCATCATCACACAAAGATACAGTGGAAATAGTCCCAGACATTCTGCCTCTTACCGAATCCTATAAAAGAGCCCCCCAGATCTCCCACTAATAATCATCATCACACAGAGCTACAGAGGAAATAGTCCCAGACATTCTGCCTCTTACCGAATCCTATAAAAGAGCCCCCCCAGCTATCCCACTATTAATCATCATCACACAGAGCTATAGTGGAAACAGTCCCAGTCATTCCACCTCTTACCAAATCCTATAAAAGAGCCCCCCAGATCTCCCACTATTAATCATCATCACACAGAGCTACAGAGGAACTAGTCCCAGTCATTCCACCTCTTACCCAATCCTATAAAAGAGGAGTACCCCAGCTCTCCCACTATTAACTCCTTAGTGACAGCCGTGTGCGTACACGGCTCTCACTTTAACGCCCGGCTAACTTTTTTTTTTTTTTTTTACTAAATGATTCCGGAGTCCCCACATGGCGTGCAGCTGCACGGAGACCTGGACTTCCGGGAATTACCAGGTACGTCCTCTGTCACTAAGTGACAGTTTTTGCGGGACGTACCTGGTAAGTCCATTGTCGGGATGGGGTTAATCATCATCAGACAGAATTACAGAGGGAATCTTCCCAGTGATTCTGCCTCTTACCGAATCCTATAAAAGAGCCCCCCCCACCAGTCATTCCGCCTCTTACCGAATCCTATAAAAGAGCCCCCCCACCAGTCATTCCTCCTCTTACCGAATCCTATAAAAGAGCCCCCCCACCAGTCATTCTTCCTCTTACCGAACCCTATAAAAGAGCCCTCCCACCAGTCATTCCTCCTCTTACCGAATCCTATAAAAGAGCCCCCCCACCAGTCATTCCTCCTCTTACCGAATCCTATAAAAGAGCCCCACCACCAATCATTCCTCCTCTTACCGAATCCTATAAAAGAGCCCCACCACCAGTCATTCCTCCTCTTACCGAATCCTATAAAAGAGCCCCCCCACCACTCATTCCTCCTCTTACCGAATCCTATAAAAGAGCCCCACCACCAGTCATTCCTCCTCTTACCGAATCCTATAAAAGAGCCCCCCCACCAGTCATTCCTCCTCTTACCGAATCCTATAAAAGAGCCCCACCACCAATCATTCCTCCTCTTACCGAATCCTATAAAAGAGCCTCACCACCAGTCATTCCTCCTCTTACCGAATCCTATAAAAGAGCCCCACCACCAGTCATTCCTCCTCTTACCGAATCCTATAAAAGAGACTCACCACCAGTCATTCCTCCTCTTACCGAATCCTATAAAAGAGCCCCCCCACCACCAGTCATTCCTCCTCTTACCGAATCCTATAAAAGAGCCTCACCACCAGTCATTCCTCCTCTTACCGAATCCTATAAAAGAGCCCCACCACCAGTCATTCCTCCTCTTACCGAATCCTATGAAAGAGCCCCACCACCAGTCATTCCTCCTCTTACCGAATCCTATAAAAGAGCCCCCCTACCAGTCATTCCTCCTCTTACTGAATCCTATAAAAAACCCCTCCACCAGTCATTCCTCCTCTTACCGAATCCTATAAAAGAGCCCCCCCACCAGTCATTCCTCCTCTTACCGAATCCTATAAAAGAGCCCCACCACCAGTCATTCTTCCTCTTACCGAATCCTATAAAAGAGCCTCACCACCAGTCATTCCTCCTCTTACCGAATCCTATAAAAGAGCCCCAACACCAGTCATTCCTCCTCTTACCGAACCCTATAAAAAAGAGCCCCCCCACCAGTCATTCCTCCTCTTACCGAATCCTATAAAAGAGCCCCCCCACTACCATTCATTCCTCCTCTTACCGAATCCTATAAAAGAGCCCCCACCACCAGTCATTCCTCCTCTTACCGAATTCTATAAAAGAGCCCCAACACCAGTCATTCCTCCTCTTACCGAACCCTATAAAAAAGAGCCCCCCCACCAGTCATTCCTCCTCTTACCGAATCCTATAAAAGAGCCCCCCCACTACCATTCATTCCTCCTCTTACCGAATCCTATAAAAGAGCCCCACCACCAGTCATTCCTCCTCTTACCGAATCCTATGAAAGAGCCCCACCACCAGTCATTCCTCCTCTTACCGAATCCTATAAAAGAGCCCCCCTACCAGTCATTCCTCCTCTTACTGAATCCTATAAAAACCCCCTCCACCAGTCATTCCTCCTCTTACCGAATCTTATAAAAGAGCCCCACCACCAGTCATTCCTCCTCTTACCGAATCCTATAAAAGAGCCCCCCCACCAGTCATTCCTCCTCTTACCGAATCCTATAAAAGAGCCTCACCACCAGTCATTCCTCCTCTTACCGAATCCTATAAAAGAGCCCCAACACCAGTCATTCCTCCTCTTACTGAACCCTATAAAAAAGAGCCCCCCCACCAGTCATTCCTCCTCTTACCGAATCCTATAAAAGAGCCCCCCCACTACCATTCATTCCTCCTCTTACCGAATCCTATAAAAGAGCCCCACCACCAGTCATTCCTCCTCTTACCGAATCCTATAAAAGAGCCCCACCACCAGTCATTCCTCCTCTTACCGAATCCTATAAAAGAGCCCCACCACCAATCATTCCTCCTCTTACCGAATCCTATAAAAGAGTCCCACCACCAGTCATTCCTCCTCTTACCGAATCCTATAAAAGAGCCCCCCCACCAGTCATTCCTCCTCTTACTGAATCCTATAAAAGAGCCCCCCCACCAGTCATTCCTCCTCTTACTGAATCCTATAAAAGAGCCCCCCCACCAGTCATTCCTCCTCTTACTGAATCCTATAAAAGAGCCCCCCCACCAGTCATTCCTCCTCTTACTGAATCCTATAAAAGAGCCCCCCCACCAGTCATTCCTCCTCTTACTGAATCCTATAAAAGAGCCCCCCCACCAGTCATTCCTCCTCTTACCGAATCCTGTACAATTAAATCCAATGGAATCCGGTAGTACTCAGTGAGGCTGATGTACTAGGGATAAAGTGGTACAAGTTTTGGGGCAAACCAAATGAACCTTAGGGAGCAAATTAATCTGGCACTGATTTAAATTGTGATTTTAACCTTTTGAATGCTGGCAAGTTGTTCAATGCGTTGCTTCTCAGTGCACTGAACACACTTCTCCAGAAGTCAATGGATTAAAACCCCCATTTAATAGCTATATGGGAGGGGTATTGTTCTGTCCTCTGTAGTACCTTCACTTGTTACAGAATGTCCCCATTTCTTAGTAAATCAGACGTAGGGGAGCAATTTTAGGACAAACCAACTGCTCCATAGGAGACCATTAAAATGCCCTAAATTCTATTTGCTTTGTGCGATAGACCCATAAAGTCCTGTGAGAAGAATATTTTTGGGTGACGCTTCCACACGGTTTGTGGGATAATGACTCCTCCCGTTCTGTACCTCACAGCACAGAGTCTGCACTCTGAAGGGCCCCGAAAAACAGATAAAGTATCCTGCGTAGAGCGAATCTAATGTCGCTAGTGTTACACGTGGTGACTGCGACATCCAAAGACCTTTACATTTCACATATATATAGTGTGTGTAAATATTATATCACACAGACACACACTATAGATATATACATTCTTTATACGCACACAGTATATATAGATACATACACTTGCACCCATAGGGACTTCCTATACACAGTAATAGACACAGTGGTGCAGTTATATTAGAAATAACTCTTCCCCTTATATCTAATAGTCCAGAGCATCATATACATACCTGGGAACTTCTTACTTGGGGCTGCCCAGAGGACAGCCCTCTAGTGCCAATGTGGGTAGAGCAATGACGCGATTTGCGTCATTTATAAGAGGCGTGGCTTAATCACAATGAGAGGCGGGACTACTAAACATAAAAAGACACATAGAATGCACTAGGGAAAGGGTAGAGAGAGAGCAGAGTGGGAGAAACTGGGTGGGATTGAGCACGAGTGGGCAGGGTTTCCCCACATCCGGATAATCTGACTCTGCCCTGGAGACCCGGTAATTCATTATTAAATCCGGAGTCTCCGGGGCAAAACTGGAGAGTTCCCAGGTATGATCATATAAAAGGCAGCCGTACCGAGTGCCTGCACCTTCTCTTGTACCCAGGTCCAGGAAAAATAAAATCTAACTTTCCATGGTCAGTTCACTTGTTTTTTTACTTTTGGCCTCTGGATAAGTGTTTTTTTTACCCCAAAATATAGAGACATTTATCCCAGTAACACGCTTTTTAGTTTCACAAAAATATAAATCCTACAATCACTTGCTGCATCTCTTATTCCATTAATATATGAGTGATTCATTTTGGTAGTACAATGCAGAGGCCGTGTAATAATGCGCGATTAGCGGGTGTACAATAAACTGGTGTTAGACAGGTCAAACATTAACATTGTGGATGAGCATCTCTTGTGTTCCAATTAATGCTCTGGGATGGTGTCTGACTGTCTATGGATTAACTACAACAAATGGGAAGTATTCATCTCTCTGGTGGATGGAAGTCTTACTGTCTATGGATTAACTACAACACACAGGGAGTGGGTATCTCTCTGGTGGATGAAAGTCTTACTGCCTATGGATTAAACACACAGAGAGTGGGCATCTCTCTGGTGGATGGAAGTCTGATTGTGTATGGATTAATCACAACAGACAGGGAGTGGACATCTCTCTGGTCGATGATTGTGTATGTATTAACTATAACGCACAGGGAGTGGACATCTCTCTGGTCGATGATTGTGTATGTATTAACTATAACGCACAGGGAGTGGACATCTCTCTGATGGATGGACGTCTGATTGCGTATGGATTAACTACAACACACGGGGAGTGGGAATATCTCTGGTGGATGGAAGTTTTACTGTCTATGGATTAATCACAACACACAGGGAATGGACATCCTTCTGGTGGATGGACCTCTGATTGCGTATGGATTAACCACAACACACAGTGAATGGACATCTCTCTGGTGGATGGACATCTGATTGCGTATGGATTAACTACAACACACAGGGAGTGGACATCTCTCTGGTGGATGGACGTCTGGTGGATAGAAGTCATCTAAGGGGCTGAAATCATCTAAACTGGAACAAATTTGAAGACTTCAAGATAAGGTGAATTTGATTCCCACAGGCTTCAGTTTAGCAATGAGGCCATCTTTGCATGTTGATGGTGGGAGGCAGAGGGATGCTCTTTATGATTAATGGAGACCTAACACACCTGAATAATAGTCCCCACAGATATTATTATGGCCAGAAAAGCTTAATATCCCTATGAATTTCCCTTTGTGTCTTTGTTCAAGCAATAACCCCATCAGTCAGTCCTGGATATCAGGTCCATGTGAAAGGATATGACAGTTAAATTAAATGATGTTTAAATAAGCCCCCGTTGTGATTGTATTATACACATTATAAATTATGGAAAACAGTATTGAATTTTAGTAATTGTATTAGTATTGTTTGGAGACACATTGGAGGATATACATAAAGACACAACTGGAGCATTTGTGGCACTAACCAAACACATTCTAGGGAACAATGAAACATTCCTTTGACTTAATGGGTCTTTTCCCTTCCTGGATATTAGTCAGGTCTGTGAAAGTCTGTAACACCATGGTGAACTCTATAACATCCAAGAGATGAATTTATAAATATAGGGCAATTATTTTGCACCAGAATTAGTTCCCCTTTACCGCACACATATGTCTCTTTACTTACCTTTCAATAGAGCTGGTAGTCATGCACCATTACAATGGGATCCAAGCTTTTTGTAGCTAAGATTCAGGGTAGAAAAAACAGTTTATATGGCTGCCCACTATTTGATATAAGGCTAACTGTAGACATATTACACCATTCCAAAGAATATGAAATCGCAATTATGTATCTTGTACTGATCTGTAGAGTGTTAGCTTCATCTGTCGAGTCAACAAACTGTATATGTGGTGCAATGGTTATACTATCTACATCCAACAGTCGACCAACAGCCAGATCAAAGTAACCACCCTCCCAATGGCTAAAAACAAAGCATATCAAAACCAACAATCTGCCGAGTGCCTCACACAAAGGATTCACAGTGATTTATTTATCGAACAGTGCTAACCCTGCATTAGACTAAGGCTTTCATTTCAATGTCAGACGCATCCACCATATGGGCCTTTCACATATTTTTTAAGAAGTAGTTGACTTAATACAGAAATAAAAGTGTAAGAAAAACTAAATTAATCTATTCATACATCAAAGTTAGACTTTAGGATAGACTTTTTTTCCTTCAGGTATAAACACAAGCACTTCCATAATTTTTCTTATTCTTTTCTGCAATTTAACGTTTTCTTTAGGGCCCTTGGGAGACTAATATGCGCAATACATCTCGATGGTGTACTTTCCTTTGCCAGGCTTATGTTTGTAAATTATAGTACAGAAATGCTGCTTTGCAAAAAAATAAAGATTTTTGTCCAATTAATTCACAGAGTAATTACAATTTTATTTAGCATCCATTTGGGAGAAATTTCCATGCTTAATTAGATGGTCGTTTGGTTTTACTGCATGATTTATTACAGATTTCTTGATTACACACTTTATGCACTATATACAGTAGTAAGTTACATTTATAACTCTGGCATCATATTGTTGTCAGTGACTTTACTGAGAAGGAATAGTGAACAGAACTAAAGAACAGAACTGCACACGTGAAAACTGCACACATAATAGTCAGTTATCATACAAAGTTTATAGTGTTCCCATATCAGAAGGTCTAAGTCTAGGCGTGGGTGACATTTTTCACCTCATAAGCAAAAATTTGCACTTCCAGTCAAGTGGGACATTTCCAATGAAGACTGCTGATTTTTCTCTTTTTTTCCTCCGCTATCCTCCACTGCACTGGTATCCATAGAACCATATATACTACCCCCCCCCCCAAGCTTTTTCCTGCGGTACTGGCAGAAATATAACCATACATACTGCCCCCCAGCCTTGTCCCACTGCACTGGTATCAATAGAACCACACATACTGACCCCCAGCCTTGTCCTGCTGTACTGGCAGCAATATAACCACACACACTGACCACCCAGCCTTGTTCTACTGCACTGGTATACATACAAACACACATACTGACCACCCAGCCTTGTTCCGCTGCACTGTTATACATACAAACATGCATACTGCCCCCCAGCCTTGTCCCACTGCACTGGTATCCATAGAGCCACATATACTGACCCCCTCCCTAGCCTTGTCCTGCGGTACTGGCAGCAATATAACCACACATACTGCCCCCCAGCCTTGTCCCACTGCACTGGTAGCAATATAACTGTGACAGGTACAGGGGTTACTTCTTGGTAGACCGAGGGTTAAAGGGATAGTAATACTTCATTTTAACTTTATTTTATTTTGTTGGCATTAAAAAAAACATGAAGAATGATATAAGTCTTATCTCTCAAACCTTTATGGTTTATGAGATATTCACAAGCAAAGTTTCCCCTCCCACCCCTTTTACCTAGTGTAAGCAATCTCTTCTCAGATGTGGAATCAAGTCCATAGACCAGACAGATAACAGCAGGGGACAATCTTCTTCCTATGAGAACAATGAAAGCATTGCCCCCTTGACAAGTTTTTTAGCTTTTTCCCTTATCTTAATTGAAGATTGTCCCTCTCTGCAGTCTACCTGGTACCTCCCTTCTGATCTGGCTGAGCAGTGTTACATCAGTAAAAGGGGCGGGAGGGGGATACTTTATCATTGAATTACTCTTTAACTACAACTCTGACAGAACTGAAATAACACTCTCCAAAGTCCAGATACTATGATGATTAATTAGAGCTGCTTTTATTATGAAACATTCCTATCCCTTTAAGCAATTTATCCAGACAGACAAAAAGATAATAAATTGCATTTATTAGAGAGGTTGCTGTTCTCTTCTTGGTGTGCCAGGAAAGTTGTACAGATTGCCAGGGGTTCCACATAATACTCCATTTTAGCTTTATACTGGAGCTTACACATAGTCCCACTAGAGGCAAGAGTGGGCATCCTGCCCACTACACATGCTGCTGGATTACATGAGGTTTTGTTGTATCTATTAGTCCTGACAGAGGATTTGGAGAAGGCATGCTAAGAGATAATCCACAGCCACTTTCCTTAGTCTTAGGCCACAGCCACCGAAGTTTAGCTTCCTGTCCACCATCCTTGTTATGGGAACTTCAGGGCACTTTCTGTGTCTGCAGCTGCCTCAGCTTAGCTTTACAGCCCACAACTGAAAGAGGCACCTGGCCACTTCAGTGCCCACTCACACTAACTCTTCCCATAAGGGCACACATCAGTCCCAGTTTCCCCAGTACTGCATTAGAAAGCACATGGACCAGTCCAACTCCAGACTGGCCTCAGGCCTCCCTCCATTCTAAGGAGGCCTCCTCCCCTGCTCAAACATTCCCATCTCTCTTCTGTCTCTTAGGCTTCTTTCTTCCCACCCCCTACAGGATCTGATGTCACAGGTACCATTTACAAGGTCTATTTTGCTTAGCCTGGTGTAAGGGGAAAGGGACACACATTCTACTCAAAGAGTTACTCCACCCCCTCTATCTGCCCAGGTATTTGATATTCCTTTCTTCAAGTTGTTCCAGTGACCCGGGGCAGGGGCATCTGGTAACATTGAATCTCCTTGGTTAGCTAGACTGGATGACACCATCCCTCTGTGCATCAAACATACATACTAACTAACCCATTCAATGTTGGTAAATGCAAATATAAAGCAATGGGAGCGCTCACTGTTTTCTTAGAGGGAGGACAGGATGTTTAAATGAAGAAATATAAAATTAGGTATTTGAAACCTTAGCTAGTAAATTAACTAACCAAGAGTATCGGTATAAATCGATAAAAGGCAGGAGGTATATAAGGTCAGAACAATAACGAAAATTGCTTAAGACAATAAGAAGCAAATATAGTTCAGACAGTTAAAACATATATGTGTTTGAGTGCCAGTAACACAGTTCCTTTTTTATGAAAAGGTTTTTTAAAAAAAAAAATGGGTTAAAAAATTAGTTAATGAAGTCCAAACCATAAATTAGTAGATGTAAAGAAGGATGAATTATTTTATTATAAGAGATGATGAAGGATGAATTAGTTCATGATGGGAGATGATGGATGATGATAGATGAGTAGAGGGTTGAAGTCAGATCCTTAACTATGTCTCAGACGCTCTGTGCTGCCATCAAGTGCCCGGAGTCCACTCGAGCAGTATAATATGAAAAGAGAAGAAAAGGAAAAAACAGGGCACCAGAGATCTAAGTGTAGTATATAAGGTCTGCAGTATTACTCACTGTAAATCTTCAAAGGAAGTATACATGAAAAATAAATAGATGTAAATGTAACTGAAAAAGATTTAATAAAAATATGTATATATACATAAACATCACATTTATAAAAGTGTATGTGTCAGATAGATAAAAATGTAGAGATATTCTCTACGAATAAGATTAGGGGGGACACAAAAATATAGTAAAAAATAGGAAATAGAAACAATTGGGCATAAAAAACATGCTCAGTATTGGGAACACCCAGACATGTAATAATAATGAAGAATGAAGTTGTTATCTGTATTCTCAAGGGGTGATTTATATGTAGGAATACGCTATTGTGAGCAATGTGAGAGAAGAGGTGAGTTAACTGCTGTTGGAGTAAGTAAAATCTCTCTCCCTCAGTAGTTCTGCACTCACCAGATTAACTCCTTTATCACAGCAAATAAATGATAGACAAGCGATCAGCTCACCAGATTGCCCCTTGGCGGAATGCGTGTCACAAGTCAGAAGATCACCGCTATCTCTTCTCCGGGAAGGTTTCTCCTGTTACGTGGGATGTGAATGTTTTAGTCTTGTTTTTAATAAAGCAGGGTGCAAGGTAAATGGCCACATTAAGCATTTCCCATCACATATGGTCCATTTGATTGTTTATTTGAATGATTGTGGGTGTCATTCCGTATAGCTGATGGTGCTAACGTCTTTTCTATAGATAAATCTAGGTTTTGATGGAATTATTTTCCGCAAAGTTTTATCTCCTTTTAAGATCTTCCAGTTTCTCTTAAAGATTTTTTCAATTTGCCTGAAGCTGCAGAATATCTGCTGATGAATGGAATGTTAATTATTTTATTTGTTCCTTCTCCTGTGTTGGGAGGATTACTGGTTTTTGGTGGTTTTTCCCTTTTCTCCAAGAGATGTGATCTGGATGTCTGTTTAGAGCATTCCAAGGCTAGCCAGCTAGTAGCTTTTTTATATCCTTTTTCGATACATATACCTTCCAACGTTGCAGCTTGGATGTCAAAATCCTTTTCATCTGTACAGTTTCTCTTAATCCTTAAGAACTGGCCATATGGGACGTTGCTTAACCATTTTCGGTGGTGTCCACTAGCGGCCTCAATGTATCCGTTCGCATCCACTTGTTTTTGGTGTGTGCGTGTCCTTATTTGTCCATCTTCTCTGCTCATGATGTCCAGATCCAGGAAAGTTACAGATGTTGTACTTATCGTGTATGTGAAATGTAGACCCAGGTCATTCTGGTTTATGGAACTGAGAAATTCGTGGCGTTTTATTGCTCCACTGTTACAATTTACCTTGGTTTCAGCGTCATCTGCAGACGAGAGGCTTCAAGCATGCAGCAGGCCTCTGTTTTATGTGTTTGCTTCCTGTAGTCTCCTCCTTCCTACCTCCTTCTACATACTTCCTCCCTCTGAGTTGCTCCTCCTACCTACTTCCTGTGGAGGGGTTTAAAAGGCAGTCTGAGTCCTGACTCAGTTACCCTTGCATTGTTGTTCATAGCAGTGCTATTACCTTGGGCTCTGTGTATGACCTGGCTAGTCTTCCATCCAACCTGGTGCTGACCTGTGGCTCTGTCTGACAATTCTTTTGTCTCTTCCTATAGTGGACACCCAATCTGGTGCAGACTTGTGGCTCTGGCTGACTACCTGAACTGTGTATGACCTGGCTTGTCTGACTACCCTCTCTGGTGCTGACTTGTGGCTCTGTCTGACTATTCTTACATTTGTTCCTTGTACCTAGCAGACACCCAATCTAGTGAAGACCTGGGGGTCTGGTAGACTAGCTCATATACTGACTGTAGGTGTGAGTCAGATACCGCTCCCTACCGACTGCAGACTTGAGTCAGATATCTCTCCCTACTGACTGCAGGAGTGAGTCAGTACTCTCGCTCGTCGGATCAAGATCCAGTGTTCCTGTTTTTGCTCCTGCTCTTGGTTCCTGTAGAGACTACCAGTGGCTGAGGCCGAGTCTCTAACAGAGTGGTCAAGCTTGGCAGCCTACTATTCCTGATAGCAGTGCTTGCTGGCTTGTACCCTCTGCTTGTTACTTGTGTATATAGTGTGTTCTACTTTTCTATTATTAATACATTTTGCATTTAACTATACCGTACTGACTCCTGAACTTTGTTGGTGAACATCCACTCTCCAGGATAAGTAGAAGGCCGTCTATATAACGGGCGTATAGTGTCAGATCTTGATGATGTTTCTTCCAAATCTGTGTCACCTCCCAGACTCCCATGAATATATTGGCACACTATGGGGCAAAGCGTGTCCCCATCGCAGTGCCCCTGGTCTGGCGATAATGTGTGTTCTTGAAAATGAAGTGATTGTGTTAGAGTTTGAAGTCAATACTGTCTAGAATTAACTGGATTTGTTCCTGTCTCAGATTCTGGCCTTTTGTCAGGGTGGCTTTCACTGCTTGTATTCCTGCTTGATGTTGGATAATAGTGTACAGTGAGGTTACATCGCAGCTGACCCAGATGTATTCTGGTGACCACTGGATATTACTTAATTTTCTAAGGATATCTGTAGATTCCTGTATATATGATGGTAACTGTTGGACATATGTCTGAAGGAAATGATCATTA
Source organism: Rhinophrynus dorsalis (assembly GCA_037306005.1). Classification (NCBI taxonomy): domain Eukaryota; kingdom Metazoa; phylum Chordata; class Amphibia; order Anura; family Rhinophrynidae; genus Rhinophrynus; species Rhinophrynus dorsalis. Next base: position 128,193,602 of record CM074728.1, read on the forward strand.
TACTGGGAAAGGTTGCTAGTCAAAGAGCTGATACCTGAGATGATGGGTCTACCTGGTAGATTAGTGATATTTTTGTGTATTTTAGGGAGGTGATAAAAGATGGGTATTACTGGATTTTGGATGGATGTTGGATACTGATAAACTGGAATTCTGATTGTTTTAGAATTCCCTTTTGGTATGCCTTTGCAATAAGGTTGCTGTAATCTTCATGGAATCCATGTATAGGGTTAGCTGAAAGTACCTCAAAGAATGATTCATCACTCAAAATTCTATTTGCTTCCTCTATGTAATCGGTTTTGTTTTGGATCACCAGTAGGGATCGGTGAAAATTTCCGCCTCAAACTGAAATCGGCGAAAAATGGCACTTTCTGCTTTGTGAAAAATTTCCCTGTGATAAGTGCAAATTTTCTGCTTTTTTCTGCTTTGTTCGCCTAGCTCATTCCATTGAAATCAATGGGAACATTGAATTTATACACAACACATAGCAAGTATTATTTTATTTCCCAAAGGCATAGTATCAAAGGGGCATGAGGGTGCCTGCGTTGGTGGGGTATGGGGAAAGAATCAGTTGAACAGGGGATGATTTTTGGGGGGTTTCTTGTCTGCTACTGGGGTGGACTGATACTTGAATTGATAGAGTATTTTGTAGAGGATGATTTTGTTTGATTTGTTGTTAGAGGCCTTTGTAGGACTTAGACTTATTAGAGGCCCAAGCCCTGAATAAACATTGATTTGTATGACTAAGGATTGTTAGAAACAAACTATCCAAAATTTTGGTTGTTTAACCCCTTAAGGACCGGACGTTATGGGACATTTCCGTCCCATAACGTCCGCATAGGGGAACTTTGAGGCGCCGGTACACGTGACCTGTCACGTGTATCGGCGCGTCACTATGGGGCTTGAAACAGATCGCTCCGATCTTGGAGCGGTCTATTTCATGCCCTATTTTTACTTACAGCGCTCCCGGTAGAGCGCTGTAAGTAAAAAGTACGTGACGTACCAGGACCGTCAAGGGTCTTTCAAGCAAGTTTACCCTTGACGGTCCTGGTACGTCAAGGGTCCCTAAGGGGTTAAGCAGCAGGATGATTAGGCAGCTGAAAGGGAATGGGATCAACAATAGCAGTAACATGGAAGATGGATGATGAAGGATCCACTTGCCACGACTGGCTCCAGTGATGCACCTGAGGCAGTAGCAGCAGAATAAGTAGCCCCCAGTATATGTGGAGAAAAGAAGAAGTTGGCCATTAAATCTTCTCCACCTGCCCCTCCTCCAAAATCATCATGGGCGTATTGTTATTAGAATATATTTTTTCTCCTGAGAGCAGGAACAGCGGGTCTCATCAGCAACTGCAATGTGCACAGTGTGTATGTGGTAAATAACATCTGGGGGCACAACTGTATCCAAACACCATGACACCCAAAACCAAGTACTGCCGCTGTCACTGTGCCCCTTTTCCAGACCCACTAAGGACACATGACAACTTGCTGACAAACATCTTAGCATATTCTGTGGGATGGGATCTCCTCAGATGACGCTTGATGCCCTGCTTGCCATTCTCCTCCACCACACTGGCATTTGTGGTTAGTACACCACACAGTGAGCAATGGGTAGAGATGAACTGCCTCATCCTAACATCAACTGAGTGGCTATCATTTGGCGGGGGAGGTAATGAACGAGGTGGATTGGCAGAAGATGTAGTTACCCTATAAGGTGATGGCGAGCTAGTTGTTTCACTCATCATGGAACTTCCATTTTCTGCCTGGGTTGTTCTATTTCTCCTCCTCTTTGATCTCCACCTCTTGTTGTCTTTCTGGTGAGTCAGGGACAGCAAAAGCAATGCTTGATTTCTGTGGTGTGTGTGTGTGTCTTTAACCCTTTGAGTGCCAGAGGGGTACACAATCATTGTTCTGCAATGCGTTGCGTACCCCTCTGGCTCTCAAAGAGTTAACATGTTTGACATAAATGTCATGGTGTCTGTGTTTCATGTGTGATATCAGGGCAGTTGTGCCAAGGTGTGTTCCCTCCTTTCCTCTTCTCACTGACTTGTCACAAATTGTGCACAGTGCCGTTGTTGCTGATGACTGTACTGTGCCTGTCCCAACAGAAAAATAGTCCCACACCCATGATGACTTCAGGGGGAAGGGAACAGCTGGAGAAGAATTGGATGATTTTTAAGATTTCTAATGTAATATTTGTTTTTATTTTATGCCTGTGATATTTGATAAAGGGGCAACTCCCTGAAACTCATCATCACACTAGGATCTCAAATAGCCAAAAGTTCACGTATTGACATGTTTTATATATTCATTTGGCATTATTATCTTTTTGGAATAAATTATTTTCATAAAACTTCTGGAGGACCCTAAGCTTGTTTTACAGAGCAAAAGTGACTGTAACGGGACAGTCTGACTCTTACCACATTTGCTTTAATTGGTTACATCCTACACCAGCTATTCTACTACAAATTGTGAGTACAAGATCAGCGCAATTGAGATATCAGTTTGTGGCTAGAGATGTCTGTTTGGTGGTTTGTGCTCTTTCTTTCCGTGTGTTTCTTTTCTTTCCAAGGCTCCGAATCTACACTGAGGAGTACATTTAGATGACACAGCATCCATCGTTCAGAGAGACTGAATGGGGGCAGTCATATTCCCCTCATCTGTGTATGCTGATCACTATAAGTGATCAATAATATTGTAAGTATGGTGTTTTCTTTTGGTGGTGGTCCTTCATTGGCAAAGATATATTGCACTAAGGAGAGCCCTTTTTTTCTTCTCCAGTGTCCACGGTGGTCTGTGACACATTAGCCTGCTCCTCAGCATCCTGCTGCCCTTGCATCTCAGAAGCAGAAGGAATTAGAGCAGTCGCAAATTCCTCTAATTCCAAAATGTCATTGCTGGTGGTGGTGGTGATGCCCATCCTCATCCCTGTCTCCCATTCCTTCTCAGTTTCTGCTAAAAAGACAATCAATGTCTCTTCCACCCCAGCTTCTCCAGCATCATCACCCCACCACCACTACTCCCTACATGCTGCTGTTGCTGCTGCTACTCTATTCCAGACATCTCACTGCTGCTTGGAGGAGGTGACGAGCATTGTGACAGAGGGTCCCCTAATGTCAAACTTGTCATTGCCTTTTGACCTGAAGAAGAAGGCAGACTAGCACTAGCAGCAGTAGCAGCAGACACAGGCAGCTGATGGTATTAATTTTGAGCCTACTGTCCCCCAGCACCAGTTCTGGCCTCTTAAGGATCATTTTCAACTTGGACACTGTAGTGAAGGGAAGGTGAGGAGGACTCCCAGAGCAAGAGGAATGGTGTGGGCTCCCTTGACCGCTAGTCTAGATTCTGTCAAATGTTTCCCCTACAACTCCAGCTGCTTCAACATTACTGTTACTAACCAACCACATCAAATTCAGTCACAGAGTCTTCCTCCTTAGTCTCACAGTCACTAGTAATATGATGATATTGTTGATTACCCCCTCCTTCACTCATAACACTAACAAGCTGCTGGACCTTAGTAGCAGTAGTACTAGCACTGGTGATTTAGGGTCCCTTGCTGTCACATTTGGCATAATCTTCTCCTTTCCCCCCTGAGTACTACAAGACACACTAGCAGTAGGCAAAGTATTGGTGGCAGCAGGTTCAGCACTGGTAGGAGGTACAACACTGGAAGAAGGATCAGCACTGGCAGCAGGTTCAACACTAGTGGCTGCAGTTACAGAAATGGTGGCACTGGCAGTAGGGCCAGCACGTCTTGCAGCAGGTACAGGCAACTGACCTGTCCTGCTCTCACTAGTACTACCCTTTTCTCCCTCCCTTCCCATTCCCTTTTATCCCTTCGTTACCATTCCTTTTTCTTCCTTCCTTCCCATTAAATTCTCCAAGATCCTTTGGGGTGATTTAGGGGGACTGGACATCATTGGTTCAGTACTGCTGGTCACTTCCTCCTCAGACTCAGTGGACACATAATAAGAGTCCTTCCAGTTCCTCTTTTTGCTGCCCATAATGATAGGAGTCACTATGAGCCTCTCCTGCCTCACTTTCTGCAGAATATCACAAGAGAACAGCACAGCATGTCTATCTCGCTCTGTAGCTGCTTCTATTGTGTCTGCCTTCAGTGAAAATGTCACATTTTTATAGTGGACGTGTGAAAACAATGTAAATCAATAGTTGAAAACTTTATAGCCATTGAAAAAATGGTGAAAGATTTTGGCCAATGGGTGAAAGATGCAAAAAATTTAACCGCTAGTTTTAAAGCGGATTTTCCCGCGAAAAAGCAAATGACAACGTGGTTTTCGTGAAATTTCTTGCGGGAACACGGCAACAACTTTCGCCCCCATCCCGAATCACCAGTCTTAATCCCTTGTCCGTTTCCCTAAAAATCAGGGAGTCATTCTCCATAAGTAGTTTCAAAACTGTTTTTTTCTTTATGATTAAGGTTATGTTTAAACTTGATAGGTTTTGAAAACATCTTACGAATGTCCTGTATCACCATGTCTGTAAAGGCTTCTATGTGGGGTCCTCTCATATTGACTGGGTTTAATATGGAAGGAGGTTTCAAGTCAGAAAGTTTAAACGGTAAAGATTCATTACTTGGATCTTCCACCTGAGATTGTTCCAGACTTTCACCGCAGAGCCCCATTAGGATTTTTAGTGTTTCTTTATCTTAGTGAACTACCTCATTGGGCTCTGTTTTCATTTCTTTTCTCTATTTTTTATTGGCATAGGATTTCTTAAGAGTTAATTTTCATCTCTTTACATATTATAAATGCTGGTAAATGACCAACACTCTCTAATGCATACGCATACAGGGGACATTAATGTTTTCAAGAATGGGAACATGTGAAGACAATGGAGATCACTGAAAACAGACATGTTTCATTCTTGTGGTGACAACCATTCCATCACAATAACCACACATAATGACCCCCAGCCTTGTCCCTCTGCACTGGTAGCAATATAACTACACATAATGGCCCCCAGCCTTGTCCTGCTGCACTAGTAGCAATATAACTACACATAATGGCCCCCAGCCTTGTCCCACTGGTATCCATAGAGCAACACATACCTTTCCCCAGTCTTGTCCCAATGCACTGGTGGTCAAAGAACCACACATACTGACTCACAGCCTTGTCCCACTGTGCTAGTATACACTGAACCACACACTGACCTCCCAGCCTTGTCCACTTTTCTGATAGCTGTAGAACCAGGCATATACACCCCAAGCCTTGTGCCACATCCCTGGTAGCCATAGAACTAAATATAAAGAAATCTGTGCTTCTTTCTTGTTCCTGTTGTTTATCTTACATGTAAAAAATGCTCTTAATGGTATATATGGGTGTGTGATATTAACACCCTCTATCTCACACAAAGGTATAAAAACACGCAACTTATAGAAACCAGATAGAGATCAAAGCAGCAACAATTTAGTAATATCGGAAAAAATCACCCAGCATGGACAGTGATCGATGATTCAACAGTTATGCATTAACCCCTTAATTACTTTTAAATGGTACTTAGAGACTATGTTTGTGGTGTAGGCTCCAGACCTGCCCAACTGCAACTTTACTGTGTACCAGTATAAACCCAGTAGGTATAAACCCAGTAAACCTGCAGCTTGCTGACTTGAGTGCGTTCATACCAGGCAATAAAATTTTTTTGTAAAGTTGATACCTTTATTGGCTAACTAAACAGATTTAAAATGCAAGCTTTCAAGACTTCTTAGGTCTCTTCCTTAGGCATGTTATACAGATAAATATGAAAACTTCTCTCTTAAATACAAGTACACATTACATTGTTTATAATAGAAATCAGATAAGAACGTTAGTCCAAATGGGGACTGCAATTGGTACCCGAATGGCACCACAATATGCCAACTTGTTCATGGCAAAGTTAGAAGAGGACTTCCTGTCCACCTGCCAGACAAAACCCCTGGTCTATCTCCGCTACATAGATGATGTTCTTATCATCTGGACAGCCAGTGAAGAGGAACTTCTCAAATTCCACAAAAATGACAATGCATTCCACCCCAGTATCAATCTAACACTCAGTCACTCACGCACAAACATTAACTTCCTAGACACAACTATCAGTATTCAGAACAACTCCATCCACACATCCTTGTACCGTAAACCAACAGACAGACCAACCTACCTGAGGAATGATAGCTTTCACCCAAAACACACAAAGAACTCCATCATATACAGCCAAGCCATCAGATATAATCGCATCTGTTCTGACATGGCGGACCGTGACAAGCACCTCCAGAAACTCAGAGGGGACTTTATAAGACAGGGTTACAGTGCAAGGATTATTGACAGTCAGATACAGAAAGCTACCCATATACCAAGAAAAGATCTGTTGAGCTACAAAGAACAGCATAAGGGAAACCGTGTGCCACTTGTTGTCACTTACCACCCCCAGGTTGAAGCTCTGCGCAAAATATCAAGTGAACTTCAAGCAACCTTACACACAGATGAAAGACTTAAGAACATATTTCCACAGCCTCCCTTACTCTCCTTCAGACAGCCTCCCAATTTAAAGCAACTGATGGTAAGGAGTGCCCTGAACAAAAACACAAAAAATGGCACATTACCCTGCCTACAAAGTAGGTGTAAAACCTGTGCACACATTTATACCACAGACAAGATACCCATACCAAACACCCAGTTACACCATAAGATCAATGGTAATTTCACCTGCAAATCATCCAATGTAATATACCTTATCATGTGTGCAAAATGCCCAACAGCTTTTTATGTGGGGGAAACAGGACAGAAATTACATAAGAGGTTTAATTCCCACAGATCCAGCATTAACAACAAAAAGACAGAGACACCAGTGGGAGAACATTTTTGCCAAAGTGGGCACAGTATCAGGGATATTAAATTGACTGTACTAATGGGACAATTTCGCAATCAGAGGGACAGAAAGTTATGGGAGGTAAAATTAATGTTACAATTTGACTCTTTGACCTATGGCATGAACAGGGACAGAGAATTCCTGACACAGTACTTAATGGTGAATTAACTTTTACGACAGTCCCTCTGGAATCATAAATACCTGGACTCAGAGGAAGAATGCTATTTAAATCACATCCTCTACCATTGACTGATCAAGGAATTGGTATCTGGACTAACGTTCTTATCTGATTTCCATTATAAACAATGTAATGTGTACTTGTATTTAAGAGAGAAGTTTTCATATTTATCTGTATAACATGCCTGAGGAAGAGACCTAAGAAGTCTTGAAAGCTTGCATTTTAAATCTGTTTAGTTAGCCAATAAAGGTATCAACTTTACAAAAAAATTTTGTATCCTGTATTTCTACGGCTAACACGGTACCAACTCTCATCTATTACATACCAGGCAATAGTCGTCTGTGTACAAGGCACCAAAGTCCAACAGCTCCAAGCATGGGCAGCCTCATTCATACATCATCACCGACTTGGTTCAGCCTATGGGTAATGGGCCTTCATGCTGCAGCCTGATCAGATGCAGGGTCACAGTAAAATACTTCTGGGTAATGCAGATTTGGTAATTAATTTTGCTCTACACATTCAGTACAAGATCCCCTCCTCCACTGTGATCCACACATACAGTACAAGATCTCCTCCTGCACTGTGATCTACACATACAGTACAAGATCTCCTCTTGCACTGTGATCTACACATACAGTACAATATCTCCTCCTGCACTGTGATCTACAAATACAGTATATGATCTCCTCCTGCACTGTGATCTACATATACAGTACAAGATCCTCTCCTGCACTGTGATCTACATATACAGTACAAGATCTCCTCCTGCACTGTGATCTACACATACAGTACAATATCACCTCCTGCACTGTGATCTACATATACAGTACAAGATCTCCTCCTGCACTGTGATCTACACATACAGTACAAGATCTCCTCCTGCACTGTGATCTACACATACAGTACAATATCTCCTCCTGCACTGTGATCTACACATACAGTACAAGATCTCCTCCTGCACTGTGATCTACATATACAGTACAAGATCTCCTCCTGCACTGTGATCTACACATACAGTACAAGATCTCCTCCTGCACTGTGATCTACACATACAGTACAATATCTCCTCCTGCACTGTGATCTACACATACAGTACAAGATCTCCTCCTGCACTGTGATCTACACATACAGTACAAGATCTCCTCCTGCACTGTGATCTACACATACAGTATATGATCTCCTCCTGCACTGTGATCTACACATACAGTACAAGATCTCCTCCTGCACTGTGACCTACATATACAGTACAAGATCTCCTCCTGCACTGTGATCTACACATACAGTACAAGATCCTCTCCTGCACTGTGATCTACACATACAGTACAAGATCTCCTCCTGCACTGTGATCTACATATACAGTACAAGATCTCATCCTGCACTGTGATCCACACATACAGTACAAGATCTCCTCCTGCACTGTGATCTACACATACAGTAATAGATCCCCTCCTCCACTATGATCTACATATACAGTACAAGATCTCCTCCTGCACTGTGATCCACACATATACTACAAGATCTCCTCCTGCACTGTGATCTACACATACAGTACAAGATCTCCTCCTGCATTGTGATCTACATATACAGTACAAGATCCCCTCCTGCACTGTGATCTACATATACAGTACAATATCTCCTCCTGCACTGTGATCTACACATACAGTACAAGATCTCCTCCTGCACTGTGATATACACATACAGTACAAGATCTCCTCCTGCACTGTGATCTACACATACAGTATATGATCTCCTCCTGCACTGTGATCTACATATACAGTACAAGATCTCCTCCTGCACTGTGATCTACACATACAGTACAATATCTCCTCCTGCACTGTGATCTACATGTACAGTACAAGATCTCCTCCAGCACTGTGATCTACACATGCAGTACAAGATCTCCTCCTGCACTATGATCTACATAAACAGTACAAGATCTCCTCCTGCACTGTGATCTACATATACAGTACAAGATCTCCTCCTGCACTGTGATCTACACATGCAGTACAAGATCTCCTCCTGCACTATGATCTACATATACAGTACAAGATCTCCTCCTGCACTGTGATCTACACATACAGTACAAGATCTCCTCCTGCACTGTGATCTACACATACAGTACAAGATCTCCTCCTGCACTGTGATCTACATATACAGTACAATATCTCCTCCTGCACTGTGATCTACATATACAGTACAAGATCTCCTCCTGCACTGTGATCTACACATACAGTACAATATCTCCTCCTGCACTGTGATCTACACATACAGTACAAGATCTCCTCCTGCACTGTGATCTACACATACAGTACAAGATCTCCTCCTGCACTGTGATCTACACATACAGTATATGATCTCCTCCTGCACTGTGATCTACACATACAGTACAAGATCTCCTCCTGCACTGTGACCTACATATACAGTACAAGATCTCCTCCTGCACTGTGATCTACACATACAGTACAAGATCCTCTCCTGCACTGTGATCTACACATACAGTACAAGATCTCCTCCTGCACTGTGATCTACATATACAGTACAAGATCTCATCCTGCACTGTGATCCACACATACAGTACAAGATCTCCTCCTGCACTGTGATCTACACATACAGTAATAGATCCCCTCCTCCACTATGATCTACATATACAGTACAAGATCTCCTCCTGCACTGTGATCCACACATATACTACAAGATCTCCTCCTGCACTGTGATCTACACATACAGTACAAGATCTCCTCCTGCACTGTGATCTACATATACAGTACAAGATCCCCTCCTGCACTGTGATCTACATATACAGTACAATATCTCCTCCTGCACTGTGATCTACACATACAGTACAAGATCTCCTCCTGCACTGTGATATACACATACAGTACAAGATCTCCTCCTGCACTGTGATCTACACATACAGTATATGATCTCCTCCTGCACTGTGATCTACATATACAGTAAAAGATCTCCTCCTGCACTGTGATCTACACATACAGTACAATATCTCCTCCTGCACTGTGATCTACATGTACAGTACAAGATCTCCTCCAGCACTGTGATCTACACATGCAGTACAAGATCTCCTCCTGCACTATGATCTACATATACAGTACAAGATCTCCTCCTGCACTGTGATCTACATATACAGTACAAGATCTCCTCCTGCACTGTGATCTACACATGCAGTACAAGATCTCCTCCTGCACTATGATCTACATATACAGTACAAGATCTCCTCCTGCACTGTGATCTACACATACAGTACAAGATCTCCTCCTGCACTGTGATCTACACATACAGTACAAGATCTCCTCCTGCACTGTGATCTACATATACAGTACAATATCTCCTCCTGCACTGTGATCTACATATACAGTACAAGATCTCCTCCTGCACTGTTATCTACATATACAATACAAGATCTCCTCCTGCACTGTGATCTACACATACAGTACAAGATCCCCTCCTGCACTGTGATCTACATATACAGCACAAGATCTCCTCCTGCACTGTGATCTACACATACAGTACAAGATCTCCTCCTGCACTGTGATCTACACATACAGTATATGATCTCCTCCTGCACTGTGATCTACATATACAGTACAAGATCTCCTCCTGCACTGTGATCTACACATACAGTACAAGATCCTCTCCTGCACTGTGATCTACATATACAGTACAAGATCTCCTCCTGCACTGTGATCTACATATACAGTACAAGATCTCATCCTGCACTGTGATCCACACATACAATACAAGATCTCCTCCTGCACTGTGATCTACACATACAGTACTAGATCCCCTCCTCCACTATGATCTACATATACAGTACAAGATCTCCTCCTGCACTGTGATCTACATATACTACAATATCTCCTCCTGCACTGTGATCTACACATACAGTACAAGATCCTCTCCTGCACTGTGATCTACACATACAGTACAATATCTCCTCCTGCACTGTGATCTACATATACAGTACAAGATCTCCTCCTGCACTGTGATCTACACATACAGTACAATATCTCCTCCTGCACTGTGATCTACACATACAGTACAAGATCTCCTCCTGCACTGTGATCTACACATACAGTACAAGATCTCCTCCTGCACTGTGATCTACACATACAGTATATGATCTCCTCCTGCACTGTGATCTACACATACAGTACAAGATCTCCTCCTGCACTGTGACCTACATATACAGTACAAGATCTCCTCCTGCACTGTGATCTACACATACAGTACAAGATCCTCTCCTGCACTGTGATCTACACATACAGTACAAGATCTCCTCCTGCACTGTGATCTACATATACAGTACAAGATCTCATCCTGCACTGTGATCCACACATACAGTACAAGATCTCCTCCTGCACTGTGATCTACACATACAGTAATAGATCCCCTCCTCCACTATGATCTACATATACAGTACAAGATCTCCTCCTGCACTGTGATCCACACATATACTACAAGATCTCCTCCTGCACTGTGATCTACACATACAGTACAAGATCTCCTCCTGCACTGTGATCTACATATACAGTACAAGATCCCCTCCTGCACTGTGATCTACATATACAGTACAATATCTCCTCCTGCACTGTGATCTACACATACAGTACAAGATCTCCTCCTGCACTGTGATATACACATACAGTACAAGATCTCCTCCTGCACTGTGATCTACACATACAGTATATGATCTCCTCCTGCACTGTGATCTACATATACAGTACAAGATCTCCTCCTGCACTGTGATCTACACATACAGTACAATATCTCCTCCTGCACTGTGATCTACATGTACAGTACAAGATCTCCTCCAGCACTGTGATCTACACATGCAGTACAAGATCTCCTCCTGCACTATGATCTACATATACAGTACAAGATCTCCTCCTGCACTGTGATCTACACATACAGTATATGATCTCCTCCTGCACTGTGATCTACACATACAGTACAATATCACCTTCTGCACTGTGATCTACATATACAGTACAAGATCTCCTCCTGCACTGTGATCTACATATACAGTACAAGATCTCCTCCTGCACTGTGATCTACATAAACTACAAGATCTCCTCCTGCACTGTGATCTACACATACAGTACAAGATCTCATCCTACACTGTGATCCACACATACAGTACAAGATCTCCTCCTGCACTGTGATCTACACATACAGTACTAGATCCCCTCCTCCACTATGATCTACATATACAGTACAAGATCTCCTCCTGCACTGTGATCTACATATACTACAATATCTCCTCCTGCACTGTGATCTACACATACAGTACAAGATCCTCTCCTGCACTGTGATCTACACATACAGTACAATATCTCCTCCTGCACTGTGATCTACATATACAATACAATATCTCCTCCTGCACTGTGATCTACACATACAGTACAAGATCTCCTCCTGCACTGTGATCTACACATACAGTATATGATCTCCTCCTGCACTGTGATCTACATATACAGTACAATATCTCCTCCTGCACTGTGATCTACATATACAGTACAAGATCTTCTCCTGCACTGTGATCTACATATACAGTACAAGATCTCCTCCTGCACTGTGATCTACACATGCAGTACAAGATCTCCTCCTGCACTGTGATCTACACATACAGTACATGATCTCCTCCTGCACTGTGATCTACACATACAGTACAAGATCTCCTCCTGCACTGTGATCTACACATACAGTACAAGATCTCCTCCTGCACTGTGATCTACATATACAGTACAATATCTCCTCCTGCACTGTGATCTACATATACAGTACAAGATCTCCTCCTGCACTGTGATCTACATATACAATACAAGATCTCCTCCTGCACTGTGATCTACACATACAGTACAATATCTCCTCCTGCACTGTGATCTACATATACAGTACAAGATCCCCTCCTGCACTGTAATCTACACATACAGTACAAGATCCCCTCCTGCACTGTGATCTACACATACAGTACAAGATCTCCTCCTGCACTGTGATCTACATATACAGTACCAGATCCCCTCCTCCACTGTGATCTACACATACAGTACAATATCACCTCCTGCACTGTGATCTACACATACAGTACAATATCTCCTCCTGCACTGTGATCTACACATACAGTACAAGATCCCCTCCTCCACTGTGATCTACACATACAGTACAAGATCTCCTCCTGCACTATGATCTACACATACAGTACAATATCACCTCCTGCACTGTGATCTACACATACAGTACAATATCTCCTCCTGCACTGTGATCTACATATACAGTACAAGATCCCCTCCTGCACTGTGATCTACATATACAATGCAAGATCTCCTCCTGCACTGTGATCTACACATACAGTACAAGATCTCCTCCTGCACTGTGATCTACACATACAGTACAAGATCTCCTCCTGCACTGTGATCTACATATACAATACAAGATCTCCTCCTGCACTGTGATCTACATATACAGTACAAGATCTCCTCCTACACTGTGATCTACACATACAATATATGATCTCCTCCTGCACTGTGATCTACATATACAGTACAAGATCCTCTCCTGCACTGTGATCTACATATACAGTACAAGATCTCCTCCTGCACTGTGATCTACATATACAATACAAGATCTCCCCCTGCACTGTGATCTACACATACAGTACAAGATCCCCTCCTGCACTGTGATCTACATATACAGTACAAGATCCCCTCCTGCACTGTAATCTACACATACAGTACAAGATCCTCTCCTGCACTGTGATCTACACATACAGTACAAGATCTCCTCCTGCACTGTGATCTACATATACAGTACAAGATCTCCTCCTGCACTGTGATCTACACATACAGTACAATATCTCCTACTGCACTGTGATCTACACATACAGTACAAGATCTCCTCCTGCACTGTGATCTACATATACAGTGCAAGATCTCCTCCTGCACTGTGATCTACATATACAGTACAAGATCTCCTCCTGCACTGTGATCTACACATACAGTACAAGATCTCCTCCTGCACTGTGATCTACATATACAGTACAAGATGTCCTCCTGCACTGTGATCTACATATACAATACAAGATCTCCTCCTGCACTGTGATCTACATATACAGAACAAGATGTCCTCCTGCACTGTGATCTACATATACAATACAAGATCTCCTGCTGCACTGTGATCTACATATACAGTACAAGATGTCCTCCTTCACTGTGATCTACATATACAGTACAAGATGTCCTCCTGCACTGTGATCTACATATACAATACAAGATCTCCTCCTGCACTGTGATCTACATATACAGTACAAGATCCCCTCCTGCACTGTGATCTACATATATAGTACAAGATCTCCTCCTGCACTGTGATCTACATATACAATACAAGATCTCCTCCTGCACTGTGATCTACACATACAGTACAAGATCTCCTCCTGCACTGTGATCTACACATACAGTACAAGATCTCCTCCTGCACTGTGATCTACATATACAGTACAAGATCTCCTCCTGCACTGTGATCTACATATACAGTACAATATCTCCTCCTGCACTGTGATCTACATATACAGTACAAGATGTCCTCCTGCACTGTGATCTACATATACAATACAAGATCTCCTCCTGCACTGTGATCTACATATACAGTACAAGATCTCCTCCTGCACTGTGATCTACACATACAGTACAAGATCTCCTCCTGCACTGTGATCTACACATACAGTACAATATCTCCTCCTGCACTGTGATCTTGTAACGGTTTTCAGTACACTCAGAAGAGGACAGTTTGGTAAAACACAGTTTTATTGAAATCAGACAGAATAAAGTAACCCTTGTGGGTCCACCAATAGTTAACAATTAGTGTTGAGCGAGCGTGCTCGGCCGATGCTCGGATCGGCTCGAGCATCGCTCTGCTCGGCACATGGCGGTACTCGTACGAGTACCGCCATGTGCTCGCCCGACATGTTCGGGTGAAGAGGATCTGTGCCGGAAGAGGCACAGATCCGAAGACGCTCCGCTGGACCACCAGGGAATGGAGGTACGGGGGCATTGCGGAGATGAAGGGGGCATTGCGGAGATGAAGGGGGACATTGTGGAAGAGGGGCATAGACTCTATGCCCCTCTTCCACAATGTCCCCCTTCATCTCCGCTATGCCCGTCTTCCACAATGTGCCCCTTCATCTCCGCTATGCCCCTCTTCCACAATGTCCCCCTTCATCTCCTATGCCATAGCGGAGATGAAGGGGGACATTGTGGAAGAGGGGCATAGCGGAGATGAAGGGGGACATTGTGGAAGAGGGGCATAGAGTCTATGCCCCTCTTCCACAATGTCCCCCTTCATCTCCGCTATGCCCCTCTTCCACAATGTCCCCCTTCATCTCCGCTATGGCATAGGAGATGAAGGGGGACATTGTGGAAGAGGGGCATAGCGGAGATGAAGGGGGACATTGACCAGGCACCCTCCGCTCATCAGAGCAGGGGGTGCCTGGTTTAATGCTCGAGTGCTCCCATTCATTTGAATGGGGCTCGGGTGCTCGGCCGAGCACTCGAGCATCAGGGGGTGCTCGGTCAGAGCACCCGAGCACCCGAGCATCGGGGTGCTCGCTCATCCCTATTAACAATCAATACTGACACAGGACAGGTTACAAAATAACATAAACCCACACGGGTCCAGTATATATATCAGAGAGCAGTACATATACTGACACATGTCAGGAACAGTTTGTGTGAAACAGTGAGACACTGATGTGTAGGTGCTATTAGGCCTGGAGGCTGGGAGGCCTAAATAGCGAGGCCCAAGAAGCACTCTCTGCGGATGAGTGTCACAATAGCGACTAGGCCCAGGAAGAGTGAGCGAGGCCTTGGATGGGTCACGGACTACCGGCAGTACTGCAACAGGAGGAATAACGGAACACCCAGGAATCAACACAGACTGCAACCCAAGGTAACGGTACTGGACAACAAATGTTACAACGCTAGGCTTGATGGCAACTGCCGGGTAACAGAGCCACCTGAGGTGCCCAGGAGACCAACCTCAGTTAAGGAGTAGTGACCAGCCAGCATATAGTGTGCCATTAGAATAGCTCCTATCCGGGTGACCACCGGACAGCCCTGGTAATAGACGCTCAGGCTTGATGGCGACTGACAGGAGTGGAGACTAACTGAGGCGCCCAGGAGACCAACCTCAGTGGCAATGAAATAACAAGCCAAGCGTATAGTGAGCAAAAGAGATGTGCGTCAGCCCTGGGTAAGGAGGAAGGAGGCAGCAAGGCACAAATGGTTCGCACTCACCGAATGGTAAAGCAGTACACGAGGCAACCAACTGGGCCAGCATGCTCAAGACAGAGCACAGGAGATACTCTCTACTGGACTACCGGACGAGGTAGTGCACCGGGCTGGAGGCACTAAGAGCAGGAACGGAAGCCAATCCGGGTCGATGCACAGAACTGGAACGTCAGCCAGGCTGGGTTGGTACACGGAGCAGGAACGTCAGCCAATCCAAGTCGGTACATGGAGCAGGAACGTCAGCCAGGCCGGGTCGGTACACGGAGCAGGAACGTCAGCCAATCCAAGTTGGTACACGGAGCAGGAACGTCAGCCAGACCAAGTCAGTACACGGAGCAGGAACGTCAGCCAGACCAAGTTGGTACACGGAGCAGGAACAGAATCAGAGAGAGAAGTCAGGCAGTCCGGGTCATACACAATATTTCACACGATAACGACAGCAAGAGCTTAGCAACAGGAACAACACGAAAGGGCCCTGTAGAAATGATAGGGCTTAGTACTTAAAGGGTACCAGTGGGTGGAGCAATATCACGCTAGCCAATAAAAGGACTCAGGCACAATGCTGTAAAATGTCGCCAGCAATACATGGGCACCGTGATAGATCTACACATACAGTACAAGATCCTCTCCTACACTGTGATCTACACATACAGTACAAGATCTCCTCCTGCACTATGATATACACATACAGTACAATATCATCTCCTCCACTGTGATCTACACATACAGTACAATATCTCCTCCTGCACTGTGATCTACACATACAGTATATGATCTCCTCCTGCACTGTGATCTACACATACAGTACAAGATCTCCTCCTGCACTGTGATCTACACATACAGTACAATATCACCTCCTGCACTGTGATCTACACATACGGTACAATATCTCCTCCTACACTGTGATCTACACATACAGTACAAGATCTCCTCCTGCACTGTGATCTACATATACAGTACAAGATCTCCTCCTGTACTGTGATCTACACATACAGTACAAGATCTCCTCCTGCACTGTGATCTACACATACAGTACTAGATCACCTCCTGCACTGTGATCTACACATACAGTACAATATCTCCTCCTGCACTGTGATCTACACATACAGTACAATATCTCCTCCTACACTGTGATCTACACATACAGTACAAGATCTCCTCCTGCACTGTGATCTACATATACAGTACAAGATCTCCTCCTGCACTGTGATCTACACATACAGTACAAGATCTCCTCCTACACTGTGATCTACACATACAGTACAAGATCTCCTCCTGCACTGTGATCTACATATACAGTACAAGATCTCCTCCTGCACTATGATCTACACATACAGTACAAGATCTCCTCCTGCACTGTGATCTACACATACAGTATATGATCTCCTCCTGCACTGTGATCTACACATACAGTACAAGATCTCCTCCTGCACTGTGATCTACACATACAGTACAATATCTCCTCCTGCACTGTGATCTACACATACAGTATATGATCTCCTCCTGCACTGTGATCTACACATACAGTACAAGATCTCCTCCTGCACTGTGATCTACACATACAGTACAATATCTCCTCCTGCACTGTGATCTACACATACAGTATATGATCTCCTCCTGCACTGTGATCTACACATACAGTACAAGATCTCCTCCTGCACTGTGATCTACATATACAGTACAAGATCCACTCCAGCACTGTGATCTACACATACGGTACAATATCTCCTCCTACACTGTGATCTACACATACAGTACAAGATCTCCTCCTGCACTGTGATCTACATATACAGTACAAGATCCACTCTAGCACTGTGATATACACATACAGTACAAGATCTCCTCCTGCACTGTGATCTACACATACAGTACAAGATCTCCTCCTGCACTATGATCTACACATACAGTACTAGATCTCCTCCTGCACTGTGATCTACATATACAGTACAAGATCTCCTCCTGCACTGTGATCTACATATACAGTACTAGATCTCCTCCTGCACTGTGATCTACACATACAGTACAAGATCCCCTCCTGCACTGTGATATACACATACAGTACAATATCACCTCCTCCACTGTGATCTACACATATAGTACAAGATCTCCTCCTGCACTGTGATCTACATATACAGTACAAGATCTCCTCCTGCACTGTGATCTACATATACAGTACAAGATCTCCTCCTGCACTGTGATCTACATATACAGTACAAGATCTCCTCCTGCACTGTGATCTACACATACAGTACAAGATCTCCTCCTGCACTGTGATCTACACATACAGTACAATATCTCCTCCTGCACTATGATCTACACATACAGTACTAGATCTCCTCCTGCACTGTGATCTACACATACAGTACAAGATCTCCTCCTGCACTGTGATCTACACATACAGTACAAGATCTCCTCCTGCACTGTGATCTACATATACAGTACAAGATCCCCTCCTGCACTGTGATCTACACATATAGTACAGGATCCCCTCTTCCACTGTGATCTACACATATAGTACAAGATCTTCTCCTGCACTGTGATCTACACATACAGTACAAGATCTCCTCCTGCACTGTGATCTACATATACAGTACAAGATCTCCTCCTGTACTGTGATCTACATATACAGTACAAGATCCTCTCCTGCACTGTGATCTACACGTACAGTACAAGATCTTCTCCTGCACTGTAATCTACACATACAGTACAAGATCCCCTCCTGCACTGTGATCTGCACATACAGTACAAGATCTCCTCCTGCACTGTGATCTACACATACAGTACAATATCACCTCCTGCACTGTGATCTACACATACAGTACAAGATCTCCTCCTGCACTGTGATCTACATATACAGTACAAGATCCCCTCCTGCACTGTGATCAACACATATAGTACAGGATCCCCTCTTCCACTGTGATCTACACATATAGTACAAGATCTCCTCCTGCACTGTGATCTACATATACAGTACAAGATCTCCTCCTGCACTGTGATCTACATATATAGTACAAGATCCCCTCCTGCACTGTGATCTACACATATAGTACAGGATCCCCTCTTCCACTGTGATCTACTCATATAGTACAAGATCTTCTCCTGCACTGTGATCTACATATACAGTACAAGATCCCCTCCTGCACTGTGATCTACACATATAGTACAGGATCCCCTCTTCCACTGTGATCTACACATATAGTACAAGATCTTCTCCTGCACTGTGATCTACACATACAGTACAAGATCTCCTCCTGCACTGTGATCTACATATACAGTACAAGATCCCCTCCTGCACTGTGATCTGCACATACAGTACAATATCACCTCCTGCACTGTGATCTACACATACAGTACAAGATCTCCTCCTGCACTGTGATCTACATATACAGTACAAGATCTCCTCCTGCACTGTGATCTACATGTACAGTACAAGATCTCCTCCTGCACTGTGATCTACATATACAGTACAAGATCTCCTCCTGCACTGTGATCTACACATACAGTACAATATCACCTTCTGCACTGTGATCTACATATACAGTACAAGATCTCCTCCTGCACTGTGATCTACATATACAGTACAAGATCTCCTCCTGCACTGTGATCTACATATACAGTACAAGATCTCCTCCTGCACTGTGATCTACACATACAGTACAAGATCATCTCCTGCACTGTGATCTACACATACACTACAAGATCCCCTCCTGCACTGTAATCTACATATACAGTACAATGTCACCTCCTGCACTGTGATCTACACATACAGTACAATATCTCCTCCTGCACTGTGATCTACATATACAGTACAATATCTCCTCCTGCACTGTGATCTACACATACAGTACAAGATGTCCTCCTGCACTGTGATCTACATATACAGTACAAGATCCCCTCCTGCACTGTGATCTACATATACAGTACAAGATCTCCTCCTGCACTGTGATCTACATATACAATACAAGATCTCCTCCTGCACTGTGATCTACACATACAGTACAAGATCTCCTCCTGCACTGTGATCTACACATACAGTACAATATCACCTCCTGCACTGTGATCTACACATACAGTACAAGATCACCTCCTGCACTGTGATCTACACATACAGTACAAGATCCCCTCCTGCACTGTGATCTACATATACAGTACAAGATCTCCTCCTGCACTGTGACCTACACATACAGTACAAGATCTCCTCCTGCACTGTGATCTACATATACAGTACAAGATCTCCTCTTGCACTGTGATCTACATATACAGTACAAGATCTCCTCCTGCACTGTGATCTACATATACAGTACAATATCACCTCCTGCACTGTGATCTACACACACAGAACAAGATCTCCTCCTGCACTGTGATCTACATATACAGTACAAGATCCTCTCCTGCACTGTGATCTACATATACAGTACAAGATCCCCTCCTGCACTGTGATCTACATATACAGTACAATATCTCCTCCTGCACTATGATCTACATATACAGTACAATATCACCTCCTGCACTGTGATCTACACATACAGTACAATATCTCCTCCTGCACTGTGATCTACACATACAGTACAAGATCTCCTCCTGCACTGTGATCTACATATACAGTACAAGATCCCCTCCTGCACTGTGATCTACATATACAGTACAAGATCTCCTCCTGCACTGTGATCTACATATACAATACAAGATCTCCTCCTGCACTGTGATCTACACATACAGTACAAGATCTCCTCCTGCACTGTGATCTACACATACAGTACAATATCACCTCCTGCACTGTGATCTACACATACAGTACAAGATCACCTCCTGCACTGTGATCTACACATACAGTACAAAATCCCCTCCTGCACTGTGATCTACATATACAGTACAAGATCTCCTCCTGCACTGTGACCTACACATACAGTACAAGATCTCCTCCTGCACTGTGATCTACATATACAGTACAAGATCTCCTCCTGCACTGTGATCTACATATACAGTACTAGATCTCCTCCTGCACTGTGATCTACACATACAGTACAAGATCCCCTCCTGCACTGTGATATACACATACAGTACAATATCACCTCCTGCACTGTGATCTACACATACAGTACAAGATCACCTCCTGCACTGTGATCTACACATACAGTACAAGATCCCCTCCTGCACTGTGATCTACATATACAGTACAAGATCTCCTCCTGCACTGTGACCTACACATACAGTACTAGATCTCCTCCTGCACTGTGATCTACATATACAGTACAAGATCTCCTCCTGCACTGTGATCTACATATACAGTACTAGATCTCCTCCTGCACTGTGATCTACACATACAGTACAAGATCCCCTCCTGCACTGTGATATACACATACAGTACAATATCACCTCCTCCACTGTGATCTACACATATAGTACAAGATCTCCTCCTGCACTGTGATCTACATATACAGTACAAGATCTCCTCCTGCACTGTGATCTACATATACAGTACAAGATCTCCTCCTGCACTGTGATCTACATATACAGTACAAGATCTCCTCCTGCACTGTGATCTACACATACAGTACAATATCTCCTCCTGCACTGTGATCTACACATACAGTACAATATCTCCTCCTGCACTATGATCTACACATACAGTACTAGATCTCCTCCTGCACTGTGATCTACACATACAGTACAAGATCTCCTCCTGCACTGTGATCTACACATACAGTACAAGATCTCCTCCTGCACTGTGATCTACATATACAGTACAAGATCCCCTCCTGCACTGTGATCTACACATATAGTACAGGATCCCCTCTTCCACTGTGATCTACACATATAGTACAAGATCTTCTCCTGCACTGTGATCTACACATACAGTACAAGATCTCCTCCTGCACTGTGATCTACATATACAGTACAAGATCTCCTCCTGCACTGTGATCTACATATACAGTACAAGATCTCCTCCTGTACTGTGATCTACATATACAGTACAAGATCCTCTCCTGCACTGTGATCTACACGTACAGTACAAGATCTTCTCCTGCACTGTAATCTACACATACAGTACAAGATCCCCTCCTGCACTGTGATCTGCACATACAGTACAAGATCTCCTCCTGCACTGTGATCTACATATACAGTACAAGATCTCCTCCTGCACTGTGATCTACATATACAGTACAAGATCTCCTCCTGTACTGTGATCTACATATACAGTACAAGATCCTCTCCTGCACTGTGATCTACACGTACAGTACAAGATCTTCTCCTGCACTGTAATCTACACATACAGTACAAGATCCCCTCCTGCACTGTGATCTGCACATACAGTACAAGATCTCCTCCTGTACTGTGATCTACATATACAGTACAAGATCCTCTCCTGCACTGTGATCTACACGTACAGTACAAGATCTTCTCCTGCACTGTAATCTACACATACAGTACAAGATCCCCTCCTGCACTGTGATCTGCACATACAGTACAAGATCTCCTCCTGCACTGTGATCTACACATACAGTACAATATCACCTCCTGCACTGTGATCTACACATACAGTACAAGATCTCCTCCTGCACTGTGATCTACATATACAGTACAAGATCCCCTCCTGCACTGTGATCAACACATATAGTACAGGATCCCCTCTTCCACTGTGATCTACACATATAGTACAAGATCTCCTCCTGCACTGTGATCTACATATACAGTACAAGATCTCCTCCTGCACTGTGATCTACATATATAGTACAAGATCCCCTCCTGCACTGTGATCTACACATATAGTACAGGATCCCCTCTTCCACTGTGATCTACATATATAGTACAAGATCTTCTCCTGCACTGTGATCTACATATACAGTACAAGATCCCCTCCTGCACTGTGATCTACACATATAGTACAGGATCCCCTCTTCCACTGTGATCTACACATATAGTACAAGATCTTCTCCTGCACTGTGATCTACACATACAGTACAAGATCTCCTCCTGCACTGTGATCTACATATACAGTACAAGATCCCCTCCTGCACTGTGATCTGCACATACAGTACAATATCACCTCCTGCACTGTGATCTACACATACAGTACAAGATCTCCTCCTGCATTGTGATCTACATATACAGTACAAGATCTCCTCCTGCACTGTGATCTACATATACAGTACAAGATCTCCTCCTGCACTGTGATCTACATATACAGTACAAGATCTCCTCCTGCACTGTGATCTACACATACAGTACAATATCACCTCCTGCACTGTGATCTACATATACAGTACAAGATCTCCTCCTGCACTGTGATCTACATATACAGTACAAGATCTCCTCCTGCACTGTGATCTACATATACAGTACAAGATCTCCTCCTGCACTGTGATCTACACATACAGTACAAGATCATCTCCTGCACTGTGATCTACACATACACTACAAGATCCCCTCCTGCACTGTAATCTACATATACAGTACAATGTCACCTCCTGCACTGTGATCTACACATACAGTACAATATCTCCTCCTGCACTGTGATCTACATATACAGTACAAGATCTCCTCCTGCACTATGATCTACATATACAGTACAATATCACCTCCTGCACTGTGATCTACACATACAGTACAAGATCTCCTCCTGCACTGTGATCTACATATACAGTACAAGATCCTCTCCTGCACTGTGATCTACATATACAGTACAAGATCCCCTCCTGCACTGTGATCTACATATACAGTACAATATCTCCTCCTGCACTATGATCTACATATACAGTACAATATCACCTCCTGCACTGTGATGTACACATACAGTACAATATCTCCTCCTGCACTGTGATCTACACATACAGTACAAGATGTCCTCCTGCACTGTGATCTACATATACAGTACAAGATCCCCTCCTGCACTGTGATCTACATATACAGTACAAGATCTCCTCCTGCACTGTGATCTACATATACAATACAAGATCTCCTCCTGCACTGTGATCTACACATACAGTACAAGATCTCCTCCTGCACTGTGATCTACACATACAGTACAATATCACCTCCTGCACTGTGATCTACACATACAGTACAAGATCACCTACTGCACTGTGATCTACACATACAGTACAAGATCCCCTCCTGCACTGTGATCTACATATACAGTACAAGATCTCCTCCTGCACTGTGACCTACACATACAGTACAAGATCTCCTCCTGCACTGTGATCTACATATACAGTACAAGATCTCCTCCTGCACTGTGATCTACATATACAGTACAAGATCTCCTCCTGCACTGTGATCTACATATACAGTACAATATCACCTCCTGCACTGTGATCTACACATACAGAACAAGATCTCCTCCTGCACTGTGATCTACATATACAGTACAAGATCCTCTCCTGCACTGTGATCTACATATACAGTACAAGATCCCCTCCTGCACTGTGATCTACATATACAGTACAATATCTCCTCCTGCACTATGATCTACATATACAGTACAATATCACCTCCTGCACTGTGATCTACACATACAGTACAATATCTCCTCCTGCACTGTGATCTACACATACAGTACAAGATCTCCTCCTGCACTGTGATCTACATATACAGTACAAGATCCCCTCCTGCACTGTGATCTACATATACAGTACAAGATCTCCTCCTGCACTGTGATCTACATATACAATACAAGATCTCCTCCTGCACTGTGATCTACACATACAGTACAAGATCTCCTCCTGCACTGTGATCTACACATACAGTACAATATCACCTCCTGCACTGTGATCTACACATACAGTACAAGATCACCTCCTGCACTGTGATCTACACATACAGTACAAGATCCCCTCCTGCACTGTGATCTACATATACAGTACAAGATCTCCTCCTGCACTGTGACCTACACATACAGTACAAGATCTCCTCCTGCACTGTGATCTACATATACAGTACAAGATCTCCTCCTGCACTGTGATCTACATATACAGTACAAGATCTCCTCCTGCACTGTGATCTACACATACAGTACAAGATCTCCTCCTGCACTGTGATCTACACATACAGTACAATATCACATCCTGCACTGTGATCTACATATACAGTACAAGATCCTCTACTGAACTGTGATCTACACATACAGTACAAGATCTCCTCCTGCACTGTGATCTGCACATACAGTACAAGATCTCCTCCTGCACTGTGATCTACATATACAGTACAAGATCCCCTCCTGCACTGTGATCTACACATATAGTACAGGATCCCCTCTTCCACTGTGATCTACATATACAGTACAAGATCACCTCCTGCACTGTGATCTACACATACAGTACAAGATCCCCTCCTGCACTGTGATCTACATATACAGTACAAGATCTCCTCCTGCACTGTGACCTACACATACAGTACAAGATCTCCTCCTGCACTGTGATCTACATATACAGTACAAGATCTCCTCCTGCACTGTGATCTACATATACAGTACAAGATCTCCTCCTGCACTGTGATCTACACATACAGTACAAGATCTCCTCCTGCACTGTGATCTACACATACAGTACAATATCACATCCTGCACTGTGATCTACATATACAGTACAAGATCCTCTACTGAACTGTGATCTACACATACAGTACAAGATCTCCTCCTGCACTGTGATCTGCACATACAGTACAAGATCTCCTCCTGCACTGTGATCTACATATACAGTACAAGATCTCCTCCTGCACTGTGATCTACATATACAGTACAAGATCTCCTCCTGCACTGTGATCTACATATACAGTACAAGATCTCCTCCTGCACTGTGATCTACATATACAGTACAAGATCTCCTCCTGCACTGTGATCTACACATACAGTACAATATCACCTCCTGCACTGTGATCTACACATACGGTACAATATCTCCTCCTACACTGTGATCTACACATACAGTACAAGATCTCCTCCTGCACTGTGATCTACATATACAGTACAAGATCTCCTCCTGTACTGTGATCTACACATACAGTACAAGATCTCCTCCTGCACTGTGATCTACACATACAGTACTAGATCACCTCCTGCACTGTGATCTACACATACAGTACAATATCTCCTCCTGCACTGTGATCTACACATACAGTACAATATCTCCTCCTACACTGTGATCTACACATACAGTACAAGATCTCCTCCTGCACTGTGATCTACATATACAGTACAAGATCTCCTCCTGCACTGTGATCTACACATACAGTACAAGATCTCCTCCTACACTGTGATCTACACATACAGTACAAGATCTCCTCCTGCACTGTGATCTACATATACAGTACAAGATCTCCTCCTGCACTATGATCTACACATACAGTACAAGATCTCCTCCTGCACTGTGATCTACACATACAGTATATGATCTCCTCCTGCACTGTGATCTACACATACAGTACAAGATCTCCTCCTGCACTGTGATCTACACATACAGTACAATATCTCCTCCTGCACTGTGATCTACACATACAGTATATGATCTCCTCCTGCACTGTGATCTACACATACAGTATATGATCTCCTCCTGCACTGTGATCTACATATACAGTACAATATCTCCTCCTGCACTGTGATCTACATATACAGTACAAGATCTTCTCCTGCACTGTGATCTACATATACAGTACAAGATCTCCTCCTGCACTGTGATCTACACATGCAGTACAAGATCTCCTCCTGCACTGTGATCTACACATACAGTACATGATCTCCTCCTGCACTGTGATCTACACATACAGTACAAGATCTCCTCCTGCACTGTGATCTACATATACAGTACAATATCTCCTCCTGCACTGTGATCTACATATACAGTACAAGATCTCCTCCTGCACTGTGATCTACATATACAATACAAGATCTCCTCCTGCACTGTGATCTACACATACAGTACAATATCTCCTCCTGCACTGTGATCTACATATACAGTACAAGATCCCCTCCTGCACTGTAATCTACACATACAGTACAAGATCCCCTCCTGCACTGTGATCTACACATACAGTACAAGATCTCCTCCTGCACTGTGATCTACATATACAGTACCAGATCCCCTCCTCCACTGTGATCTACACATACAGTACAATATCACCTCCTGCACTGTGATCTACACATACAGTACAATATCTCCTCCTGCACTGTGATCTACACATACAGTACAAGATCCCCTCCTCCACTGTGATCTACACATACAGTACAAGATCTCCTCCTGCACTATGATCTACACATACAGTACAATATCACCTCCTGCACTGTGATCTACACATACAGTACAATATCTCCTCCTGCACTGTGATCTACATATACAGTACAAGATCCCCTCCTGCACTGTGATCTACATATACAATGCAAGATCTCCTCCTGCACTGTGATCTACACATACAGTACAAGATCTCCTCCTGCACTGTGATCTACACATACAGTACAAGATCTCCTCCTGCACTGTGATCTACATATACAATACAAGATCTCCTCCTGCACTGTGATCTACATATACAGTACAAGATCTCCTCCTACACTGTGATCTACACATACAATATATGATCTCCTCCTGCACTGTGATCTACATATACAGTACAAGATCCTCTCCTGCACTGTGATCTACATATACAGTACAAGATCTCCTCCTGCACTGTGATCTACATATACAATACAAGATCTCCCCCTGCACTGTGATCTACACATACAGTACAAGATCCCCTCCTGCACTGTGATCTACATATACAGTACAAGATCCCCTCCTGCACTGTAATCTACACATACAGTACAAGATCCTCTCCTGCACTGTGATCTACACATACAGTACAAGATCTCCTCCTGCACTGTGATCTACATATACAGTACAAGATCTCCTCCTGCACTGTGATCTACACATACAGTACAATATCTCCTACTGCACTGTGATCTACACATACAGTACAAGATCTCCTCCTGCACTGTGATCTACATATACAGTGCAAGATCTCCTCCTGCACTGTGATCTACATATACAGTACAAGATCTCCTCCTGCACTGTGATCTACACATACAGTACAAGATCTCCTCCTGCACTGTGATCTACATATACAGTACAAGATGTCCTCCTGCACTGTGATCTACACATACAATACAAGATCTCCTCCTGCACTGTGATCTACATATACAGAACAAGATGTCCTCCTGCACTGTGATCTACATATACAATACAAGATCTCCTGCTGCACTGTGATCTACATATACAGTACAAGATGTCCTCCTTCACTGTGATCTACATATACAGTACAAGATGTCCTCCTGCACTGTGATCTACATATACAATACAAGATCTCCTCCTGCACTGTGATCTACATATACAGTACAAGATCCCCTCCTGCACTGTGATCTACATATATAGTACAAGATCTCCTCCTGCACTGTGATCTACATATACAATACAAGATCTCCTCCTGCACTGTGATCTACACATACAGTACAAGATCTCCTCCTGCACTGTGATCTACACATACAGTACAAGATCTCCTCCTGCACTGTGATCTACATATACAGTACAAGATCTCCTCCTGCACTGTGATCTACATATACAGTACAATATCTCCTCCTGCACTGTGATCTACATATACAGTACAAGATGTCCTCCTGCACTGTGATCTACATATACAATACAAGATCTCCTCCTGCACTGTGATCTACATATACAGTACAAGATCTCCTCCTGCACTGTGATCTACACATACAGTACAAGATCTCCTCCTGCACTGTGATCTACACATACAGTACAATATCTCCTCCTGCACTGTGATCTTGTAACGGTTTTCAGTACACTCAGAAGAGGACAGTTTGGTAAAACACAGTTTTATTGAAATCAGACAGAATAAAGTAACCCTTGTGGGTCCACCAATAGTTAACAATTAGTGTTGAGCGAGCGTGCTCGGCCGATGCTCGGATCGGCTCGAGCATCGCTCTGCTCGGCACATGGCGGTACTCGTACGAGTACCGCCATGTGCTCGCCCGACATGTTCGGGTGAAGAGGATCTGTGCCGGAAGAGGCACAGATCCGAAGACGCTCCGCTGGACCACCAGGGAATGGAGGTACGGGGGCATTGCGGAGATGAAGGGGGCATTGCGGAGATGAAGGGGGACATTGTGGAAGAGGGGCATAGACTCTATGCCCCTCTTCCACAATGTCCCCCTTCATCTCCGCTATGCCCGTCTTCCACAATGTGCCCCTTCATCTCCGCTATGCCCCTCTTCCACAATGTCCCCCTTCATCTCCTATGCCATAGCGGAGATGAAGGGGGACATTGTGGAAGAGGGGCATAGCGGAGATGAAGGGGGACATTGTGGAAGAGGGGCATAGAGTCTATGCCCCTCTTCCACAATGTCCCCCTTCATCTCCGCTATGCCCCTCTTCCACAATGTCCCCCTTCATCTCCGCTATGGCATAGGAGATGAAGGGGGACATTGTGGAAGAGGGGCATAGCGGAGATGAAGGGGGACATTGACCAGGCACCCTCCGCTCATCAGAGCAGGGGGTGCCTGGTTTAATGCTCGAGTGCTCCCATTCATTTGAATGGGGCTCGGGTGCTCGGCCGAGCACTCGAGCATCAGGGGGTGCTCGGTCAGAGCACCCGAGCACCCGAGCATCGGGGTGCTCGCTCATCCCTATTAACAATCAATACTGACACAGGACAGGTTACAAAATAACATAAACCCACACGGGTCCAGTATATATATCAGAGAGCAGTACATATACTGACACATGTCAGGAACAGTTTGTGTGAAACAGTGAGACACTGATGTGTAGGTGCTATTAGGCCTGGAGGCTGGGAGGCCTAAATAGCGAGGCCCAAGAAGCACTCTCTGCGGATGAGTGTCACAATAGCGACTAGGCCCAGGAAGAGTGAGCGAGGCCTTGGATGGGTCACGGACTACCGGCAGTACTGCAACAGGAGGAATAACGGAACACCCAGGAATCAACACAGACTGCAACCCAAGGTAACGGTACTGGACAACAAATGTTACAACGCTAGGCTTGATGGCAACTGCCGGGTAACAGAGCCACCTGAGGTGCCCAGGAGACCAACCTCAGTTAAGGAGTAGTGACCAGCCAGCATATAGTGTGCCATTAGAATAGCTCCTATCCGGGTGACCACCGGACAGCCCTGGTAATAGACGCTCAGGCTTGATGGCGACTGACAGGAGTGGAGACTAACTGAGGCGCCCAGGAGACCAACCTCAGTGGCAATGAAATAACAAGCCAAGCGTATAGTGAGCAAAAGAGATGTGCGTCAGCCCTGGGTAAGGAGGAAGGAGGCAGCAAGGCACAAATGGTTCGCACTCACCGAATGGTAAAGCAGTACACGAGGCAACCAACTGGGCCAGCATGCTCAAGACAGAGCACAGGAGATACTCTCTACTGGACTACCGGACGAGGTAGTGCACCGGGCTGGAGGCACTAAGAGCAGGAACGGAAGCCAATCCGGGTCGATGCACAGAACTGGAACGTCAGCCAGGCTGGGTTGGTACACGGAGCAGGAACGTCAGCCAATCCAAGTCGGTACATGGAGCAGGAACGTCAGCCAGGCCGGGTCGGTACACGGAGCAGGAACGTCAGCCAATCCAAGTTGGTACACGGAGCAGGAACGTCAGCCAGACCAAGTCAGTACACGGAGCAGGAACGTCAGCCAGACCAAGTTGGTACACGGAGCAGGAACAGAATCAGAGAGAGAAGTCAGGCAGTCCGGGTCATACACAATATTTCACACGATAACGACAGCAAGAGCTTAGCAACAGGAACAACACGAAAGGGCCCTGTAGAAATGATAGGGCTTAGTACTTAAAGGGTACCAGTGGGTGGAGCAATATCACGCTAGCCAATAAAAGGACTCAGGCACAATGCTGTAAAATGTCGCCAGCAATACATGGGCACCGTGATAGATCTACACATACAGTACAAGATCCTCTCCTACACTGTGATCTACACATACAGTACAAGATCTCCTCCTGCACTATGATATACACATACAGTACAATATCATCTCCTCCACTGTGATCTACACATACAGTACAATATCTCCTCCTGCACTGTGATCTACACATACAGTATATGATCTCCTCCTGCACTGTGATCTACACATACAGTACAAGATCTCCTCCTGCACTGTGATCTACACATACAGTACAATATCACCTCCTGCACTGTGATCTACACATACGGTACAATATCTCCTCCTACACTGTGATCTACACATACAGTACAAGATCTCCTCCTGCACTGTGATCTACATATACAGTACAAGATCTCCTCCTGTACTGTGATCTACACATACAGTACAAGATCTCCTCCTGCACTGTGATCTACACATACAGTACTAGATCACCTCCTGCACTGTGATCTACACATACAGTACAATATCTCCTCCTGCACTGTGATCTACACATACAGTACAATATCTCCTCCTACACTGTGATCTACACATACAGTACAAGATCTCCTCCTGCACTGTGATCTACATATACAGTACAAGATCTCCTCCTGCACTGTGATCTACACATACAGTACAAGATCTCCTCCTACACTGTGATCTACACATACAGTACAAGATCTCCTCCTGCACTGTGATCTACATATACAGTACAAGATCTCCTCCTGCACTATGATCTACACATACAGTACAAGATCTCCTCCTGCACTGTGATCTACACATACAGTATATGATCTCCTCCTGCACTGTGATCTACACATACAGTACAAGATCTCCTCCTGCACTGTGATCTACACATACAGTACAATATCTCCTCCTGCACTGTGATCTACACATACAGTATATGATCTCCTCCTGCACTGTGATCTACACATACAGTACAAGATCTCCTCCTGCACTGTGATCTACACATACAGTACAATATCTCCTCCTGCACTGTGATCTACACATACAGTATATGATCTCCTCCTGCACTGTGATCTACACATACAGTACAAGATCTCCTCCTGCACTGTGATCTACATATACAGTACAAGATCCACTCCAGCACTGTGATCTACACATACGGTACAATATCTCCTCCTACACTGTGATCTACACATACAGTACAAGATCTCCTCCTGCACTGTGATCTACATATACAGTACAAGATCCACTCCAGCACTGTGATATACACATACAGTACAAGATCTCCTCCTGCACTGTGATCTACACATACAGTACAAGATCTCCTCCTGCACTATGATCTACACATACAGTACTAGATCTCCTCCTGCACTGTGATCTACATATACAGTACAAGATCTCCTCCTGCACTGTGATCTACATATACAGTACTAGATCTCCTCCTGCACTGTGATCTACACATACAGTACAAGATCCCCTCCTGCACTGTGATATACACATACAGTACAATATCACCTCCTCCACTGTGATCTACACATATAGTACAAGATCTCCTCCTGCACTGTGATCTACATATACAGTACAAGATCTCCTCCTGCACTGTGATCTACATATACAGTACAAGATCTCCTCCTGCACTGTGATCTACATATACAGTACAAGATCTCCTCCTGCACTGTGATCTACACATACAGTACAAGATCTCCTCCTGCACTGTGATCTACACATACAGTACAATATCTCCTCCTGCACTATGATCTACACATACAGTACTAGATCTCCTCCTGCACTGTGATCTACACATACAGTACAAGATCTCCTCCTGCACTGTGATCTACACATACAGTACAAGATCTCCTCCTGCACTGTGATCTACATATACAGTACAAGATCCCCTCCTGCACTGTGATCTACACATATAGTACAGGATCCCCTCTTCCACTGTGATCTACACATATAGTACAAGATCTTCTCCTGCACTGTGATCTACACATACAGTACAAGATCTCCTCCTGCACTGTGATCTACATATACAGTACAAGATCTCCTCCTGTACTGTGATCTACATATACAGTACAAGATCCTCTCCTGCACTGTGATCTACACGTACAGTACAAGATCTTCTCCTGCACTGTAATCTACACATACAGTACAAGATCCCCTCCTGCACTGTGATCTGCACATACAGTACAAGATCTCCTCCTGCACTGTGATCTACACATACAGTACAATATCACCTCCTGCACTGTGATCTACACATACAGTACAAGATCTCCTCCTGCACTGTGATCTACATATACAGTACAAGATCCCCTCCTGCACTGTGATCAACACATATAGTACAGGATCCCCTCTTCCACTGTGATCTACACATATAGTACAAGATCTCCTCCTGCACTGTGATCTACATATACAGTACAAGATCTCCTCCTGCACTGTGATCTACATATATAGTACAAGATCCCCTCCTGCACTGTGATCTACACATATAGTACAGGATCCCCTCTTCCACTGTGATCTACACATATAGTACAAGATCTTCTCCTGCACTGTGATCTACATATACAGTACAAGATCCCCTCCTGCACTGTGATCTACACATATAGTACAGGATCCCCTCTTCCACTGTGATCTACACATATAGTACAAGATCTTCTCCTGCACTGTGATCTACACATACAGTACAAGATCTCCTCCTGCACTGTGATCTACATATACAGTACAAGATCCCCTCCTGCACTGTGATCTGCACATACAGTACAATATCACCTCCTGCACTGTGATCTACACATACAGTACAAGATCTCCTCCTGCACTGTGATCTACATATACAGTACAAGATCTCCTCCTGCACTGTGATCTACATGTACAGTACAAGATCTCCTCCTGCACTGTGATCTACATATACAGTACAAGATCTCCTCCTGCACTGTGATCTACACATACAGTACAATATCACCTTCTGCACTGTGATCTACATATACAGTACAAGATCTCCTCCTGCACTGTGATCTACATATACAGTACAAGATCTCCTCCTGCACTGTGATCTACATATACAGTACAAGATCTCCTCCTGCACTGTGATCTACACATACAGTACAAGATCATCTCCTGCACTGTGATCTACACATACACTACAAGATCCCCTCCTGCACTGTAATCTACATATACAGTACAATGTCACCTCCTGCACTGTGATCTACACATACAGTACAATATCTCCTCCTGCACTGTGATCTACATATACAGTACAAGATCTCCTCCTGCACTATGATCTACATATACAGTACAATATCACCTCCTGCACTGTGATCTACACATACAGTACAAGATCTCCTCCTGCACTGTGATCTACATATACAGTACAAGATCCTCTCCTGCACTGTGATCTACATATACAGTACAAGATCCCCTCCTGCACTGTGATCTACATATACAGTACAATATCTCCTCCTGCACTATGATCTACATATACAGTACAATATCACCTCCTGCACTGTGATCTACACATACAGTACAATATCTCCTCCTGCACTGTGATCTACACATACAGTACAAGATGTCCTCCTGCACTGTGATCTACATATACAGTACAAGATCCCCTCCTGCACTGTGATCTACATATACAGTACAAGATCTCCTCCTGCACTGTGATCTACATATACAATACAAGATCTCCTCCTGCACTGTGATCTACACATACAGTACAAGATCTCCTCCTGCACTGTGATCTACACATACAGTACAATATCACCTCCTGCACTGTGATCTACACATACAGTACAAGATCACCTCCTGCACTGTGATCTACACATACAGTACAAGATCCCCTCCTGCACTGTGATCTACATATACAGTACAAGATCTCCTCCTGCACTGTGACCTACACATACAGTACAAGATCTCCTCCTGCACTGTGATCTACATATACAGTACAAGATCTCCTCTTGCACTGTGATCTACATATACAGTACAAGATCTCCTCCTGCACTGTGATCTACATATACAGTACAATATCACCTCCTGCACTGTGATCTACACACACAGAACAAGATCTCCTCCTGCACTGTGATCTACATATACAGTACAAGATCCTCTCCTGCACTGTGATCTACATATACAGTACAAGATCCCCTCCTGCACTGTGATCTACATATACAGTACAATATCTCCTCCTGCACTATGATCTACATATACAGTACAATATCACCTCCTGCACTGTGATCTACACATACAGTACAATATCTCCTCCTGCACTGTGATCTACACATACAGTACAAGATCTCCTCCTGCACTGTGATCTACATATACAGTACAAGATCCCCTCCTGCACTGTGATCTACATATACAGTACAAGATCTCCTCCTGCACTGTGATCTACATATACAATACAAGATCTCCTCCTGCACTGTGATCTACACATACAGTACAAGATCTCCTCCTGCACTGTGATCTACACATACAGTACAATATCACCTCCTGCACTGTGATCTACACATACAGTACAAGATCACCTCCTGCACTGTGATCTACACATACAGTACAAAATCCCCTCCTGCACTGTGATCTACATATACAGTACAAGATCTCCTCCTGCACTGTGACCTACACATACAGTACAAGATCTCCTCCTGCACTGTGATCTACATATACAGTACAAGATCTCCTCCTGCACTGTGATCTACATATACAGTACTAGATCTCCTCCTGCACTGTGATCTACACATACAGTACAAGATCCCCTCCTGCACTGTGATATACACATACAGTACAATATCACCTCCTGCACTGTGATCTACACATACAGTACAAGATCACCTCCTGCACTGTGATCTACACATACAGTACAAGATCCCCTCCTGCACTGTGATCTACATATACAGTACAAGATCTCCTCCTGCACTGTGACCTACACATACAGTACTAGATCTCCTCCTGCACTGTGATCTACATATACAGTACAAGATCTCCTCCTGCACTGTGATCTACATATACAGTACTAGATCTCCTCCTGCACTGTGATCTACACATACAGTACAAGATCCCCTCCTGCACTGTGATATACACATACAGTACAATATCACCTCCTCCACTGTGATCTACACATATAGTACAAGATCTCCTCCTGCACTGTGATCTACATATACAGTACAAGATCTCCTCCTGCACTGTGATCTACATATACAGTACAAGATCTCCTCCTGCACTGTGATCTACATATACAGTACAAGATCTCCTCCTGCACTGTGATCTACACATACAGTACAAGATCTCCTCCTGCACTGTGATCTACACATACAGTACAATATCTCCTCCTGCACTATGATCTACACATACAGTACTAGATCTCCTCCTGCACTGTGATCTACACATACAGTACAAGATCTCCTCCTGCACTGTGATCTACACATACAGTACAAGATCTCCTCCTGCACTGTGATCTACATATACAGTACAAGATCCCCTCCTGCACTGTGATCTACACATATAGTACAGGATCCCCTCTTCCACTGTGATCTACACATATAGTACAAGATCTTCTCCTGCACTGTGATCTACACATACAGTACAAGATCTCCTCCTGCACTGTGATCTACATATACAGTACAAGATCTCCTCCTGCACTGTGATCTACATATACAGTACAAGATCTCCTCCTGTACTGTGATCTACATATACAGTACAAGATCTTCTCCTGCACTGTGATCTACACGTACAGTACAAGATCTTCTCCTGCACTGTAATCTACACATACAGTACAAGATCCCCTCCTGCACTGTGATCTGCACATACAGTACAAGATCTCCTCCTGCACTGTGATCTACATATACAGTACAAGATCTCCTCCTGCACTGTGATCTACATATACAGTACAAGATCTCCTCCTGTACTGTGATCTACATATACAGTACAAGATCCTCTCCTGCACTGTGATCTACACGTACAGTACAAGATCTTCTCCTGCACTGTAATCTACACATACAGTACAAGATCCCCTCCTGCACTGTGATCTGCACATACAGTACAAGATCTCCTCCTGTACTGTGATCTACATATACAGTACAAGATCCTCTCCTGCACTGTGATCTACACGTACAGTACAAGATCTTCTCCTGCACTGTAATCTACACATACAGTACAAGATCCCCTCCTGCACTGTGATCTGCACATACAGTACAAGATCTCCTCCTGCACTGTGATCTACACATACAGTACAAGATCTCCTCCTGCACTGTGATCTACATATACAGTACAAGATCCCCTCCTGCACTGTGATCAACACATATAGTACAGGATCCCCTCTTCCACTGTGATCTACACATATAGTACAAGATCTCCTCCTGCACTGTGATCTACATATACAGTACAAGATCTCCTCCTGCACTGTGATCTACATATATAGTACAAGATCCCCTCCTGCACTGTGATCTACACATATAGTACAGGATCCCCTCTTCCACTGTGATCTACATATATAGTACAAGATCTTCTCCTGCACTGTGATCTACATATACAGTACAAGATCCCCTCCTGCACTGTGATCTACACATATAGTACAGGATCCCCTCTTCCACTGTGATCTACACATATAGTACAAGATCTTCTCCTGCACTGTGATCTACACATACAGTACAAGATCTCCTCCTGCACTGTGATCTACATATACAGTACAAGATCCCCTCCTGCACTGTGATCTGCACATACAGTACAATATCACCTCCTGCACTGTGATCTACACATACAGTACAAGATCTCCTCCTGCACTGTGATCTACATATACAGTACAAGATCTCCTCCTGTACTGTGATCTACATATACAGTACAAGATCTCCTCCTGCACTGTGATCTACATATACAGTACAAGATCTCCTCCTGCACTGTGATCTACACATACAGTACAATATCACCTCCTGCACTGTGATCTACATATACAGTACAAGATCTCCTCCTGCACTGTGATCTACATATACAGTACAAGATCTCCTCCTGCACTGTGATCTACATATACAGTACAAGATCTCCTCCTGCACCGTGATCTACACATACAGTACAAGATCATCTCCTGCACTGTGATCTACACATACACTACAAGATCCCCTCCTGCACTGTAATCTACATATACAGTACAATGTCACCTCCTGCACTGTGATCTACACATACAGTACAATATCTCCTCCTGCACTGTGATCTACATATACAGTACAAGATCTCCTCCTGCACTATGATCTACATATACAGTACAATATCACCTCCTGCACTGTGATCTACACATACAGTACAAGATCTCCTCCTGCACTGTGATCTACATATACAGTACAAGATCCTCTCCTGCACTGTGATCTACATATACAGTACAAGATCCCCTCCTGCACTGTGATCTACATATACAGTACAATATCTCCTCCTGCACTATGATCTACATATACAGTACAATATCACCTCCTGCACTGTGATGTACACATACAGTACAATATCTCCTCCTGCACTGTGATCTACACATACAGTACAAGATGTCCTCCTGCACTGTGATCTACATATACAGTACAAGATCCCCTCCTGCACTGTGATCTACATATACAGTACAAGATCTCCTCCTGCACTGTGATCTACATATACAATACAAGATCTCCTCCTGCACTGTGATCTACACATACAGTACAAGATCTCCTCCTGCACTGTGATCTACACATACAGTACAATATCACCTCCTGCACTGTGATCTACACATACAGTACAAGATCACCTACTGCACTGTGATCTACACATACAGTACAAGATCCCCTCCTGCACTGTGATCTACATATACAGTACAAGATCTCCTCCTGCACTGTGACCTACACATACAGTACAAGATCTCCTCCTGCACTGTGATCTACATATACAGTACAAGATCTCCTCCTGCACTGTGATCTACATATACAGTACAAGATCTCCTCCTGCACTGTGATCTACATATACAGTACAATATCACCTCCTGCACTGTGATCTACACATA
Source organism: Rhinophrynus dorsalis (assembly GCA_037306005.1). Lineage (NCBI taxonomy): Eukaryota > Metazoa > Chordata > Amphibia > Anura > Rhinophrynidae > Rhinophrynus > Rhinophrynus dorsalis. Next base: position 128,232,828 of record CM074728.1, read on the forward strand.
CAGAACAAGATCTCCTCCTGCACTGTGATCTACATATACAGTACAAGATCCTCTCCTGCACTGTGATCTACATATACAGTACAAGATCCCCTCCTGCACTGTGATCTACATATACAGTACAATATCTCCTCCTGCACTATGATCTACATATACAGTACAATATCACCTCCTGCACTGTGATCTACACATACAGTACAATATCTCCTCCTGCACTGTGATCTACACATACAGTACAAGATCTCCTCCTGCACTGTGATCTACATATACAGTACAAGATCCCCTCCTGCACTGTGATCTACATATACAGTACAAGATCTCCTCCTGCACTGTGATCTACATATACAATACAAGATCTCCTCCTGCACTGTGATCTACACATACAGTACAAGATCTCCTCCTGCACTGTGATCTACACATACAGTACAATATCACCTCCTGCACTGTGATCTACACATACAGTACAAGATCACCTCCTGCACTGTGATCTACACATACAGTACAAGATCCCCTCCTGCACTGTGATCTACATATACAGTACAAGATCTCCTCCTGCACTGTGACCTACACATACAGTACAAGATCTCCTCCTGCACTGTGATCTACATATACAGTACAAGATCTCCTCCTGCACTGTGATCTACATATACAGTACAAGATCTCCTCCTGCACTGTGATCTACACATACAGTACAAGATCTCCTCCTGCACTGTGATCTACACATACAGTACAATATCACATCCTGCACTGTGATCTACATATACAGTACAAGATCCTCTACTGAACTGTGATCTACACATACAGTACAAGATCTCCTCCTGCACTGTGATCTGCACATACAGTACAAGATCTCCTCCTGCACTGTGATCTACATATACAGTACAAGATCCCCTCCTGCACTGTGATCTACACATATAGTACAGGATCCCCTCTTCCACTGTGATCTACATATACAGTACAAGATCACCTCCTGCACTGTGATCTACACATACAGTACAAGATCCCCTCCTGCACTGTGATCTACATATACAGTACAAGATCTCCTCCTGCACTGTGACCTACACATACAGTACAAGATCTCCTCCTGCACTGTGATCTACATATACAGTACAAGATCTCCTCCTGCACTGTGATCTACATATACAGTACAAGATCTCCTCCTGCACTGTGATCTACACATACAGTACAAGATCTCCTCCTGCACTGTGATCTACACATACAGTACAATATCACATCCTGCACTGTGATCTACATATACAGTACAAGATCCTCTACTGAACTGTGATCTACACATACAGTACAAGATCTCCTCCTGCACTGTGATCTGCACATACAGTACAAGATCTCCTCCTGCACTGTGATCTACATATACAGTACAAGATCTCCTCCTGCACTGTGATCTACATATACAGTACAAGATCTCCTCCTGCACTGTGATCTACATATACAGTACAAGATCTCCTCCTGCACTGTGATCTACATATACAGTACAAGATCTCCTCCTGCACTGTGATCTACACATACAGTACAATATCACCTCCTGCACTGTGATCTACACATACGGTACAATATCTCCTCCTACACTGTGATCTACACATACAGTACAAGATCTCCTCCTGCACTGTGATCTACATATACAGTACAAGATCTCCTCCTGTACTGTGATCTACACATACAGTACAAGATCTCCTCCTGCACTGTGATCTACACATACAGTACTAGATCACCTCCTGCACTGTGATCTACACATACAGTACAATATCTCCTCCTGCACTGTGATCTACACATACAGTACAAGATCTCCTCCTGCACTGTGATCTACATATACAGTACAAGATCTCCTCCTGTACTGTGATCTACACATACAGTACAAGATCTCCTCCTGCACTGTGATCTACACATACAGTACTAGATCACCTCCTGCACTGTGATCTACACATACAGTACAATATCTCCTCCTGCACTGTGATCTACACATACAGTACAATATCTCCTCCTACACTGTGATCTACACATACAGTACAAGATCTCCTCCTGCACTGTGATCTACATATACAGTACAAGATCTCCTCCTGCACTGTGATCTACACATACAGTACAAGATCTCCTCCTACACTGTGATCTACACATACAGTACAAGATCTCCTCCTGCACTGTGATCTACATATACAGTACAAGATCTCCTCCTGCACTATGATCTACACATACAGTACAAGATCTCCTCCTGCACTGTGATCTACACATACAGTATATGATCTCCTCCTGCACTGTGATCTACACATACAGTACAAGATCTCCTCCTGCACTGTGATCTACACATACAGTACAATATCTCCTCCTGCACTGTGATCTACACATACAGTATATGATCTCCTCCTGCACTGTGATCTACACATACAGTACAAGATCTCCTCCTGCACTGTGATCTACATATACAGTACAAGATCCACTCCAGCACTGTGATCTACACATACGGTACAATATCTCCTCCTACACTGTGATCTACACATACAGTACAAGATCTCCTCCTGCACTGTGATCTACATATACAGTACAAGATCCACTCCAGCACTGTGATATACACATACAGTACAAGATCTCCTCCTGCACTGTGATCTACACATACAGTACAAGATCTCCTCCTGCACTATGATCTACACATACAGTACTAGATCTCCTCCTGCACTGTGATCTACATATACAGTACAAGATCTCCTCCTGCACTGTGATCTACATATACAGTACTAGATCTCCTCCTGCACTGTGATCTACACATACAGTACAAGATCCCCTCCTGCACTGTGATATACACATACAGTACAATATCACCTCCTCCACTGTGATCTACACATATAGTACAAGATCTCCTCCTGCACTGTGATCTACATATACAGTACAAGATCTCCTCCTGCACTGTGATCTACATATACAGTACAAGATCTCCTCCTGCACTGTGATCTACATATACAGTACAAGATCTCCTCCTGCACTGTGATCTACACATACAGTACAAGATCTCCTCCTGCACTGTGATCTACACATACAGTACAATATCTCCTCCTGCACTATGATCTACACATACAGTACTAGATCTCCTCCTGCACTGTGATCTACACATACAGTACAAGATCTCCTCCTGCACTGTGATCTACACATACAGTACAAGATCTCCTCCTGCACTGTGATCTACATATACAGTACAAGATCCCCTCCTGCACTGTGATCTACACATATAGTACAGGATCCCCTCTTCCACTGTGATCTACACATATAGTACAAGATCTTCTCCTGCACTGTGATCTACACATACAGTACAAGATCTCCTCCTGCACTGTGATCTACATATACAGTACAAGATCTCCTCCTGTACTGTGATCTACATATACAGTACAAGATCCTCTCCTGCACTGTGATCTACACATACAGTACAAGATCTTCTCCTGCACTGTAATCTACACATACAGTACAAGATCCCCTCCTGCACTGTGATCTGCACATACAGTACAAGATCTCCTCCTGCACTGTGATCTACACATACAGTACAATATCACCTCCTGCACTGTGATCTACACATACAGTACAAGATCTCCTCCTGCACTGTGATCTACATATACAGTACAAGATCCCCTCCTGCACTGTGATCAACACATATAGTACAGGATCCCCTCTTCCACTGTGATCTACACATATAGTACAAGATCTCCTCCTGCACTGTGATCTACATATACAGTACAAGATCTCCTCCTGCACTGTGATCTACATATATAGTACAAAATCCCCTCCTGCACTGTGATCTACACATATAGTACAGGATCCCCTCTTCCACTGTGATCTACACATATAGTACAAGATCTTCTCCTGCACTGTGATCTACATATACAGTACAAGATCCCCTCCTGCACTGTGATCTACACATATAGTACAGGATCCCCTCTTCCACTGTGATCTACACATATAGTACAAGATCTTCTCCTGCACTGTGATCTACACATACAGTACAAGATCTCCTCCTGCACTGTGATCTACATATACAGTACAAGATCCCCTCCTGCACTGTGATCTGCACATACAGTACAATATCACCTCCTGCACTGTGATCTACACATACAGTACAAGATCTCCTCCTGCACTGTGATCTACATATACAGTACAAGATCTCCTCCTGCACTGTGATCTACATATACAGTACAAGATCTCCTCCTGCACTGTGATCTACATATACAGTACAAGATCTCCTCCTGCACTGTGATCTACACATACAGTACAATATCACCTCCTGCACTGTGATCTACATATACAGTACAAGATCTCCTCCTGCACTGTGATCTACATATACAGTACAAGATCTCCTCCTGCACTGTGATCTACATATACAGTACAAGATCTCCTCCTGCACTGTGATCTACACATACAGTACAAGATCATCTCCTGCACTGTGATCTACACATACACTACAAGATCCCCTCCTGCACTGTAATCTACATATACAGTACAATGTCACCTCCTGCACTGTGATCTACACATACAGTACAATATCTCCTCCTGCACTGTGATCTACATATACAGTACAAGATCTCCTCCTGCACTATGATCTACATATACAGTACAATATCACCTCCTGCACTGTGATCTACACATACAGTACAAGATCTCCTCCTGCACTGTGATCTACATATACAGTACAAGATCCTCTCCTGCACTGTGATCTACATATACAGTACAAGATCCCCTCCTGAACTGTGATCTACATATACAGTACAATATCTCCTCCTGCACTATGATCTACATATACAGTACAATATCACCTCCTGCACTGTGATCTACACATACAGTACAATATCTCCTCCTGCACTGTGATCTACACATACAGTACAAGATGTCCTCCTGCACTGTGATCTACATATACAGTACAAGATCCCCTCCTGCACTGTGATCTACATATACAGTACAAGATCTCCTCCTGCACTGTGATCTACATATACAGTACAAGATCCCCTCCTGCACTGTGATCAACACATATAGTACAGGATCCCCTCTTCCACTGTGATCTACACATATAGTACAAGATCTCCTCCTGCACTGTGATCTACATATACAGTACAAGATCTCCTCCTGCACTGTGATCTACATATACAGTACAAGATCTCCTCCTGCACTGTGATCTACACATACAGTACAAGATCTCCTCCTGCACTGTGATCTACACATACAGTACAATATCTCCTCCTGCACTATGATCTACACATACAGTACTAGATCTCCTCCTGCACTGTGATCTACACATACAGTACAAGATCTCCTCCTGCACTGTGATCTACACATACAGTACAAGATCTCCTCCTGCACTGTGATCTACATATACAGTACAAGATCCCCTCCTGCACTGTGATCTACACATATAGTACAGGATCCCCTCTTCCACTGTGATCTACACATATAGTACAAGATCTTCTCCTGCACTGTGATCTACACATACAGTACAAGATCTCCTCCTGCACTGTGATCTACATATACAGTACAAGATCTCCTCCTGTACTGTGATCTACATATACAGTACAAGATCCTCTCCTGCACTGTGATCTACACATACAGTACAAGATCTTCTCCTGCACTGTAATCTACACATACAGTACAAGATCCCCTCCTGCACTGTGATCTGCACATACAGTACAAGATCTCCTCCTGCACTGTGATCTACACATACAGTACAATATCACCTCCTGCACTGTGATCTACACATACAGTACAAGATCTCCTCCTGCACTGTGATCTACATATACAGTACAAGATCCCCTCCTGCACTGTGATCAACACATATAGTACAGGATCCCCTCTTCCACTGTGATCTACACATATAGTACAAGATCTCCTCCTGCACTGTGATCTACATATACAGTACAAGATCTCCTCCTGCACTGTGATCTACATATATAGTACAAAATCCCCTCCTGCACTGTGATCTACACATATAGTACAGGATCCCCTCTTCCACTGTGATCTACACATATAGTACAAGATCTTCTCCTGCACTGTGATCTACATATACAGTACAAGATCCCCTCCTGCACTGTGATCTACACATATAGTACAGGATCCCCTCTTCCACTGTGATCTACACATATAGTACAAGATCTTCTCCTGCACTGTGATCTACACATACAGTACAAGATCTCCTCCTGCACTGTGATCTACATATACAGTACAAGATCCCCTCCTGCACTGTGATCTGCACATACAGTACAATATCACCTCCTGCACTGTGATCTACACATACAGTACAAGATCTCCTCCTGCACTGTGATCTACATATACAGTACAAGATCTCCTCCTGCACTGTGATCTACATATACAGTACAAGATCTCCTCCTGCACTGTGATCTACATATACAGTACAAGATCTCCTCCTGCACTGTGATCTACACATACAGTACAATATCACCTCCTGCACTGTGATCTACATATACAGTACAAGATCTCCTCCTGCACTGTGATCTACATATACAGTACAAGATCTCCTCCTGCACTGTGATCTACATATACAGTACAAGATCTCCTCCTGCACTGTGATCTACACATACAGTACAAGATCATCTCCTGCACTGTGATCTACACATACACTACAAGATCCCCTCCTGCACTGTAATCTACATATACAGTACAATGTCACCTCCTGCACTGTGATCTACACATACAGTACAATATCTCCTCCTGCACTGTGATCTACATATACAGTACAAGATCTCCTCCTGCACTATGATCTACATATACAGTACAATATCACCTCCTGCACTGTGATCTACACATACAGTACAAGATCTCCTCCTGCACTGTGATCTACATATACAGTACAAGATCCTCTCCTGCACTGTGATCTACATATACAGTACAAGATCCCCTCCTGAACTGTGATCTACATATACAGTACAATATCTCCTCCTGCACTATGATCTACATATACAGTACAATATCACCTCCTGCACTGTGATCTACACATACAGTACAATATCTCCTCCTGCACTGTGATCTACACATACAGTACAAGATGTCCTCCTGCACTGTGATCTACATATACAGTACAAGATCCCCTCCTGCACTGTGATCTACATATACAGTACAAGATCTCCTCCTGCACTGTGATCTACATATACAGTACAAGATCCCCTCCTGCACTGTGATCAACACATATAGTACAGGATCCCCTCTTCCACTGTGATCTACACATATAGTACAAGATCTCCTCCTGCACTGTGATCTACATATACAGTACAAGATCTCCTCCTGCACTGTGATCTACATATATAGTACAAAATCCCCTCCTGCACTGTGATCTACACATATAGTACAGGATCCCCTCTTCCACTGTGATCTACACATATAGTACAAGATCTTCTCCTGCACTGTGATCTACATATACAGTACAAGATCCCCTCCTGCACTGTGATCTACACATATAGTACAGGATCCCCTCTTCCACTGTGATCTACACATATAGTACAAGATCTTCTCCTGCACTGTGATCTACACATACAGTACAAGATCTCCTCCTGCACTGTGATCTACATATACAGTACAAGATCCCCTCCTGCACTGTGATCTGCACATACAGTACAATATCTCCTCCTGCACTGTGATCTACACATACAGTACAAGATGTCCTCCTGCACTGTGATCTACATATACAGTACAAGATCCCCTCCTGCACTGTGATCTACATATACAGTACAAGATCTCCTCCTGCACTGTGATCTACATATACAGTACAAGATCCCCTCCTGCACTGTGATCAACACATATAGTACAGGATCCCCTCTTCCACTGTGATCTACACATATAGTACAAGATCTCCTCCTGCACTGTGATCTACATATACAGTACAAGATCTCCTCCTGCACTGTGATCTACATATACAGTACAAGATCTCCTCCTGCACTGTGATCTACACATACAGTACAAGATCTCCTCCTGCACTGTGATCTACACATACAGTACAATATCTCCTCCTGCACTATGATCTACACATACAGTACTAGATCTCCTCCTGCACTGTGATCTACACATACAGTACAAGATCTCCTCCTGCACTGTGATCTACACATACAGTACAAGATCTCCTCCTGCACTGTGATCTACATATACAGTACAAGATCCCCTCCTGCACTGTGATCTACACATATAGTACAGGATCCCCTCTTCCACTGTGATCTACACATATAGTACAAGATCTTCTCCTGCACTGTGATCTACACATACAGTACAAGATCTCCTCCTGCACTGTGATCTACATATACAGTACAAGATCTCCTCCTGTACTGTGATCTACATATATAGTACAAGATCCTCTCCTGCACTGTGATCTACACATACAGTACAAGATCTTCTCCTGCACTGTAATCTACACATACAGTACAAGATCCCCTCCTGCACTGTGATCTGCACATACAGTACAAGATCTCCTCCTGCACTGTGATCTACACATACAGTACAATATCACCTCCTGCACTGTGATCTACACATACAGTACAAGATCTCCTCCTGCACTGTGATCTACATATACAGTACAAGATCCCCTCCTGCACTGTGATCAACACATATAGTACAGGATCCCCTCTTCCACTGTGATCTACACATATAGTACAAGATCTCCTCCTGCACTGTGATCTACATATACAGTACAAGATCTCCTCCTGCACTGTGATCTACATATATAGTACAAAATCCCCTCCTGCACTGTGATCTACACATATAGTACAGGATCCCCTCTTCCACTGTGATCTACACATATAGTACAAGATCTTCTCCTGCACTGTGATCTACATATACAGTACAAGATCCCCTCCTGCACTGTGATCTACACATATAGTACAGGATCCCCTCTTCCACTGTGATCTACACATATAGTACAAGATCTTCTCCTGCACTGTGATCTACACATACAGTACAAGATCTCCTCCTGCACTGTGATCTACATATACAGTACAAGATCCCCTCCTGCACTGTGATCTGCACATACAGTACAATATCACCTCCTGCACTGTGATCTACACATACAGTACAAGATCTCCTCCTGCACTGTGATCTACATATACAGTACAAGATCTCCTCCTGCACTGTGATCTACATATACAGTACAAGATCTCCTCCTGCACTGTGATCTACATATACAGTACAAGATCTCCTCCTGCACTGTGATCTACACATACAGTACAATATCACCTCCTGCACTGTGATCTACATATACAGTACAAGATCTCCTCCTGCACTGTGATCTACATATACAGTACAAGATCTCCTCCTGCACTGTGATCTACATATACAGTACAAGATCTCCTCCTGCACTGTGATCTACACATACAGTACAAGATCATCTCCTGCACTGTGATCTACACATACACTACAAGATCCCCTCCTGCACTGTAATCTACATATACAGTACAATGTCACCTCCTGCACTGTGATCTACACATACAGTACAATATCTCCTCCTGCACTGTGATCTACATATACAGTACAAGATCTCCTCCTGCACTATGATCTACATATACAGTACAATATCACCTCCTGCACTGTGATCTACACATACAGTACAAGATCTCCTCCTGCACTGTGATCTACATATACAGTACAAGATCCTCTCCTGCACTGTGATCTACATATACAGTACAAGATCCCCTCCTGAACTGTGATCTACATATACAGTACAATATCTCCTCCTGCACTATGATCTACATATACAGTACAATATCACCTCCTGCACTGTGATCTACACATACAGTACAATATCTCCTCCTGCACTGTGATCTACACATACAGTACAAGATGTCCTCCTGCACTGTGATCTACATATACAGTACAAGATCCCCTCCTGCACTGTGATCTACATATACAGTACAAGATCTCCTCCTGCACTGTGATCTACATATACAGTACAAGATCCCCTCCTGCACTGTGATCAACACATATAGTACAGGATCCCCTCTTCCACTGTGATCTACACATATAGTACAAGATCTCCTCCTGCACTGTGATCTACATATACAGTACAAGATCTCCTCCTGCACTGTGATCTACATATATAGTACAAAATCCCCTCCTGCACTGTGATCTACACATATAGTACAGGATCCCCTCTTCCACTGTGATCTACACATATAGTACAAGATCTTCTCCTGCACTGTGATCTACATATACAGTACAAGATCCCCTCCTGCACTGTGATCTACACATATAGTACAGGATCCCCTCTTCCACTGTGATCTACACATATAGTACAAGATCTTCTCCTGCACTGTGATCTACACATACAGTACAAGATCTCCTCCTGCACTGTGATCTACATATACAGTACAAGATCCCCTCCTGCACTGTGATCTGCACATACAGTACAATATCACCTCCTGCACTGTGATCTACACATACAGTACAAGATCTCCTCCTGCACTGTGATCTACATATACAGTACAAGATCTCCTCCTGCACTGTGATCTACATATACAGTACAAGATCTCCTCCTGCACTGTGATCTACATATACAGTACAAGATCTCCTCCTGCACTGTGATCTACACATACAGTACAATATCACCTCCTGCACTGTGATCTACATATACAGTACAAGATCTCCTCCTGCACTGTGATCTACATATACAGTACAAGATCTCCTCCTGCACTGTGATCTACATATACAGTACAAGATCTCCTCCTGCACTGTGATCTACACATACAGTACAAGATCATCTCCTGCACTGTGATCTACACATACACTACAAGATCCCCTCCTGCACTGTAATCTACATATACAGTACAATGTCACCTCCTGCACTGTGATCTACACATACAGTACAATATCTCCTCCTGCACTGTGATCTACATATACAGTACAAGATCTCCTCCTGCACTGTGATCTACACATACAGTACAATATCTCCTCCTGCACTGTGATCTACACATACAGTATATGATCTCCTCCTGCACTGTGATCTACACATACAGTACAAGATCTCCTCCTGCACTGTGATCTACATATACAGTACAAGATCCACTCCAGCACTGTGATCTACACATACGGTACAATATCTCCTCCTACACTGTGATCTACACATACAGTACAAGATCTCCTCCTGCACTGTGATCTACATATACAGTACAAGATCCACTCCAGCACTGTGATATACACATACAGTACAAGATCTCCTCCTGCACTGTGATCTACACATACAGTACAAGATCTCCTCCTGCACTATGATCTACACATACAGTACTAGATCTCCTCCTGCACTGTGATCTACATATACAGTACAAGATCTCCTCCTGCACTGTGATCTACATATACAGTACTAGATCTCCTCCTGCACTGTGATCTACACATACAGTACAAGATCCCCTCCTGCACTGTGATATACACATACAGTACAATATCACCTCCTCCACTGTGATCTACACATATAGTACAAGATCTCCTCCTGCACTGTGATCTACATATACAGTACAAGATCTCCTCCTGCACTGTGATCTACATATACAGTACAAGATCTCCTCCTGCACTGTGATCTACATATACAGTACAAGATCTCCTCCTGCACTGTGATCTACACATACAGTACAAGATCTCCTCCTGCACTGTGATCTACACATACAGTACAATATCTCCTCCTGCACTATGATCTACACATACAGTACTAGATCTCCTCCTGCACTGTGATCTACACATACAGTACAAGATCTCCTCCTGCACTGTGATCTACACATACAGTACAAGATCTCCTCCTGCACTGTGATCTACATATACAGTACAAGATCCCCTCCTGCACTGTGATCTACACATATAGTACAGGATCCCCTCTTCCACTGTGATCTACACATATAGTACAAGATCTTCTCCTGCACTGTGATCTACACATACAGTACAAGATCTCCTCCTGCACTGTGATCTACATATACAGTACAAGATCTCCTCCTGTACTGTGATCTACATATACAGTACAAGATCCTCTCCTGCACTGTGATCTACACATACAGTACAAGATCTTCTCCTGCACTGTAATCTACACATACAGTACAAGATCCCCTCCTGCACTGTGATCTGCACATACAGTACAAGATCTCCTCCTGCACTGTGATCTACACATACAGTACAATATCACCTCCTGCACTGTGATCTACACATACAGTACAAGATCTCCTCCTGCACTGTGATCTACATATACAGTACAAGATCCCCTCCTGCACTGTGATCAACACATATAGTACAGGATCCCCTCTTCCACTGTGATCTACACATATAGTACAAGATCTCCTCCTGCACTGTGATCTACATATACAGTACAAGATCTCCTCCTGCACTGTGATCTACATATATAGTACAAAATCCCCTCCTGCACTGTGATCTACACATATAGTACAGGATCCCCTCTTCCACTGTGATCTACACATATAGTACAAGATCTTCTCCTGCACTGTGATCTACATATACAGTACAAGATCCCCTCCTGCACTGTGATCTACACATATAGTACAGGATCCCCTCTTCCACTGTGATCTACACATATAGTACAAGATCTTCTCCTGCACTGTGATCTACACATACAGTACAAGATCTCCTCCTGCACTGTGATCTACATATACAGTACAAGATCCCCTCCTGCACTGTGATCTGCACATACAGTACAATATCACCTCCTGCACTGTGATCTACACATACAGTACAAGATCTCCTCCTGCACTGTGATCTACATATACAGTACAAGATCTCCTCCTGCACTGTGATCTACATATACAGTACAAGATCTCCTCCTGCACTGTGATCTACATATACAGTACAAGATCTCCTCCTGCACTGTGATCTACACATACAGTACAATATCACCTCCTGCACTGTGATCTACATATACAGTACAAGATCTCCTCCTGCACTGTGATCTACATATACAGTACAAGATCTCCTCCTGCACTGTGATCTACATATACAGTACAAGATCTCCTCCTGCACTGTGATCTACACATACAGTACAAGATCATCTCCTGCACTGTGATCTACACATACACTACAAGATCCCCTCCTGCACTGTAATCTACATATACAGTACAATGTCACCTCCTGCACTGTGATCTACACATACAGTACAATATCTCCTCCTGCACTGTGATCTACATATACAGTACAAGATCTCCTCCTGCACTATGATCTACATATACAGTACAATATCACCTCCTGCACTGTGATCTACACATACAGTACAAGATCTCCTCCTGCACTGTGATCTACATATACAGTACAAGATCCTCTCCTGCACTGTGATCTACATATACAGTACAAGATCCCCTCCTGAACTGTGATCTACATATACAGTACAATATCTCCTCCTGCACTATGATCTACATATACAGTACAATATCACCTCCTGCACTGTGATCTACACATACAGTACAATATCTCCTCCTGCACTGTGATCTACACATACAGTACAAGATGTCCTCCTGCACTGTGATCTACATATACAGTACAAGATCCCCTCCTGCACTGTGATCTACATATACAGTACAAGATCTCCTCCTGCACTGTGATCTACATATACAGTACAAGATCCCCTCCTGCACTGTGATCAACACATATAGTACAGGATCCCCTCTTCCACTGTGATCTACACATATAGTACAAGATCTCCTCCTGCACTGTGATCTACATATACAGTACAAGATCTCCTCCTGCACTGTGATCTACATATATAGTACAAAATCCCCTCCTGCACTGTGATCTACACATATAGTACAGGATCCCCTCTTCCACTGTGATCTACACATATAGTACAAGATCTTCTCCTGCACTGTGATCTACATATACAGTACAAGATCCCCTCCTGCACTGTGATCTACACATATAGTACAGGATCCCCTCTTCCACTGTGATCTACACATATAGTACAAGATCTTCTCCTGCACTGTGATCTACACATACAGTACAAGATCTCCTCCTGCACTGTGATCTACATATACAGTACAAGATCCCCTCCTGCACTGTGATCTGCACATACAGTACAATATCACCTCCTGCACTGTGATCTACACATACAGTACAAGATCTCCTCCTGCACTGTGATCTACATATACAGTACAAGATCTCCTCCTGCACTGTGATCTACATATACAGTACAAGATCTCCTCCTGCACTGTGATCTACATATACAGTACAAGATCTCCTCCTGCACTGTGATCTACACATACAGTACAATATCACCTCCTGCACTGTGATCTACATATACAGTACAAGATCTCCTCCTGCACTGTGATCTACATATACAGTACAAGATCTCCTCCTGCACTGTGATCTACATATACAGTACAAGATCTCCTCCTGCACTGTGATCTACACATACAGTACAAGATCATCTCCTGCACTGTGATCTACACATACACTACAAGATCCCCTCCTGCACTGTAATCTACATATACAGTACAATGTCACCTCCTGCACTGTGATCTACACATACAGTACAATATCTCCTCCTGCACTGTGATCTACATATACAGTACAAGATCTCCTCCTGCACTATGATCTACATATACAGTACAATATCACCTCCTGCACTGTGATCTACACATACAGTACAAGATCTCCTCCTGCACTGTGATCTACATATACAGTACAAGATCCTCTCCTGCACTGTGATCTACATATACAGTACAAGATCCCCTCCTGAACTGTGATCTACATATACAGTACAATATCTCCTCCTGCACTATGATCTACATATACAGTACAATATCACCTCCTGCACTGTGATCTACACATACAGTACAATATCTCCTCCTGCACTGTGATCTACACATACAGTACAAGATGTCCTCCTGCACTGTGATCTACATATACAGTACAAGATCCCCTCCTGCACTGTGATCTACATATACAGTACAAGATCTCCTCCTGCACTGTGATCTACATATACAATACAAGATCTCCTCCTGCACTGTGATCTACACATACAGTACAAGATCTCCTCCTGCACTGTGATCTACACATACAGTACAATATCACCTCCTGCACTGTGATCTACACATACAGTACAAGATCACCTCCTGCACTGTGATCTACACATACAGTACAAGATCCCCTCCTGCACTGTGATCTACATATACAGTACAAGATCTCCTCCTGCACTGTGACCTACACATACAGTACAAGATCTCCTCCTGCACTGTGATCTACATATACAGTACAAGATCTCCTCCTGCACTGTGATCTACATATACAGTACAAGATCTCCTCCTGCACTGTGATCTACATATACAGTACAATATCACCTCCTGCACTGTGATCTACACATACAGAACAAGATCTCCTCCTGCACTGTGATCTACATATACAGTACAAGATCCTCTCCTGCACTGTGATCTACATATACAGTACAAGATCCCCTCCTGCACTGTGATCTACATATACAGTACAATATCTCCTCCTGCACTATGATCTACATATACAGTACAATATCACCTCCTGCACTGTGATCTACACATACAGTACAATATCTCCTCCTGCACTGTGATCTACACATACAGTACAAGATCTCCTCCTGCACTGTGATCTACATATACAGTACAAGATCCCCTCCTGCACTGTGATCTACATATACAGTACAAGATCTCCTCCTGCACTGTGATCTACATATACAATACAAGATCTCCTCCTGCACTGTGATCTACACATACAGTACAAGATCTCCTCCTGCACTGTGATCTACACATACAGTACAATATCACCTCCTGCACTGTGATCTACACATACAGTACAAGATCACCTCCTGCACTGTGATCTACACATACAGTACAAGATCCCCTCCTGCACTGTGATCTACATATACAGTACAAGATCTCCTCCTGCACTGTGACCTACACATACAGTACAAGATCTCCTCCTGCACTGTGATCTACATATACAGTACAAGATCTCCTCCTGCACTGTGATCTACATATACAGTACAAGATCTCCTCCTGCACTGTGATCTACACATACAGTACAAGATCTCCTCCTGCACTGTGATCTACACATACAGTACAATATCACCTCCTGCACTGTGATCTACACATACAGTACAAGATCCTCTACTGAACTGTGATCTACACATACAGTACAAGATCTCCTCCTGCACTGTGATCTGCACATACAGTACAAGATCTCCTCCTGCACTGTGATCTACATATACAGTACAAGATCCCCTCCTGCACTGTGATCTACACATATAGTACAGGATCCCCTCTTCCACTGTGATCTACACATATAGTACAAGATCTTCTCCTGCACTGTGATCTACACATACAGTACAAGATCTCCTCCTGCACTGTGATCTACATATACAGTACAAGATCTCCTCCTGCACTGTGATCTACATATACAGTACAAGATCTCCTCCTGCACTGTGATCTACATATACAGTACAAGATCTCCTCCTGCACTGTGATCTACACATACAGTACAATATCACCTCCTGCACTGTGATCTACACATACAGTACAAGATCCTCTACTGAACTGTGATCTACACATACAGTACAATATGTCCTCCTGCACTGTGATCTACATATACAGTACAAGATCTCCTCCTGCACTGTGATCTACACATACAGTACAATATCTCCTCCTGCACTGTGATCTACATATACAGTACAATATCACCTCCTGCACTGTGATCTACACATACAGTACAAGATCTCCTCCTGCACTGTGATCTACATATACAGTACAAGATCCCCTTCTGCACTGTGATCTACACATACAGTACAAGATCTCCTCCTGCACTGTGATCTACACATACAGTACAAGATCCCCTCCTGCACTGTGATCTACATATACAGTACAAGATCTCCTCCTGCACTGTGATCTACATATACAGTACAAGATCCTCTCCTGCACTGTGATCTACACATACAGTACAATATATCCTCCTGCACCGTGATCTACACATACAGTACAAGATCACCTCCTGCACTGTGATCTACACATACAGTACAAGATCTCCTCCTGCACTGTGATCTACATATACAGTACAAGATCCCCTCCTGCACTGTGATCTACACATACAGTACAATATATCCTCCTGCACCGTGATCTACATATACAATACATGATCTCCTCCTGCACTGTGATCTACATATATAATACAAGATCTCCTCCTGCACTGTGATCTACACATACAGTACAAGATCCCCTCCTGCACTGTGATCTACACATACAGTACAATATATCCTCCTGCACCGTGATCTACATATACAATACATGATCTCCTCCTGCACTGTGATCTACATATACAGTACAAGATCCCCTCCTGCACTGTGATCTACACATACAGTACAATATATCCTCCTGCACCGTGATCTACATATACAATACATGATCTCCTCCTGCACTGTGATCTACACATACAGTACAAGATCTCCTCCTGCACTGTAATCTACACATACAGTACAAGATCACCTCCTGCACTGTGATCTACACATACAGTACAAGATCACCTCCTGCACTGTGATCCACACATACAGTACTAGATCACCTCCTGCTCTATTGTAACAGAATTTCCTCATTAACACAAAACTCCCTTTCATTTGGTTAGAAAAGTTATACATTAACCCTTTGTGTGCCCGAGTGGTATACAACTCAATGCAATGCATTGGATACCTGCATGTTATGGTGTATGTGTGTAAAGTAAATTCTGGGGTAAACCAACTGTAGTTCCTGGGGAAGAAATTGAAATTCCCATTTATTTCAATGTGAATTTCAACCATCTGAATGCTGGAGAGGCATCTGACGCCCTGTGAATGAATCAGACCTCTCCAGCACTCAAAGTGTTAAACCCCCTTTTGAATCAGTGGTTCTTTCTGTTCTTACCTTGTGGAACGGCTGGTTTGCTCCAGAATCCTTCCACTTTACTTTGTGTATATAGACTTTGAATCTTATAGATATTAACCCTTTGAGAATCATTGAGGAACAATATATGTCATGTATCTCTCTGGCACTCACATGGTGCAAAGTGACCTCAGCATTATGCTGCTGAACCCTCTTAGTGTTATAGGAGGAGTGTGTTTGATACATAATGTATCAATGTCGCTCTCTGACATAGAAAAAGGCCTGTCTGCTCCTTCTCCATGTTCACACAATCCTTACACTTCATGCTTCACTCCCACACGATCTGTTTAACTCCACGTTTCCACATCTCTTTTGACATCTCCGTCATTTTGCAGTCATCAAAACCGTCTATTTGCGACATCTCATCTCTACGACAGAAGGCGTATCTGTCACTTCTACTCCTACTCTCCCGTTCTCGTCTTCTGTGATGAAATGTCCCCGTTATGAACCATAAACCAGTTTTGGTGCATCTTAAAGGAGAACTTACATCTTCAAATAATACGCCCCTCACATGCATTACTTACTATGACCAGAAAATTCCAATGGCCTCAATTAATTTATCCTAGTGCCTTTATTCAAAAGATAACATATTCAGTCAGTCCTGGTTATTATCTCCAAGGACATTGCTGTCCGTACCCCAGACTCTCAGACTCTGCTCTCTGCACCTGGTTATCCTGAGCTGTGAGTTCTAGGAGTGTGTGTGCAGTTCATTGCTTCAATGCATTTTTATTATTATTACTAGTTGAAGAGCCCGTTACATGGGCCACAGTGCCACTGCCAGGTGGTCGTGGGGGCAGTCATACGCAGTAGAGAGTGCCTGCTCCTTTGGAGCATCCAGCTCTGTATCAGCCGCGGTGCGGGCAGTCACTACTGTGCATAACTGCATCGTTACACAAGTTTTAGCGAATTATTATATAGGATTATTAATATTATATTTATTATTTTATTGTTTACTTTTAATGATATTTCCTTTCTCTTCTTATTTTTTGTATTTTTGATTCTCCTTTCAGAATTTTATGCATTTATTCTTTGTGAGGCAATATTATCCAAAACGTCTCATAAAATGTGTTCGTAAGTTGATTCATGCAAATAAACTTTTGCCCAGTCCCTTACACTGTATATAGGGGTCTATTCTCACTACAGTTAAAGGTTCCCTTTTTGTAGTATACAGTCCATATATACAGTCTTTTCCGCTGGGAACTACAGTTTATTACGGTTGTGTTGGATATCTCAGCCTGGAGTGAGTTCCGGGTTCCAGTGCCTGCTCTTTACACTGGGAGGCGGGTACAACCTCCTGCACGTGAGTAGACTTCTTGGGGAAGGAGGGCATTCATATTGTGCCATTGTTATTACCATACCTAGGAACTTTTGAAATGAGCTCACCCTGAGATATTTAAAATATTAACCCTTAACACCCACAAGAAAGCAGATTATATGTGTTATGTCAGTGTTTGCTTTAAACCAGAGATAATCCAAGCAATTTTTAAGGAACCTTTCACATGCTACAGTTCTGAGATATAACTTCTTATACACTCACAAGGCAAGCAGGACTTGTTCTCCTGCTTTTCTGGTAGAAATGTCATGGATTTGGACAATAAATAAGCAGTAAATTGGTGTAAATCATATAGGAGGACACACTGGATTTGCTCACCCTAAGAATTTGGCCCTTCACCCTGAGACCCTGAAATTTGGTTCCAAACCCTGAGTCTCAGGGTCAAACCCTGAGAGTTCCCATGTATGGTTATTACTACACTTTGGGGTCTGCTCTGCGCTGTTTTTTTTTTCTTCCTGACTATCTACATATAGTGACGTGGGTGGTGCAGGTGAGACCCCCAGCAGAACAGCAGCAAGGAACATCTCACACTGTGGAACCTTGACATCCTTTTCTACCCACCAGACGTCTGATAAACTTTCTTTTTTGGACTCGAAGGTCACCAGCCTTATTATGCCTGAAAAAATGATGTGTACAGCTCCATGCACAGATTGTTAGTGCTATATAAGAATAGCAATAATTATAATTAGTATTAGTAATGGCAGTAGTAGATGTAGGTTGTGTTATTATTATTGGAGCCGTCTCAGTTGAAATAAAATAATTTTAAATCTAAATATATCTAATTCCACACACATATTCTATCACATGGTGTTTCAAGAGAAAGAGGGAAAAGGTTGAAAGAGACGTTTCCTTTATATAAATCAGTTTGTGCCGTTCAAACAGGGTTATGAGAATGTAGGGTTCCCAAACAAGAACCATAATGCAATGATTTGGGACAGCTAAAATTAGGAGCCTGCAGACACCATTGTCACAGCAAATTAAACCCTTTAATAAGCCCTTTTGGTTACAACTGTTTCTTTTCAATGCAGTGGCACATAAAAGCATCGAAATCACTATGGGGATCCAGATTTCACTAGAGTGGATTTTGCAATTTATGTTCATTTTTTTCCTTTTTGGCATTTAATTAACTGTAACAAATGAAAATTATTTGTTTTGTTTAGTGTGCTTAGTTTAATTAGAATTTCATTAAGCTTTACATTAGGTGGGGTTCTGTGCAAGCAATTATTGTTTTAAATTACTTTAGCCGCCCTTAAAGAAATACGCACTCACATGAATAATCATGATTGCATTCTGCTAGAGGCTATTGTACTCAAAAGCTTTTCAACATTGTAACATCATTGTTCTCAATATATATTTTCTTGGATTGATTGCAGTCAATGTACCATTGTTCATCTGACTTCAAATTGTATAGAAGAGAAGTCTATTCCCCCCACCACCAACTGTTGAAGCCCCACTGGAAGGATAAAGAAACACATCACATTCGTGTTACCATGTGATAAAATGACAATGAAAAGGCCAAGGTGTTCTCCATCAGTCAATTAATTCAGTTTTATTTGCAACAACACTTCAAGGAGCATTGTACTTCATGAAAAAGATTATAATGATCCATTAAAACGGGTCAACATCTGTAACAAACTCGCAGTTCATATAAAAATAATATTACACTATGTGTTTTATTTAAAATAGTTCAGATTAAATCATCTGCAAATCAATCAGTTGAATCCTGGTCATATATGAAAGTGCTTACAGATGTAAAATGACATGTGGGGGTAACAGGCAGGCAAAGGTATCTGAAATATGGGCATCCAAACATAACCCATACTAGATGAACAGCCCGTGTACATGGGCCGCAGTGCAAGGCAGCAATGGCCGCGGTGCAGTCATGCGCAGTACAGACTGCCTGCGCCGTGGCTGATAACGGAGCGGAGTTCTCCGAATTCAGATCATAGTCATCTCTGTGCACCGATGGTATGAATTCAGAGCGCCCCCTCTGTTATCAGCCAGCGGCGCGAGCAGTCTGTACTGCGCATTACTGCAGAGCACGCAGCTGTCTGTACTGAGCATGACAGCTTCTGACAAACATCCATTAGCAAATTATTATATAGGATGGACCAAGGCCACGTATCAATGCAGAGCAATTAATACCCAAGTTCTGTACTGGATGCCTGTAAAATGACAAAAATGTGTCAAGGTTGGCCTGTTCACTTCTACAATTCTAAATAAGGAACATTCCAACTCCCTCGAGGAATTTCTGTTCTCCCCTATGATACAGCTGGTTTACTCTTTTCCTTTTAGCATAAGGCACTTAGGGCTCGATTTAAAGGCAGCCGTTAGCCAAAAAAAGACTAACGGGTGTCTTTACATGCAGTAGGCCATTCAAAGGACCATGTAATGAACTGCTAATGGCAGTTCATCCAGTGTACCAGCCACTACACTAACGTGTTTTGGCCCACAGAAACCAAAAAAAAATGCTCCACTTTGCCATTCAATAGACTGCGTTAGCTGAAAAAGATCCGAAGAGGGACTCATTACCGCCTAAAATTTAAGACCCAGTTTGTTTGACCGTAGAGTCCCTCATTGGATCTTTTGCCAACTAACACAGCTGTTAACTGGCAAAAAAAACCCAAAGTCCTCAGTGGATGTATTGATATGGGGCCCCAAGCCCAATATCAATACATACAAAGTGCCTGAATTGTCAAAAGTTAGTAGAATTAACCCTATGAGTGCCAGCAGGGTATAATTACCCCGCCGGCATTAATTGGGTTAATCCGACTAAGTGAAAAACAACATCACATTAGAAGTTACACTGACCATTAATCCTGATGTCCAGCGGAGTCCTCTGCTTGCTGGTCCTTCTCATCCTTCTGTCTTCTTTCTTCAGTCTTCCGCCTTCTCCATGTGAAATAAAAGAAATATATTAACATTAAGCATGAACAAATACATTGCAGAAACCTTTGAGTGGCAGAGGGGTACGCAACGCATTGCAAAGCAATGCATTGCATACCTCACTGTCACTCAAAGGGTGTAATTTTAGTGTCCCATAGATATAGCCAAATATGCCTCCATGTAATGCCCCATAAAATACATGCCCATGAATAAAAAGATCCATAGATACAGCAATCAATGTAATTCACTCATGCCCAATGTCACTTAGCTTATATCTGTTGTCTCCGCCGCTTGGAACGGCTGCGAGGGCGGCAGCAGCGGCGGAGACAAAAATGTCCCACGGCGATCCTGATAAGCTGTGTACGGGCCGATGCCCGTAACACACAGGGCATTTGAAGTGAGCCTGCCTTTATATATGGGCAGGCTCACTTCCATTGCCCTCACTACAATTGGCTGGGACATTCTTCACTTCCCAGCCAACCAGATTCGAGTGGCTGTTCTTGAATCTGGTTGGCTGGGATGTGAAGAACATCCCAGCCAATGGCAGTGAGGGCAATAGAAGTGAGCCTGCCCATATATATATATATATATATATATATATATATATATATATCTATATATATAAATATATATTCACAGGGAGAAGGCGGAAGACTGAAGAAAGAAGACAGACGGACAGTGGATGACAGGTAAGTGTAACATGGATCTGTTAACGATCGGTGCTTGGCAGTATGTGAGGCACCGATAGTTAATTGATTTTCACTGTTCAGTTCCCAATATCACTGCTTTTAGTGGTGTTTTGGGAGCTAAACGTACCAAACGTACGTTCAGCCACAAGACTGTTTTTGTGGCTTAAAGTCCTTTGGAGTTCTAGCTGGTAGGGCCTTTGAATACCGCGTTAAACATGTTAGTTTAACAGTCGTATTCACTTTGGCCCTACCGGCTATGTTAACGGCTGGCTTTAAATCTAGCCCTTAATGTATTGGGTCTCCTTACTTATAAAATAGTGAGGTCTATCCATAGACCTCCCAATACAATAATATTTTGTACTTTACAAATATTTTTAGCACAATGACCACATTTGCAAATGTTGCCTCTGTTCTCTTTGTGTCTTGTCTATAATATTGAGCTCAATTACTCCGGTACGCTTTGCATATCAATATCTTATTAGCTTAGGGTGAATTCTATCACATCACCTGCCTGATTTAACAGAGCTAAATTGATATTGACCAAAACTGTGTAAAGACTGGGAACTCTGGGAATCTGTCCTGATTTAATTCACCTTTCATTTAGTCAGTTGTTAGTGTGATGCAATAAATGTCAAACAACTGTATAATTGGTAAAGCCTTTCCAACTTCTTTGTTATTCTATTGTTTTTTTTAATCATGAAAATGTATTTTAGTGAAGAGGCTGAAGGAATTTGTTATTTTACAAAGAAAATGGTGAATCCCGTACCTAAGATTCATCTAATGATAACAGATCATTTTGTGTGAAATAAAAGAAAGCCATATAATTGAGGAAAGCAGTGTGGTGCACTGATGGACTGGTAGCAGTTGTGGGTGACGTTGTGTAGGTGATGAGTGACAGTAATGTATCATTTGGTCATACATCGACCTTGGTTATTACGTCCACAACAATCTGATGTTATAAGAAAACGTGGAGCAATTCTCAGCTAAATCAGCCGGCCCACTGTGGACAAGTTAACATTCCCATGAGTCACATTAATTCAAAACGGGATTTTAACCCTAGTGGCCATATGCACAAAATAAAACTGGATACATTATGGGGCAGACCAACACTTTGCAAAGAAATGCCATGTAAACCTCTCTAACATTCAAGAGTCTAAAAGTCTTGCATAAATGAATGGGGTTAATGGGATGTTCGGTCCCTCTGTTTGCGTGTTGGATTGATCCAGAATTGCTGACGTTTTCCATTTGTGTCTGAGGCCTCTGACATCATCACCTGCTTGTGTGTGAACTGGGTAATGATCTCTATAAAACGTATATAGAACAATTCTACCGTTTCACCCAATACTGATTTCATGTAATCAGTAAAATATTCCAAATTTGTTTAATTTTAATGTAAAATGCTTATGAGTAAATTGATTATTTCTGAACCACAAATCAATTGATTTAACATCTGTTGCCATACAGTACATTTTGTACCATATCTCACTAAATTAATTAAGGGAGAATTCTACTGTAGATTATAACTTTATTATTGGTTTTATCACCAAATTACCACATAAACTTCAACAGGAATTGTAAAATAACAGTTAAAACATATTTCATCTACAGTGGTATCTACCCCCTAATCTCAAGGGATCTTGATTAAAATCCACTTAACAAGTCAGTTTCAGGCCTGTGATAGTATAGGAGCAGAAGTGATTGCCTTTCTCATTTCATTGTATTGTGTAAGATTATTGATTATTCCCATATTGTATTATATAAGACAATGTGTCAACATGTCACACTACTGATGAAGTTAAACATCCTTTCACAAACGCCCTTAATTTCTTTCATGTGACCGAAACATTGTGTGCAGTGTGGGAAAATCTCATTGTCTATGAAATCAATACAATATTGGCTTGTTAACCTGTATACTAAACCCAAGATAACAATTCCAATACTAAAAGAACAATCTATATCAGGCATGGCAAATTCAGATACAGTCAGCTGCTGTATAGTCAATATTACCCTCCTCGTTTCACTGTCCACTGGTAGCCAGAAACCCACACATACACTGTCTGTCTCCCCACATTTTTATTACTGCCCCCTGGTAGATACAGTCCCACACATGCACTGTCTGACACCTCCAGCCTTGCTCCACTGTCCACTAGTAGTCACAGATCCACACAAACATTGTCTAAAACCAAAGCCTTGGTCTACTGCCTACTAGTAATCACAACTCCATATATATACTGTCTGTTACACAAACCTTGTTCCACTGTCCACTGCTAGACACAGAAACCAAACATACACTGTCTGTTACCTCATCTTCTCACCACTGTCCACTGGTAGCCACAGAACACATACACTGTCTGACACCCCAGCCTTGTCCCACTGGTAGCCACAGACCCACACATATACTGTCTGACACCGCAGCCTTGTCCCACTGGTAGCCACAGACCCACACATACACTGTCTGATACCTCAGCCTTGTCCCACTGGTAGCCACAGACCCACACATATACTGTCTGACACCGCAGCCTTGTCCCACTGGTAGTCACAGACCACACATACACTGTCTGACACCCCAGCCTTGTCCCACTGGTAGTCACAGACCCACACATACACTGTCTGACACCCCAGCCTTGTCCCAGTGGTAGCCACAGACCCACACATACACTGTCTGACACCCCAGCCTTGTCCCACTGGTAGACACAGAACACATACACTGTCTGACACCCCAGCCTTGTCCCACTGGTAGCCACAGACCCACACATACACTGTCTGACACCCCAGCCTTGTTCCACTGGTAGTCACAGACCCACACATACACTGTCTGACACCCCAGCCTTGTTCCACTGGTAGTCACAAACCCACACATACACTGTCTGACATCCCAGCCTTGTCCCACTGGTAGCCACAGACCCACACATATACTGTCTGACACCCCAGCCTTGTTCCACTGGTAGTCACAGACCCACACATACACTGTCTGACACCCCAGCCTTGTCCTACTGTCCACTGGTAGCCACAGAACACATACACTGACACCCCAGCCTTGTCCCACTGGTAGTCACAGACCCACACATACACTGTCTGACACCCCAGCCTTGTTCCACTGGTAGCCACAGACCCACACATACACTGTCTGACACCCAGCCTTGTTCCACTGGTAGTCACAAACCCACACATACACTGTCTGACACCCCAGCCTTGTTCCACTGTACACTGGTAGTCACAGACCCACACATACACTGTCTGACATCCCAGCCTTGTCCCACTGGTAGCCACAGACCCACACATACACTGTCTGACACCCAGCCTTGTTCCACTGGTAGTCACAGACCCACACATACACTGTCTGACACCCCAGCCTTGTTCCACTGGTAGTCACAGACCCACACATACACTGTCTGACACCCCAGCCTTGTCCTACTGTCCACTGGTAGTCACAGACCCACACATATACACTGTCTGACACCTCAGTCTTGTCCTACTGTCCACTGGTAGTCACAGACCCACACATACACTGTCTGACACCTCAGTCTTGTTCTACTGTCCACTGGTAGTCACAGACCCACACATACACTATCTGACACCTCAGTCTTGTTCTACTGTCCACTGGTAGTCACAGACCCGCACATACACTATCTGACACCTCAGTCTTGTCCTACTGTCCACTGGTAATCACATACCCACACATACACTGTCTGACTCCCTAGCCTTGTTCTACTGTCCACTGGTAGTCACAGACCCACACATACACTATCTGACACCTCAGTCTTGTTCTACTGTCCATTGGTAGTCACAGACCCACACATACACTATCTGACACCTCAGTCTTGTTCTACTGTCCACTGGTAGTCACAGACCCGCACATACACTGTCTGATACCCCAGCCATGTTCCACTGTCCACTGGTAGTCACAGACCAACATATACACTGTCTGACACCCAAGTCTCAGTCATGCTGTTTGGAAATATCCCAAGGCAGCTTTCTTTAGAAGCAGCCTGGATCAACATAGAGGAAACCAAGCAAAGGTAATTATGCAGAATTGTTTCAATCCCATCAACTATATAATGTAATCTACGATATTTCAAAGTTTCTAACTCTTCTTTAAAGAAATGTTAGATTAAACTTTGAAAAGGATTTACCAGCTACATCCAGCTTTTGTTATCTCTTAATTTCAAAATACAATGGTTGATGCAATATTTACAAATGCTAAATGTCAGTGTCAGTAAGGCCCAGGTTAGGTTATCTCTGGACTTCCAGATGTTGGGAAATACAATCCCATCATCTCCATTGGTTCATGGGAGTTATAGATTCAAAAAAAGCTGCAGGTCCAGAGATTGACTATTCCTGACGTAGATGCATTTCAAACATTTAAGTCCACTTAGTTCTGTTTCCTGTGTAGAGAAGAAGCCTAAGTGTTTTTGAGAGCAATTGCATGAACCTCAGAGGTTCTCTGAATAAATTTCATACAATCCTGCAAATCCAGGAATATAAAGCTAAGCTTATAAACTTCAGTGAAACAGTTAGGAGAAGCCTCAGTTAAGAAAGGAAATACTTGCATTTACATGGTTATTAAAATTGTTCTTTTTATTAAATTGTGTAAGACGGCTCCCAAATGTTTATATTGGAAAGAGAATTTAAGTACAGTTGATACTTTCTTTGCTGAGTTTTGTTGGATTTCAAGCTTTCAAGACCACTAAGGTCTGTTCTCCAGGCAAGACAGAAAATGAAAGCTAAAATAATTCCTACACAGAGAGGCACATTCCATTACATGAATAATCCAGCAGACAATTATCTCACCGTCACGTCACTCAGAACCTTACAAGCCAAGAGATGAGATGATTTATATTCTCAGAAACTGAATTCTTGCAAGTACCTCTCTGTTTCTTCAGCACATCAAAATGAATATCAGGGTTATGCACAAAGAAAAAATTAGCAATTTCTGTGCAAATCAAAAGCAGCAAAGGGAGAATTTAAATTCTCTTTGGTTTAAACGGGGCATGTAACCTGTAGCATTGTGTTGGAGCAATATCTATCATTTAAGAGATTAAAAGACCCATTGACATCAATGGATTGCACAGTAGATTTTTATTTGCTATGTATGGAGCATACGAGCCTAAGATTCTCCAAATTAGGGTGACCGGGTGTCCAGGATTGCCCGTAACAGTCACAGATTTTAAATGTGTGTCTGTTGTCTCCAGAAGTCCTTCATTCCTTCAGTATAAGGACGGATTTGATCGCTGTCATTTATTGGGAACTAGTTGAAGAGCCCGTTACACGGGCCACAGTGCCACTGCCAGCTGGTAGCGGGCAGTCATGTGCAGTAGAGACTGCCCGTGCCACTGCGGATACTGTATGAGCCACGTCGTGGGCAGTCTCTACTGCACATGACTGCGTTGTTACACACGTTTTAACTAATTGTCTTCCCTCTATTAATCTAAGCATATTAACCCCTTTGAGTGCCAGAGTCATATCCAACGCCACTGGCACTCAAACAGTTAAACATCACAGAAAGAAATCCTGATGATATTGAGTCCTCTAAGGGAAATACTGTCAACGAACACCATTCCAATCTTTCTAATCACTTGTGGAACTGACACACTAAAATATGTTTAGTAAATTTTAAAGAGAAATATATATATATTTTTTTTTTAAATGAAGCTTTATTGGTTGGTAACAGTGGGACTGTATGCTAATTTGTTTCTACCTAGGTCAGTCTTGACACACACTGTGATACAGGAATGAATTTAGGCAAAACCCACACACTGTGATATAGCAATGAATTTAGGAAAACTCACACGCTGTGATATAGGAATGAATTTAGGAAAATTCACACGCTGTGATATAGGAATGAATTTAGGGAAAATACACACGCTGCGATATAGGAATGAATTTAGGGAAAACCTACACACACTGTGCAATAGGAATGAATTTAGGGAAAAACGATACACTGTGCTATAGGAATTAATTTAGGAAAATTCACACACAGTGATATAGGAATGAATTTAGGGAAACTCACACACTGTGATATAGGAATGAGTTTAGGAAAACCTACACACTGTGATATGGGAATAAATTTAGGAAAACCCACACACTGTGATATAGGAATGAATTCAGGAAAACCCCACACTGTGATATAGGAATGAATTTATGGAAACCCCACACACTGTGATATAGGAATGAGTTTAGGAAAACCTACACACTGTGATATAGGAATGAATTTAGGGAAAACCTACACACTGTGATATAGGAATGAATTTAGGAAAAACACACACACTGTGATACAGGAATGAATTTAGGGAAAACCTACACACTGTGATATAGGAATGAATTTAGGGAAAACCTACACACTGTGCTTTATGAATGAATTTAGGGAAAACCTACACACCGTGCAATAAGTATGAATTTAGGGAAAACCTACACACTGCTTTATGAATGAATTTAGTGAAAACTATGCACTGTGATATAGGAATGAATTTGGGAAAAACTCACACACTGTGATATAGGAATGAATTTAGGGAAAACTCATACACTGTGATACAGGAATGAATTTAGGGAAATCCACACACTGTGATACAGGAATGAATTTAGGGAAATCCACACACTGTGATACAGGAATGAATTTAGGGAAAACTCACACACTGTGATATAGGAATGAATTTAGGGAAAACTCACACACTGTGATATAGGAATGAATTTAGGAAAAACTCACACACTGTGATACAGGAATGAATTTAGGGAAATCCACACACTGTGATACAGGAATGAATTTAGGGAAATCCACACACTGTGATACAGGAATGAATTTAAGGAAACCCACACACTGTGGTACAGGAATGAATTTAGGGAAATCCACACACTGTGATACAGGAATGAATTTAGGGAAATCCACACACTGTGATACAGGAATGAATTTAGGGAAATCCACACACTGTGATAAAGGAATGAATTTAGGGAAACCCAGTGTGATATAGGAATGAATTTAGGGAAAACTCACACACTGTGATATAGGAATGAATTTAGGGAAATCCACACACTGTGATAAAGGAATGAATTTAGGGAAACCCACACAGTGTGATATAGGAATGAATTTAGGGAAAACTCACACACTGTGATATAGGAATGAATTTAGGGAAATCCACACACTGTGATAAAGGAATGAATTTAGGGAAACCCACACACTGTGATACAGGAATGAATTTAGGGAAATCCACACACTGTGATATAGGAATGAATTTAGGGAAAACTCAGACACTGTAATATAGGAATGAATTTAGGGAAATCCACACACTGTGATAAAGGAATGAATTTAGGGAAACCCACACAGTGTGATATAGGAATGAATTTAGGGAAAACTCACACACTGTAATATAGGAATGAATTTAGGGAAATCCACACACTGTGATAAAGGAATGAATTTAGGGAAACCCACACAGTGTGATATAGGAATAAATTTAGGGAAAACTCACACACTGTAATATAGGAATGAATTTAGGGAAATCCACACACTGTGATAAATGAATGAATTTAGGGAAACCCACACAGTGTGATATAGGAATGAATTTAGGAAATCCACACACTGATGAATGTCTAATAGCATAGTGATGGGTATGTTTGGTCGGCAATAAAATGAATTAGCATATTGTGCACAGAGCCAGTATAAAGTAACACTACATAGCTACATTTTTCAAAAACGATTTACTTTACAGGAAACTGACCAGGACTACATTTAATCAGATTTAAATTCTCTGTAACACAAACTAATCGTAGTGCACTTTAAATGTTATATCTTTTATCTACTAAACATCACAAAGAAGTGAGTGGTTTCATGCCATCAGAGGGGAGGGTTATTGGTAAGGAATAGATATATTTTTATTTAATGATCTGCAATGATTTGCACACCCCTCTGACAAGCAAATGGTTAATAATTCTAAACCTTCTCATCATAGACAGTAACATTTAGTCTAACCCAGTAGCTGTGAAAATGGAGAACATAAACAGCCTAATAGCAGCTCAAGGCTTTCTCCAAGATAATCACTGATGCATGCAAATCACAAGATCAAAATGTCATGTTTTTATTTGTTTATTTTGTGCACATGAAGTCATGTTCTCAGGCATGGTAGCTGGGGGCAAAGTTTATTTGGGGAACAAAACAATTTACAAATAAATTGTCTGTATTCTGAATCAACTGAGACATGAATCTGTATTTTTAACATCAATTAAGGCTCTACTACTGAAACGTGTGAGTATGAGTTTTCTTGAATACTGGGAAAATATTCTATATGAAAATCTTACGAATACTCACATTTATATAACATACACATTGGCTATATTTATAGGATTTTTGCAGATTACAAATTTAAAATTAAGTCACCAAGCAATACAGAGATATCGGCACCTAGGTATTTAGTGATACATTTCTAATTGAGAATAAAAGTTCTAGATAGATCAGCTGTCTTCCTCATCTCAAAAAGTAGACATCTGTTTTGTAACCAATTTACATTTTACCAAAAATTAAGTGTTTAGTGAGATTGGGATTAAAATGATGAATGAATGTCATTGTACATGAAGTCTTAGAATAATGAAGAGCACATTCCATTTTTTGGGGGTTAAATCTATTCATTCATCTGTTTACACGCTCTCATTGGAACAGAATAAGCACTGGTGAGAGGTAAAAGACGATCACAATAAGGTGGAAAAGCTATGCCTGCATTGTGGAATTATAATACAAGAAGGGGAAAGAAACATTAAAGGAGCAGTAAACTTTTTTTTATGAAAAAATATATATCGTAGGGATTTTCCTATTAAATAAAATAAGGGTACTCCCACTGCTGAGAGATTTATACTTCCAGAGTTATTACGGTTTAAACCCATGTGTTTTTACATTAGCAGTGCCCTCTAGTGGTCAAATTCTAATTAGATTCCCTGTTAGATTCTAATGGAGAGGAAAGTCAGAAAAGTCAGAGACATACAGTTCTCCATAGAATGTGATAGAAACTGCCTGTCACTTCCTGTCAGTTAGAACTATCAGGAAGTAAACACAGTAAATTCACTTCCTGGTTATTTGAACTGATATAAATTTCAAATAAAACATCTGACAGAGATGGGAGTTACCTTGTTTTTCTCAGCAGGAAAAGCTCTATAAAATATGTGTTTTCATAAATAAAGGTTTACTGCTCCTTTAAAGGAGCAGTAACCTTTTTTATGAAAAAATATATATTGCAGGGATTTTCCTATTGAGTAAAATAAGGGTACTCCCACTGCAGAGAGATTTATATTTCCAGAGTTATTACAGTTTAATCCCATGTTTTTTTACATTATCAGTGCCCTCTAGTGGTCAAATTCTAATTAGATTTCCTGTTAGATTCTAATGGAGAGGAAAGTCAGAAAAGTCAGTGACGTACAGTTCTCCATAGAATGTGATAGAAACTGTTGAGTCACTTCCTGTCAGTTAGAACTATCAGGAAGTAAACACAGTAAATTCACTTCCTGGTTATTTAAACTGCTATAAATTTTGAATAAAACATCTGACAGCGATGGGAGTGACCTTGTTTTGCTCAGCAGGAAATGCTCTATAAAATATGTGTTTTCATAAAAAAAGTTTACCGATCCTTTAAAAGGAATGTCCACATAGAGTGTATGACAAATGATTCCCCCCATGACGTAGTGTGCTTATAGGAATAACAACCTAGAGATCATTCAATTAACATGTTTTATAATATGGAAATTAATCAATAATATGTACTCCCCAGATTTCTCTTTTCTTGAATTGTCCATCCACTCACCAACAATATCCACCCCCCCATATTTCTGTCTATCATTGTCCCCGTATTCATCTGCCTCAGATGCTGTTGTGTACGCACTGCTTTTTCCCATCTTTCCATAGTGATAGGTTACACCAGGGCAATGACATGCAGACCCACAGGTGGATGGATATTAGTGATGACTGAGCAGGTGACCTTGATAAAGATCCACATAGGACTGAAATGTTGACTGAATTAAAAATGGCTTATTGTTGCCCCTTTTTTTCGTATATATGAAACTATATATATATATATATACATTTAATGGGAAACTATATGTTTAGTTTCCCACACACACAGCACTGCTGGATAAAGAATGATAGCAACGTGGTACCCCTCACATAAATGCCATTTAACCAGGAGGTGACCTTCACATTGCTTGTGTTAAGGGGAGGGGGTAAATATTATATAATGTAGGACATAGTCTACTAATCTCTTTGTTCCTAGGTGAGGAGGCTTTAATTGTGTAGTAACACAGTAACTCAATGGTAGGGTTGCCACCTTTTCTTCAAAAAAATACCGGCAATGGTATTCCCTCCATAGAGTTAACATTGGACAGAAGCCAATTTTTTACCGGCCTGCCGGTAAAATGCCGGCTGGGTGGCAACCCTACTCAATGGTCAGCAGTGATGTGCTTTATTTCGTAGACACCCCTCACCTCACTTTTAAAGGTGAAGGGTTTATTTATTACAGAAGGTCCCCCTCATCCCTGCCCAGGGGTAAGAGGGGTAATTGATTTTTCATGGAGCCCCCCCCTACCACTCAGAAAGTGGGGAGTGTTATTAATTTATTAAGTCGGTAAATGGAACCTCAGATCTATGACACTTGATTTCTTTATGATCTAAATTAGAGGAAACTGATTCTTACTCTGATCAGTGACACGTACAGGGCTATTGATTCCTGTGAATTGTGGAACTTTCTAAAGTTTTCCAATGGCTTTAACCTTTGCAGCACCAAAGGGTACGCAATGCATTGAAAAAGCAATGTGTGGCACACCACTCTGGTCATCAAGGAGTTAACTGAATCCTCTTTCCTTTGCTGAACAAGGAGTTGGAGAGTAGAACTCTAAACACCCAGTAAATACTAGATATAAGTGAGTGGTCTCTGGATTGTGAGCGCAGACATCACGCTGTGTAGTCTTATCCTATGAATTGAATGCTGTGTATGACTTCTGTGTATTGGCGCTGCCCCAGCAAACTCTGATATTGTTGAAGAACCCTTTATAGTACAGCCTGTCATATTGCTATTAGCTTCATAAATCACGATTATGTTTTTTAACTCTCTGACAGTGACAATTGTCTTTAAGCTTCACCCCATTAACCCCCACCCTGCCTCAAGAGCAGAAGGTTTCCAAGATTTTCCTTGTTTCTTTCAATGTTAAAACAAAAAAGAGATATGTTATTATTTGGTGTTACATTGAGATGAAGGACAAGAGACGAGGTGGGTGTGTGGTTTTTAACCTTTCATTTACCAAAGGGTTGTGCAACACACTACAGAGCAACGCATTTCATGCCTCTCTGTTCCTATAAGACTTAACCCTTTGAGTGCCAGAGTGGTACACAACACATTGCTTTGCAATGTGTTGCGTACCACTGGCACTCAAAGGGTTAAATATTTACATTTGAAATATAACCACAAGAAAACATTAGGAAATCAATATGACTGGAGCTGAATATGTTGCTGGCTATTATATTAGAATTGTTTTATGTGTCTTTTACTAACTTACACACAAGCACTGCCCCATGGAGACATCTCTTTGTTAAGCGATGTAATTAGACATAAAGTACACGAGCGCCACACACGCCTTTTCATAGCACTAATTTGCAAAGCGTATGTAAACCCCCAGGTTATTTGTTGAGAAAGCTCCTTACAGAAAACATTTAGCAACAATGAAATACTTTCTGAGGAAACTCACACCAACTGCACAATGAAGATGTGTAGACGCAGGGAACGGTATGATATCTCGCTCCCCCTGCATCTCATTGGACTGTTCTGAACCAAACTAAAAGCGTCTCCCATGTGAAAGTTATCTCCTATATAATAATTCGCTAGGATGTTTGTCACGATGCAGTCATGTGCAGTAGAGACTGTCTGTGTTCGGGAAATCTCTACTGCTTGTGATTACATCGTGTGAGGAGACGCAAGACTGCATCGTGTGGAGCAGTGAGGGTGCGGCCTCTTAACCATTTTAGTGCCAGAGGAGTATGCAAGGCATTGCTTTGCACTCAAAGGGTTAACATTACCCGGACCTTGGCCCGAGTACACGGGCTTTTGCACTAGTCTTCCTAATAAAATAATTGAGTCAGCTATTCACTGTCAGGAGTGAAACACAAAAGCAATGGGGGCCAGTTCAATGTCAATTACAGACCAGCTCTGATTGTTTAAAAAAAACGACTTCAACATTTCAGTTCAGTTTGCCAGACCATCAAAATCTCTCCCATAGAGGACAATGTAGAAGCGAAGCCCAGAGCCATTCAAATGTTGGAGTTAGAGCTAACGTGAGTTATATTGCAACATTTTCCTCCAAAAATCTAACACCCATTTTTTTGGGTGAACATCACACAAATCAGAGTAAAAACCACCGTTGAGGAAAATAAAACAGAGAAGCAGGTCATCCAAGGACATAAGCCAAGCATACAGAGGTCAGATATTAACCCCTGTAATGCCTAGCAAATAAAACAACAAGGCCTACAACAGTGGTTCACAACCCCTCCACGTAAGACACCCCTAACATGCAATCTGGATGTTCCAGGGCATTTCTTGAGGGCACAAGGGAATATCCAAATAAAAATAACATATGCCCAATATCAGGTCCCACTGTGTCAATGGCAATGAGGAGAATATAGTGCATAAAATGTCCCATACACACATCTCCCCAAAAAATGTGTAAAATTAATATTACCAATCACTAATGCAGAACATAGCAACATGGGAAAAGTGACGCACCCTGAGCTGGTGCACATGGGGCACCAACATGACATGACACCCTGGTTGTGAACCACTGGCTGACACCATACAAACAAGTTACAGACAAACAATAAGAATCCAGCAACCCCACAGGGACAGGGGGACGCAAAGCAGCACAACATAAACCATCCCAATACACCCTGGAACAAGAGTTAACACACAACACGACATGCACACCTGTCACTCCAACAACAAATCAAGCTCACCTGTGTAACCTCAGCAGTCCATGGAGACAAAACACACACCTGACAGGTACATACCAATTGCACATAACCACACCACTAACCACAGACACACCAGAAAACAATTACCTGGATAACACACACCTCATCATTAGTCCATTATGACCACATGATACAGAAAAAAGGGAAGAAAGGAAGGGGTTAACCAACCTGAAGAGAACCACCAGGCGGTGCCCCTCCCCCCAAAAAACAAACAAACCGAATAACTGACGCACTTTCCGGGAGTATACCAATCCAAACAAAAGCCTAATCAGACAATACAAACATAATCAAGTGAATACATCAAATCAATTAAAAACCATCCGGCACAGGAACATGGAGTCATGAAAAAAAGTATGAATACACATCATATACTTATCTCTATGAATGTAAGTAAGAGCACAAGGGAAAGATCAAACTATGTGACTCCTGGAGTCATAGAGATAAGTATATGATGTGTATTCATACTTTGTTTATTATTATCACGTTGCACTTTATATGTATGATAATATTGCACATTGCTAATGGGTCACTTTGAATTGTTAGTGGATACATGGTATTGCACTTTGCTTTACATATACCTGCTGTCAGTCTATAGAGGCATTATTCAATGTTGGAATGTCTTCATGACTCCATATTCCTGTGCCGGATGTTTTTTAATTGATTTGATGTATTCACTTGATTAATTCTGTATTGCCTGATAAAGCTTTGGTTTGGTTTGGTATACTTCTGGAGTGTGCGTCAGTTATCAGGTGTCTTGTTTGGGGGGGGTCACTGCCTGGTGGTTCTCTTCCTGTTGGTTTCCCCCTTCCTTTCTTCCCTTTCTTCGGTATCATTGTATATTCCTATGAGTGCACTTCAGCTGATCACAGTTTTATCTTGAGTAAGGAGTTATGTACAGAGCTGGTGCGATTCCTCCCGTTTGTTTTGGTCCCATCATCATGACCACATGAACACCACCTTACTGCTGTTTAACAGTGACAGCCCACCCACCTCAGATGTAGTGTGAGAGAGACACTGTGTAACGGTTTTTCAGACACTCAGACAGAGGATTAAAATAAAACACAGTTTTATTAGAAAAAAAAAAACAATAACAAGATTGCCCTCTATAGGCAGTACTGTGAATAGCAGATATAGGCTACATAGGCCTTCTCAAGACCAGGATACAGAACAGAGATAATATATATTTTTACATTCACAGAATAAGCAAAACAGCGACAGGCAATGAATGGTTAAGTACAAAGGATAATCAGTCTCAATGTGGTGTTAGGCACACCCTAGGTGAACAAAGGCAGCAATAGGTGCTAGATCACACAACACCTTAAGTCCATAAATGTATAGAGCTGCTGAAAGGAGCTGCAACAGAGACTGAAGCTGCAGGGTAGTTGTTTGATAGCCCCCACAGGCGTATAACGGAGACCAACAGTATTGGGATCGCTTGAGCCAATAGCCCCCATGGGCATAACGGAGACCAACAGTATCAGGATTGCTTGAGCCAATAGCCCCCACGGGCGTAACGGAGACCAACAGTATTGGGATTGCTTGAGCCAATAGCCCCCACGGACGTAACGGAGACCAGCAGTGTCAGGATTGCTTGAGCCAATAGCCCCCACGGGCGTAACGGAGACCAACAGTATCGTGATAGCTTGAGTCAATATCCCCCACGGGCGTATACCGGAGACCAACAGTATTGGAATCGCTTGAGCCAATAGCCCCCACGGGCGTAACGGAGACCACCGGTTGCTGCACTGCTCGAGCCAATAGCGCCTCCCACGGGCGCGTTAACGGAGAACTACTGCTCTGCACATGACAATTGAGCCGCCGACAACTGAGGCCCACAACGCGGCCGACTCAGCAGAAACAATGTAAATGGTAACGGCTCAGCAAGGGTTGACAGTGGCAGCAAGGTAGAAGGAAGCACACAAGTGATCGGAGGCTCAAAGAGTAGCGAAACAGCACAGCAAGTGCCAATGAGACTCAGCTATACTTAAAGGGATAGTAATACCTAAAATGTAAAAAAAAATATGTTGTAGAGTTTATCCCCCTGAGTAAAACAAGGGCACTCCCACTGCTGAAAGGTGTTTCATTCAAAAGTTATTAATTTTCAAAGTTGAATTTTTTAGGTGCAATATCACAGTGGCCTGAAATTGTACAGTGGCGCTGTTGCTACACCATCCTATGGAGATTTATGGTCAATTGACCAGAGCTGTCCATAGGATCATGTAGCAACAGCGCCACTGTACAATTTCAGGCCACTGTGATATTGCACCTAAAAAATTCAACTTTGAAAATTAATAACTTTTGAATAAAACACCTTTCAGCAGTGGGAGTACCCTTGTTTTACTCAGGGGGATAAACCCTACAACATATTTTTTTTTACATTTTAAGTATTACTATCCCTTTAATACAATGCACAGAGAAATGGAAGGCTCAGCTCAGGAGACGCGGCTCAGCAGGTGTTAATACAGCAATCTCGAAAGGCTCAGACCCACACGCTGCAGCGATCAGAATGTCGCAGAGGCAACAACAGGAGCTGTAGACTGGAACAGCAGAAATCCGGAACAGGTCCAGGAGAAGGAAGTCAGCCAGGCCGGGTCAGATCACGGAGGAGATTCGCAGATAAGCCATATCAGCAACGAGCAGGAACGTCAGCCAGGCCGGGTCAGATCACGGAGGAGATTCGCAGACAAGCCAGATCAGCAACGAGCAGGAACGTCAGCCAGATCGGGTCGGAACACAGGACAAGAACACAGGAGAGTAGTCAGTACAGGCCAAATCGGTACACAGGAGATCAGGAACACTGAAACACAGCAACAGTAACACTGGCTCTGGAACACCATGAAAGGGCACCTGACAGGTGCCAATGGCCAGAATAAAAAGGTCACCAGGGGCGGGCCAACACAGCTCAACCAATAAGGGAGCAGCACAAGTGAGAGTGACAGAGAGATCACGGGAACCGTTATACACTGACAGAGAGACAGACCAACACCAGTATGTACACATGCTTGTACCTAAGACGACAGTGCAGGCGAAGGCGTGAGAGGGCTAGGGCTCATCCCCCTCCTCCTCCTCCAAGTACCTCTGTCCAACAGCTTTCACCTGTTGCAACTGTTCATGCTCCAGCTGAAGGCCTGCCATGCTGACTTGTCTGTGTGTGTGTAGCACAGTGAATATGCCACTCCATTGCTTGTCAATGTCTTGTCCAGGCGTCGGGACCATATGAGGTGTCCATCAAGGGGATGGCAAGCAGACATATGTATGTGTGTCACGTGGACCCTGAGCTCAAACCTCATCAGTATATAGATTGAGATCCATGAAATAGCTCCTCTGTTTCATGGGTCTTGGTTTACTCACTGATGTGTGTGCCCACTCACATGTACATATGTCTGCTTGCCATACCGTGATACAAACCCCATAAGGTCATGATGGCTAGACAACACCCTGGTAAGCAATGGATAGTTCACTCCATGTCAAATAACCAAGCTGTACCTGTGGAGTGCCAGTAAGGTCTCCAAAGCATTGTTGACCAATGTGTTGTGTACACCTGTGGCACTTAAGGGTATGATGATGGGTCAGCAATAGCATGACTGTTGTGTTCGTAGAGCACCTCCCAGTCTTGTTTTCACCCTCTGCAGGCATCCATGGCATGATCCCTCATGGTCCATAAGTTTTTTTCCGGTGACACGTTGAATCCACGTCCATGAGGATCACCTGTTGGTGTCCATGTCAATTACAAATCTGATCACATATGACTATCTTGTGTCATTGATCACCCCATCCCTGTCAGGGTTTAAAGGTACAGTAATACTAAATATGTTTCATAAACCTATCTAGTAGGGTTCATCCCCCTAAGTAAAACATGGGAACTCCCCCTGCTTTGCATTCCAAAGTTACATCAGCTCAAAGTTTAATGTCATAGATCAAATCTCACAGTAGCCTGAAATTGTACAGAGGCACTGTTGCTATACCATCCCATGGACAGCTCTGGTCCCAGCACCATGAATCTCCATTGGATGGTGTAGCAACAGCGCCACTTGACAATTTCAGGCCACTGTGATTTTCCTATTCTAAAAAACAACTGAAATAACCTGTGAATGAAACACCCTTCAGCAGTGGGAGTTCCCTTGTTCTACCAGGGGGATGAAGCCTAAAACATATTTGTTCAAACATTTTAAGCATTACTATCCCCTTAATTGTGATCGTGTTGTTGATCTGTTGATCTATCTAATGTGTTCAAGTTGTTCAAGTTCAAGTCACATCATGGAACAACACTCTGATGTTGTTTGGCTTTCATATGTCTGTGAGTTGAACCTGGACAGACATGTCTGTATGTGATGTGTGTGTTCACCCCTGCTGTAAAAGCTTGTGATGCCATTCTTAGTGCATGAGATGTGTTCACTGCATAGCTTTGCAATGCATTGGAGACAACTCATTCCCTGACACCCATTTTAGATGTGTATGAGTTGTGTTCACTGCATAGCTGTACAATGCATTAGAGACAACTCTGCCTCTAACCGGATCTGAAAACAAACAGACATGGGTATGTTTCAAAGCAACAGCTGCACGTTTATTTTTTTTTCCTGGGGTGCTTTGGGTGGGGCTGCAGAGGTGGCCTCCTGCACTTGCCGCCGTGAGGCCCTAGTGGATCTGGAGGCTGTGGGTGCCACTGGTGAAGTGCGGGCAGGGGTTGTGGCAGTAAAACTGGAGGCCTGGGCCTGGCACAGGGTCTCCAGCCTGTTTTTTTTCCCTCACCTCAACAACCACCTGGTCCATCGAAGCTGTCATCCGGTTGGTGTAGATGACCAGGTGGTTGGTAAGGGTTACTTGCTGGGCCTCCATTGCCCTAATGCTGACCAGGAGGTGTGCCATATGCTTTTCCAGCCTGTTGAGGGACCGCGCACACCTCCTGGCCACCCGGAGTTGCCTCCTTTGGATTGCCAAACACTCCTGATCCATGACCATGGTGTTGGCAGGAGTGTGTGATGTGAAGGAAGACTAGGATAGTGGTAGTGATGCCCTCTGGCTGTCCTGTGGCCCCACCACAGGCGGTGGTGGAGATGGTGAGGAGCCATGTGCTCTAATGTGGAGGGAGCATGGGGACATCATCGCTGCATTCTCAGATGAGTCACCCCCTGGGGATTTCACACCTTCCAAATGTGTGGCTAGCATGGATGGTGGGGGTGTTGTGGGTTGGGGTGCTGATGGTGGGGTGAACACCACCAGGGCCAGTGGCCGTTGTGGCTGGCCAGTGAGGCCAAAGTGTTCGTAGACCAGCGGACACTGGCAACTGTCCTGCAGCTGTGGTCTGGTGGCTGCTCGCACGGGCCCATGCTGTGGCATCCACACAATGTCAGGCATACGGTGTCTACCCAATGCTGGTGGTGCATCCTGGGGTACAGTATACTGGGGGCCTTGGTGCTGCTGCTGTGGCTGCTGGTATTGGCGGTGGAGTGACAACTGGGGGCCCAATACTGCCCACTGCTGCTGCTGGTATTGGGGGTGGAGTGACAACTGGGGGCCTGATACTGCCCACTGCTGCTGCTGGTATTGGGGGTGGAGTGACAACTGGGGGCCCAATACTGCTCACTGCTGCTGCGGCTGGTGGTAGTGGGGTGACACCTGGGGGCCGGAGTATGCCTGCTGGGGCTGCTGATAGTGGTGGTGCAGTGGACCCTGGGGGCCGGAGGATGCCCACTGCTGCTGCTGCTGGGGCTGCCACTGTAGAGGTGGGCCCTGGGGGCCATGGTGGGGCCACTGCTGCGGTGGTGGTTATGGTGGCAATGCCCTGGAGGTGGTGGACTCCTCAGAGGAGGTGCCTCCGGAGTCCTCTAGTAGAAAAGAAAAGAAAAAAAAGAAAAGAAAAAACAGGAGGCGCTCCTAGTGTGATATCTTCTGTGAACCAAAAACACCAACCACCACCGTAAGAACACTACTCACAAAAATAGTG
This sequence comes from Rhinophrynus dorsalis, assembly GCA_037306005.1. Lineage (NCBI taxonomy): Eukaryota > Metazoa > Chordata > Amphibia > Anura > Rhinophrynidae > Rhinophrynus > Rhinophrynus dorsalis. The sequence goes on from CM074728.1 coordinate 128,274,550, forward strand.
GCTGAATAGGACAATTATGTGTAATTCAGCAGCAGTACTTGGGGGATTTATTAACTGTTACCCCAAAACAGCATACACTGGCAGCTCCACTCCAAACAGCTCCCGAACCGGAGTAATGATACAGCAAAAAAGACAAAAAAAGGAGAGAAAAAAGCGCCAGTAGTGCGTTATCCTGATATACCAGTTATTAGCATACAATATATGGACCCGCTCACATTAGCAATAGGTTGATCCAAAGACATATGCCAGTGACCAACAATAAACACTTGCAGGGTACTTTACCCGTCCCTGCTTGGGATACACGATCTCCATCTCCGGAATCCAGATGAGAAGGACGTATCTTCAATCAACACCATATACAAACCCAACTTGTAGCCGTAATCTTCCAATATAAAAATATTTATTCTTTAAAAATCAAATGGCAAGAAAGGCTCTAGGGAACGCGTTTCGCAGCACCCACGGCTGCTTTATCAACCAATCTGGCCTCAGTAAAAAGGAAGGCTACAAGTTTGTTTGTTTTGTATATGGTGTTGATTGAAGATACGTCCTTCTCATCTGGATTCCGGAGATGGAGATCGTGTAACCCAAGCAGGGACGGGTAAAGTACCCTGCAAGTGGTTATTGTTGGTCACTGGCATATGTCTTTGGATCAACCTATTGCTAATGTGAGCGGGTCCATATATTGTATGCTAATAACTGGTATATCAGGATAACGCACTATTGGCGCTTTTGTCTTTTTTTCTCCGGAGTCCTCTGCTCGTGCTGACTGGTGTGCTGTGTGGGGAAATGACATGATGTAATTAGTGATGTGAGCTATGACAGGAGAGCTGCAAGACTATGACATTGACATGTGAACCGTTGAGTGGCAGGATGGTATCTATTGCTTTGCAATGCACTGGTTACCATCCTGACACACACTGCTGAGCTTGACGTGATCCCATACATTGATTCTACTAACCTACAGTGGTGTAGAGTTGGTCATCATGTGTATCCTGAGCACTACTCACTCACTCACTCACTCTCTGTCACTCACTTGCACTCATAGACTCACACTGTCAAAAAAATATATAAAGTGTATGTGTTTTACTAAAAAAAAATATGGGCTGTGTGTGTGTTTGAATGCGTGTATTTGGTGTGTACAAAAGTGTATTATGAGTTGCTATGTGTGCTGTCAATCTCTCCTTCTACCTGTGTGTGCGCCTTAACTCCCTTTCTCTCTTTAACTATCCCCCACTCCTGGGTCCTGATTTGTAACTCTTGGAACTCGAGAACAGATAAAGGTGCGTCGGTTATTTTGGGTCTATATATAGTTTATGTGACTGAACTTGATACTTTGGGGTGCTGTGATTGGCTGGGGCAGTAGGTAACGTCAGACTTTTTTTTTTAATTGGGACTTTTCTCGCGTTTATCATGTGTTTTGCGTCGACGATGAGGTCGGATTTTAGGCGACTCCAGTTTTGTAGTTTTGTGTGTTTTGTAGACCATCGCGTGTTAACTCTTCTGGGTAAGGAACATTTGCATCTCACGTTACCCGGTCTTGTTTAACTAGCGAAGGCAGTTTTTTTCTTCACACTGGTTTTACCTTCAACATTTGCATCGAGCCCTACGTTCCCCAGAGCTGGAGAGACCTTAGTGCATTGTCTCTATAGAATAACATAGGACTGGAGAAGTGATATCACTGGAGAAGTCATCTCCGATTTATCACAGCTTAGTGCATCTCCCCCAATGTGTGTTCCATGTTTATAGTGTAGTCCTTGTTTTCTCCTTAAAGGGATAGTAATACTTCGTTTTAACTTTATTTTATTTTGTAGGCATTAAAAAAACATGAAGAACGATATAAGTCTTATCTCTCAAACCTTTATGGTTTAAGAGATATTCACAAGCAAAGTCTCCCCTCCCGCCCCTTTTACCTAGTGTAAGCCATCTCTTCTCAGATGTGGAATCCAGTCCATAAACCAGACAGATAACAGCAGGGGACAATCTTCTTCCTATGAGAACAATGAAAGCCCTGCCCCCCTTTTACCTAGTGTAAGCCATCTCTTCTCAGATGTGGAATCCAGTCCATAGACCAGACAGATAACAGCAGGGAACAATCTTCTTCCTATGAGAACAATGAAAGCCCTGCCCCCCTTTTACCTAGTGTAAGCCATCTCTTCTCAGATGTGGAATCCAGTCCATAGACCAGACAGATAACAGCAGGGGACCATCTTCTTCCTATGAGAACAATGAAATCCCTGCCCCCCTTGACAATTTTTTCAGCTTTTTCCCTTATCTTAATTGAAGATTGTCCCTCTCTGCAGTCTACCTGGGCACCTCCCTTCTGATCTGCCTGAACAGTGGGGGGGGATACTTTGCCTGTGAATATCTCTTAAACCATAAAGGTTTGAGAGATAAGACTTATATCGTTCTTCATGTTTTTTTAATGCCTACAAAATAAAATAAAGATAAAACGAAGTATTACTATCCCTTTAAATAAAATGTTCACTGGTCACTTGAGAATAGATCTCCTCTGAATCACTTCCTCCTCCTGCGCAACAGGTATTAAAAACAGCAACTGGTGAGGTCCCCGATTTGTTTAGGGAGCCCCAGCTAGTTCTTATAACATCAGTTTTCTATCGTCCTTTCCTGCCTGTAGATCTGTGGAGAGAAGTGGAGAACTGGATGCTCAGTGACGCACACAGACACACACAGACAAACACACACAGACACACACATACAAACACACAGACACACACGGACACACACACAGTCACACAGACACACACAGACAGACACACAGACAGACACACACACACACACACACACAAACACACACACAAACACACATAGACACACACACAAAAAGACAGACATGCAGACACACACAAAGACAGACACACATAGACACAGACACATACATACAAACACACACACATAAACACACACACACACAGACACACATACACACAGACACTCCAGACACACACACACACACACACACACACACACACACACACTCACACACACAGAAACACACACAGACGCACACACACATAGACACAAATATACAAACAGACACACATACAGAGACACACAGATAAACAGATACACACACACAGACGCACACAGTCACACACACACAAAGACACACACAGACAGACCTACATACACAGATACACACACAGACACACACACACACACATACACACACACACACACACACATATACACACACACACACACACACTATACACACACACACACACAGACAAACAGACACACACAGAAATGGTAATTGTGTTATATCTGACCCTACAAATGGCCTTGCTGGCAGGTTTTATTTATTTTTAATGCCTGCGTCTAACCAGAGGACATACCAGCTGTTTGTGCTGACATTTGGTGACCTCTGGGCTATGGTAGTCCTATATTTAATTATGTAATGTGACAGATATGTCACATGTCTATCACATTATTAACCCTAGGTCAGCTGGAGTGGTGCCATATGCCAATCATATGTCAGTAACATTAAGTGTGCCATGGGATGGGGTGAGAGTCATGATGTGCCATTGGGGAGGAGGGAGGGAGATCTCTGTGCAGGAGAGAAGAAAAATATCAGAATTAATGTTTGTGTTGGTGGGTGACTCGTGTGGGGGGAATGTGGGGTGGGAAATATTACAATACAGATCAATACAAAACAGTACAAAATGGTGCAATACAGTACAGCACAATACAATACAGTACAATTCAACACAGTACAATATAGTACAGTGCAGTACATTTCAACACAGTACAAAACAGTACAATTCAATAAAGTACCATTCAACACAGTACAATACAGTACAATTCAATAAAGTACCATTCAATACAGTACAATATAGTACAGTGCAGTACAATATAACGCAGTACAATACAGTACAATTCAATATAGCACAATGCAGTACAGTACAACACAATGCAATACAGTACAATACGATTAAATACAGTACAGTAAAACACAATACAATACAATACAGTACAATACAACACAATACAATATAATACAACACAGTACAATACAATACTGTACAATATAACAGTACAATTCAGTATAGTAGAATACAACCCTGTACAATTCAGTACAATTCAATACAGTACACCACAATACAGCACAGTACAATTCAATACAGTACAATACAATACAGTACACCACAATACAGCACAATAGAATACAGTACACCACAATACAGCACATCACAGTACAATAAAATATAGTACAATGAAATACAGTACACTACAATACAATCCAGTACAATATACTACAGTAGAATTCAATGCAGCACAGTACAGTTCAGTACAATACATTTCAATACAGTACAATACAGTACAATACAATTCAGTATAATACAAATGTTTTCCAATATATAGAAGTAATGCAAAATGTAATTTGTACATAACCCCCAACACCCAGATATTGCTATAGACATATACATTTTTTTGTATAGATTAAGGGAAAATTCCAGGTGGTACGTAGTGTGTTTCAGCGTATTAAGTCCGGGTCATGGAGGGGAAGAGGGAGACCTGTCTGTCTTTATATTTCAGGTACCAAGCTAATCTAGATAATACTGCAGTTTACTGGGACATTTGAAAATAAAACCTTGATAAATGTATGAACTGCAGTGTATTCCAGGCTTAATTGGTCCTTTCTGACTTACACAATTACTGGGACTTGTATGAGAGATGTAAAATGAATTCTTGTGCACGGTTATTCCTTTCTTCCGGGTTTTGACGCATCTAATAAGCTCGTTGTGGAAAATTTACATCACACCCAAGAAAAGAAACATCTCTGTGATGTGCAAAGCACACAGAGGTACAATATCAGTGTGTTTAGTGTTTCATCAATTTTTATGCTCACCAGAATCATAAGAAAAAATATTGGTTTCTGACTTGCCAATTTTAATCTCAGTGATAAACTGTGCTCCATAAATTCTAGCAAGATTTGCATGGAAAATGCTGCTTGATAATAAATTAAAAAATGTTTATGTGCTTATAATATTTTCTGTACTATTATTTTTCATACATAAAATAACCTTATTAAAATATATTTATTAACATGATATAAACAGTTACAATTAATTTATTCCCAAAAGTGATTTTTTTTCAATTAGAAGACAGCACAGTTGTGTCCAATACCATAAAACTCAGCAGTTTACTGAATCTCTCAATACAAATGTTGACAACAGAGCCATCAATTTGAATAGTAATCAATATAAGGACACTAGTGACATGATTCATGTACCAGTGCGGCTAATTCAATGATAAAAAGCGTGAATACAGAAGCCGCACAAGTTCACGTTACAAGAGAGGCTCAATACAGGAAAACTGTGTATCAAGGTTTAAAAAAAAAAAAAAAAAAAAAAAAAAAAAAGTGATTTAACCCCTTCAGTGCCAGAGGGGAATGCAACGCATTGCAGAACAATGTGTTGCATACCCCTCTGGCACTGAAGGGGTTAAGTATACAAGGAGGTGGTCCAAGGACTCGTCTACTTATCATTTTAAGATTAGGAAGGAATTTCCAGTAATTTTAAGTAACTGGCTATTTGTCAGTGATTTTTTTAATTCATCAGGCGTGATAACCTTATGCCCTAAAATAATTTTTATATTTGTATTTGTGCTACATGCGTGTGTGGTGCTGCAAAATAAACTCACATTGATACATAATATTTAAACAGATAGCTAACTGTAAATCTATTAATGACTAATTCTCTGAAAGTCTGTCTATGTATAAGATGCAAAACAAACCAAGTAATGAGACCAGTGAAGGGACATTAGCCTTCCCCCGTCAGATATGAGAAACATTTTGTCCCGACATAGGGCAAAACAACATCCCCCCTGTTCTCTTAACAGAGACCAGTTCGGTAAAAAATCAGGAGTCTTATATACTAAAATTTAAATCTTTATTAATTAATCATTAAAAAACTCCAAACACACAATTAACTCAGAAGATACAACGTAAGCGTATCTCCTTTAAAAACATGGTGCTGCCTTAATATGCTACCCGTCTACTGTACCAACGAATAAATAAATGGCTGTGAGCATTTAAATAGACTACTGTGTAAGTCAAACTTCTATAACGAGTGAGTTGCCTTAATACAATAAAGCATCCATATAAAAATACACGGATGTCCAAGGACTCGTCTACTTATCATTTTAAGATTAGAAAGGAATTTCCAGTAATTTTAAGTAACTGGCTATTTGTCGGTAATGTTTTTAATACGTTTTCATCAGGTGTGATAATAACCTTATGCCCTAAAATAATTGTTATATTTGTATTTGTGCTACATGCATGTGTGGCACTGCAAAAGAAACTCACTGATACATGATATTTAAACAAATAACTAACTCAGTAAATCTGTTAATGGCTAATTCTCTGAAAGTCTATGTATACGATGGCAAACAGCATGGTACAGTGAAAACCTGAGGACTACTTATGATCACTCAGCAAGTCCACTAAAGGACAGTGTAACACATTACTATAAACATGCACCACTGGACTATCTACAAGTCCTCACATTTATCTCACATCTGTGTTTGAAGACACTTTGGATGGACGCCAGGACTGAATTACAGTAATTTACTTCCTCTGCATTCAGAAATGGTTCTGTCTCAGATAACAGAGAAGGGAAGACAAGTGCAACTAAATGTTTAGAAAGGGGAAAGAAAAAATAAAGGAATCTAAGTGAAGCTTTGAATTTAAGTTACTGATCGTTCTATAAATGAGGTAGATGCCTAAGTAATTTAATTAACCCCTTAGTGACGGCCGCGGTCAGACGCGGCCGTCACTTAACGCCCGTCTAACATTTTTTTTTTTTCTTTGAAAGGAATCCGGAGTCCCCGAACGGCGTGCAGCCGCGCGGGGATCCGGATTTCCTGGACGTACATGTACGTCCTCTGTCACTAAGTGACAGCCACAGAGGACGTACATGTACGTCCTTTGTCGCGAAAGGGTTAATGTTGTTTACCTCATCATGTCTGTGAAATGTCCCAAAACAGGGTTATGTGTAGACGCAAAACAAAAACAAAAGAAGAGGGTGCCTCATAGAGTAGAATATCAAATATAAATTTGAAATGCATATCCCACTTTTGTCCCTTAAAGGAGCAGTAAACTTAAAATAAACATATTTTATAGAGCTTTTCCTGCTGAATAAAACAAGGTCACTCCCATCGCTGTCAGGTGTTTTATTCAAAATTTATAGCAGTTTAAATAATCAGGAAGTGAATTTACTGTGTTTACTTCCTGATAGTTCTAACTGACAGGAAGTGAATTTACTGTGTTTACTTCCTGATAGTTCTGACAGGAAGTGAATTTACTGTGTTTACTTCCTGATAGTTCTGACAGGAAGTGACTTTACTTTGTTTACTTCCTGATAATTCTAAATGACAGGGAGTGCATTTACTGTGATTACTTCCTCATAGTTCTAACTGACAGGAAGTGCATTTACTGTGATTACTTCCTGATAGTTCTAACTGACAGGAAGTGAATTTACTGTGATTATTTCCTGATAGTTCTGACAGGAAGTGAATTTACTGTGTTTACTTCCTGATAGTTCTAACTGACAGGAAGAGAATTTACTGTGTTTACTTCCTGATAGTTCTAACTGACAGGAAGTGAATTTACTGTGTTTACTTCCTGATAGTTCTAACTGACAGGAAGTGACTCAGCAGTTTCTATCACATTCTATGGATAACTGACTTTCCTCTCCATTAGAATCTAACAGGAAATCTAATTAGAATTTGACAACTAGAGGGCACTGCTAATGTAAAAAAAACATGGGTTTAAACTGCAGTAACTCTGGAAATTTAAATCTCTCGGCAGTGGGAGTACCCTTATTTTACTCAATAGGAAAATCCCTACAATATATATTTTTTCATAAAAAAAAGTTTACTGCTCCTTTAAGAGTGACTGCTCACATAATAGACATGTCCACTAAACACTAAAATGGACTAACAACGCAGATGGGAGATATTTGAACCCACTTCCACTTGGGTTTGTTCCTCTGTACAGAATATGTGAACCCCAGATGCTCCACAGTTGTCCACATTTGGTTCACACAAGTGTCTCTGCAATCGGACCAATAAAACAAAAGAAAGGGGTGCAAGTTTGTATTTTTGGAAACAACAGAGCGCTCAAGGTATAAATCTTCTCCAAAATCGTATCCGTAAACAAATACTCACACGGCTCCTTTGACCGGTGTTTTCATATCACCTGTAGAGCACATTCAGGGATATTGGCTTGTACCTGCTCAAGCTCACTTCGGTCTCAGATCCCCTGGAAGCTCACTCCAGTCTCAGATTCCCTGGAAGCTCACTCCAGTCTCAGATCCCCTGGAAGCTCACTCCGGTCTCAGATCCCCTGGAAGCTCACTCCGGTCTCAGATCCCCTGGAAGCTCACTCCGGTCTCAGATCCCCTGGAAGCTCACTCCGGTCTCAGATCCCCTGGAAGCTCACTCCGGTCTCAGATCCCCTGGAAGCTCACTTCGGTCTCAGATCCCCTGGAAGCTCACTCCGGTCTCAGATCCCCTGGAAGCTCACTCCGGTCTCAGATCCCCTGGAAGCTCACTCTAGTCTCAGATCCCCTGGAAGCTAACTCCAGTCTCAGATCCCCTGGAAGCTCACTCCAGTCTCAGATCCCCTGGAAGCTCACTCCAGTCTCAGATCCCCTGGAAGCTCACTCTGGTCTCAGCTCCCCTGGAAGCTCACTCCGGTCTCAGATCCCCCGGAAGCTCACTTCGGTCTCAGATCCCCTGGAAGCTCACTCCAGTCTCAGATCCCCTGGAAGCTCACTCCAGTCTCAGATCCCCTGGAAGCTCACTCCGGTCTCAGATCCCCCGGAAGCTCACTCCAGTCTCAGATCCCCTGGAAGCTCACTCCAGTCTCAGCTCCCCTGGAAGCTCACTCCAGTCTCAGATCCCCTGGAAGCTCACTCCGGTCTCAGGTCCCCTGGAAGCTCACTCCGGTCTCAGATCCCCTAGAAGCTCACTCCAGTCTCAGATCCCCTGGAAGCTCACTCCGGTCTCAGATCCCCTGGAAGCTCACTCCGGTCTCAGATCCCCTGGAAGCTCACTCCAGTCTCAGATCCCCTGGAAGCTCACTTCGGTCTCAGATCCCCTGAAAGTATTCCCACGAAAATTATACTCCGACATATCAAAAATATCAAATTTATTTAAAATCAAATGAAAAAAATCATCTATAGACAAATGTAAAAAACGTTCACACAATGTCAGTGAAACACGTTTCGTGGCGTATGCACCCGCCACTTTATCAATTATGAACAAAGCTAAACTGAGTTCTGACGCCGGGTCTGGTGTCCTTCCATCTCCCCCTCCTCTGTATTCCTTTCTCTGCTGCTTTCTCCTTTCTTTCTGTACCTTTTCTATCTGTCTCTTATCTTTCCTATGTCTTCATCTTCTTCCTTCTGCCTCTCTCCTTCCCTGCATCTTGGATACTTTAAGGGATATTTTCACTGCCCTGACAGTTGGGCATATGTGCTACTTGCTTGTGCTCTTAGCTTCTACAATGTTAGGTTTTTGCATCATGATAGCACTACTGTTGTGATCTTTCACTATGTTTTTTTATATGTTTCTTGTGAATTTCTTCCCTTGACAATGCATATCAATGTACGGTCCACCACTTTCTTGTATGTTTTCCTATTTTCTCAATAAAGTTTTGACAAAAAATAAATAAATAAACAAAGTAATGTAAATAGTTCTATAGATGCTTGTTTGCATCATTTGATTTTAAATAAATCTGATATTTTTCAGTACGTTGGAGCATCATTTTCTGGGAATATTTCCAGGGGAGCTGAGACCGGAGTGAGCCTGAGCAGGTACAAGCCAATATCCCTGACTATGCTATACAGGTGATATGAAAACAATGGTTAAAGGAACCGTGTGAGTATTTGTTTACGGATACAATTTTGTAGAAGATTTATACCTTGAGCGCTCCGTTGTTTCCAAGAATACAAACTTGCACCCCTTTCTTTTGTTTTATGTGTAGATGACACTGGACAATCTTTAAGAAAATTAATATATTTACATAGCTTCAATGTTAACTAGAAAAAAGATATCCGGGGGGGGGGGGCATTAAGATCAGATCTCATGGTCACCGTGCTGATGGGAAACGTCCAGGCAGGGAAAGACAGGAAGATCTGGGACTACAAGCTGGTGACCACGTTTAATACTTTGAACTGTGGCCTGAACCATGACAGGAATTCTTGTCACATTATTCCACATAGTAAATATATCTTAACCACAAATTCAATATCCTTTGCCATTTTAACCTTCAAATGGGAGATACTTCTTGTATCAGTTGGCCACACTTCATACTGGGTGGTGGATTTTACTGCAGTTTTTAAAGATGCCCCACTGAAGTCTGAGTAGTTTAGAGAGACTGGTGATTGTCACCTTCAATGGAGACCAAATTAATCAATAACTTTTATTTAGCACTAGCATATCTGACAAAGAGACAAAGGAGGCCTGGAAAGCTTGCACTCTAAAACTACAAGCTGGCCAATGAAGGTATCACGGTTACTCCACCAACCACCTTAGTAATTGAAAAGATGAGGAAAGGGTGTTAAAACTTAAGGGGATAGTAATGTTTCATAATAATAGTACAAGGGTAAATGAATGATATAGTATCCCCCTCCCGTCCCTTTTACTGATGTAACACTGCTCACCTCAGAGCAGTAAGACTGTCCGGATGGATCACAGAGAGGAACAATCTTCAGTGATCATAAGGGAGACCTGTCAAGGGGGCAGGGTTTTCCTTATGATCACAGTAAGAAGATTGTCCCTTGCTGTGATCTGTCTGGTCAAGAGACCAGATTCCACATCTGAGGTGAGCAGTGTTGCACTAGGCAAAAGGGGTGGGAGGTGGATACTTTATCACTCAATTACTCTTGTACTACAACTCTGACAGTATTGATATAACACTCTCCATGGCCCCAATACTATGAAGATTATTGGAGCTGCTTTTATTGTGAAACATCACTATCCCTTTAAGGATGTAACCAGAGAGTAAAGTTTCCATAGCTCAACTCTCAGAAACTGTCACTTTATACCTTGTGCAGATCTCAGTGATTAATATGAGCTCCATTAAAGCCCTATGCTGAATGATGATACAGGACTGCATTGAAGCTCATAGCAATGTCTCTGGGTAGCACATCACACAGCCCTGCAGATCCCTCCTCCATACCCTTTACTGCCCTTTTATTTTTCACTTAATCAACCAGATGTAGTGCCAAATTATGTAACTTTTAGCATAAAACAGCAATTACATTTAACTGATTTAATGTCTGCAAATGATGCCCAGAATGAATATGCCTCAATGAAAACATTTTTTATGATGCACAAAATTTCAGCACAATTGTACCCCATGTGGTGCCATAGGAGGGTCTACGCCGGTAAGCATTAGGTGTGTAGATGTTAATGTAGGAAACACATTGCTTCTTCTTTCTGAACCAAACAGTTTGGTTACTGAACACAGCAACCTGACTAAAAGGCAATGCAGTATTTCTCAGCAAACAGTCCAGTACTGACAAACACCATACTATTCATTCACACATACGTCTTCTGACACCAGACGGTATCTCACTGCACTTCACAGCTTAAAAGGGATTTATAAGTTAGGAATTAGAGGCCCTTAATTTGTTTAAAGGGATAGTAATACTTCATTTTATCTTTATTTTATTTTGTAGGCATTAAAAAAACACGAAGAACGATATAAGTCTTATCTCTCAAACCTTTATGGTTTAAGAGATATTCACAAGCAAAGTTTCCCCTCCCGCCCCTTTTACCTAGTGTAAGCCATCTCTTCTCAGATGTGGAATCCAGTCCATAGACCAGACAGATAACAGCAGGGGACAATCTTCTTCCTATGAGAACAATGAAAGCCCTTCCCCCCTTGACAAGCTTTTCAGGTTTTTCCCTTATCTTAATTGAAGATTGTCCCTCTCTGCAGTCTACCTGGGCACCTCCCTTCTGATCTGGCTGAGCAGTGTTACATCAGTAAAAGGGGCGGGAGGTGGATACTTTGTCATTGAATTACTCTTGTACTACAACTCTGACAGAATTGATATAACACTGTCCAAAGTCCAAATACTATGATGATTAATTAGAGCCGCTTTTATTATGAAACATTACTATCCCTTTAAGGACTTACACAGGAGGGTGTTAGTCAGTTATAGCTATATACTTTTATAGTTATATACTTTTTATTTGCATTGATCGCTGTTATGGTCTACTGATAATTCTTTCAGTTTACAGTCTCTTAAAAGATTAGTAATACTTAAGATGTAAAAAAATATATGTTGTACGGTTTATTCCCCTGAGTAAAACAAGGGTATTCCAACTGCTGAGAGATATTTTATTAAAAAATTATAACAGCTCAAACTTGAAATTTTAGGTGCAATATCACAGTGGCCTGAAAATTTATAGTGGGGCTTTTGCAACACCATCCTATGGAATGCTCTGGTCTGTAGACCATAAATCTCCATAGGATGGTGTAGCAACAGCGCCACTGTAAATTTTCAGGCCATTGTGATATTGCACCTAAAAAAATTCAAGTTTGTGCTGTTATAATTTTTTAATAAAATATCTGTCAGCAGTGGGAGTACCTTGTTTTACTCAGGGGGATAAACCCTACAACATATATTTTTTTACATTTTAAGTATTACTATCCCTTTAAAGACTAGTGACCCTTATGAGGCATTCAAGAATTGTTAAAATGCATTTTTTGGTATGAGAACTAATTACCTAGAGGCAGACTTCAACAGGGCAGAATATACACGGGGAAGTACAAGATCATTAGTAGGAATCAACCTGGTTTAATGAGAAATGTGATCATGCCAAACAATTCTTTTGAGTTTCTATGAAGAAGTAAGTAGCAGCCTGGGTAATGGTAAGGCAGTAGATGTAGTATATCTAGGTTAGGGAAAGGCATTTGATACAGTGCCACACAGGAGGCTGGGGTATACAATAAAGGAATTGGGTCTAGGGGATAACCTTTACAACTGAATAGAAAACTGACTGAAGGACAGGGAACAGTGTGTTGTTGTAAATGGAAAATCAAAGTTGAACTTAATAGACGTGTCTTTTTTCAACCTAATTTACTATGTAACTATGTTAAAATATAATGAAAAAATAGGTACATATACCTGAATGATCTATAAAGAACCCAGGTAAAACAATCTATGAAATAAATTAAGAGTCACTCGTTCCTGGGCATAGTTCCCCATTAACAATTATCTAACACAATATAAATCACCTTTTTCTGATAAGTCCACTGAATATTTTGCCCCACGTTTATATCCTACTTAAACCTTTGAGTGCCAGAGGGGTACGCAAAGCATTGCAAAGCAACGTGTTGCGTACCCCTCTGGCACTCAAAGGGTTAAAAAAGAAATCTTAGTTTCAAGAAAAACTATTCATTGTTTCCCTAAGAGAAATCTAGACTATGGGATCACCTTTCTGATGTGTCGCAAACACAAGACTCTGCCAAGTTACACAGGAACAGAGCTTGTACTTATGGATATTAAATGAAGCACGGGATTCTTGTAATTATGTCTCCGATGATCTAGACACATTTTGATGAAATATTTCAATAATAAAAGTGCTCATCAATTCTGACAATGTTCAAGTAAAGAGGGAATAATGAAATCCCAGGAATGAACCAAAAAAAACTGGAATCAGTGAAAGAACATATTAATGATATATTTCCCATCAGAATCTTGTTCGCTGTCTTGTTGATTGATGTCGGAATCAGAGCTTTGAAGTGATATTGAATAAGCACGTTCCATCCAGGTAGCTGCAATTTTGAAAAAACTCAAGAGCATGCTAATAAGTAATAAATTAGTAAAAACAGTTAATTTTATATCCATTATCAAAAACAGTTTTACATTTTAAATAGCGTATATTTGGAGGGAGTGTGTGTGTGTGGGGGGCACAGAGAATAGGGGAAGATACAGAGATGGCAGCCCAGGTGCTCCCCACTAGTGTGGTATACAAGGTATAATAGATGATAGATATGCAAGCTGCAGTGATATGGCTTTTTACAGTCAGTGATAAGATCTGCCTGACGATAACACAATGATGTGAGGAAGTTCTGCGGGAAGGAGAGTGGGCAAGGGCTCATGAGAGTAAGAGGGACCATAGTAAGTGAGAGAGGAGAGGGACACTGAGAATGGGGCTGGGATTATGTAAGAGACAATGAAGGATAAAGAAAGATGGGAATAGACCAGGGGAAGGTCGGATGGTGAAGGATTGGGGGGAAGGGTAATCCAGTAGACCTGAATGAAGATGTTGTCTTTCCTTGTTTAGACAAGCACCTTGGACAGGAATGAACTGTGATTGATATCTGAAGATAAATGATATTAGTACCTCTCTGTACACAGTACTGCATGGGAGGTCTTACCAGAGATCTATATAGTGATACTAGTACCTCTCTGTACACAGTACTGCATGGGAGGTCTTACCAGTGATCTATACAGTGATACTAGTACCTCTCTGTACACAGTACTGCATGGGAGGTCTTACCAGTGATCTATATAGTGATACTAGTACCTCTCTGTACACAGTACTGCATGGGAGGTCTTACCAGTGATCTATATAGTGATATCAGTACCTCTCTGTACACAGTACTGCATGGGAGGTCTTACCAGTGATCTATACAGTGATACTAGTACCTCTCTGTACACAGTACTGCATGAGAGGTCTTACCAGTGATCTATATAGTGATACTAGTACCTCTCTGTACACAGTACTGCATGGGAGGTCTTACCAGTGATCTGTATAGTGATATCAGTACCTCTCTGTACACAGTACTGCATGGGAGGTCTTACCAGTGATCTATATAGTGATATCAGTACCTCTCTGTACACAGTACTGCATGAGAGGTCTTACCAGTGATCTATATAGTGATATCAGTACCTCTCTGTACACAGTACTGCATGGGAGGTCTTACCAGTGATCTATATAGTGATATTAGTACCTCTCTGTACACAGTACTGCATGGGAGGTCTTACCAGTGATCTGTATAGTGATACTAGTACCTCTCTGTACACAGTGCTGCATGGGAGGTCTTACCAGTGATCTATATAGTGATACTAGTACCTCTCTGTACACAGTACTGCATGGGAGGTCTTACCACTGATCTGTATAGTGATACTAGTACCTCTCTGTACACAGTACTGCATGGGAGGTCTTACCAGTGATCTGTATAGTGATACTAGTACCTCTCTGTACACAGTACTGCATGGGAGGTCTTACCACTGATCTATATAGTGATACTAGTACCTCTCTGTACACAGTACTGCATGGGAGGTCTTACCAGTGATCTGTATAGTGATACTAGTACCTCTCTGTACACAGTACTGCATGGGAGGTCTTACCAGTGATCTATATAGTGATATTAGTACCTCTCTGTACACAGTACTGCATGGGAGGTCTTACCAGTGATCTATATAGTGATACTAGTAGCTCTCTGTGCACAGTACTGCGTGGGAAGTCTTACCAGTGATCTATATAGTGATATTAGTACCTCTCTGTACACAGTACTGCATGGGAGGTCTTACCAGTGATCTATATAGAGATACTAGTACCTCTCTGTACACAGTACTGCATGGGAGGTCTTACCAGTGATCTATATAGTGATACTAGTACCTCTCTGTACACAGTACTGCATGGGAGGTCTTACCAGTGATCTGTATAGTGATACTAGTACCTCTCTGTACACAGTACTGCATGGGAGGTCTTACCAGTGATCTATATAGTGATACTAGTACCTCTCTGTACACAGTACTGCATGGGAGGTCTTACCAGTGATCTATATAGTGATACTAGTA
The DNA here is from genome assembly GCA_037306005.1 of Rhinophrynus dorsalis. Lineage (NCBI taxonomy): Eukaryota > Metazoa > Chordata > Amphibia > Anura > Rhinophrynidae > Rhinophrynus > Rhinophrynus dorsalis. The sequence continues at coordinate 128,290,404 of CM074728.1, forward strand.
CCTCTCTGTACACAGTACTGCATGGGAGGTCTTACCAGTGATCTATATAGTGATATTAGTACCTCTCTGTACACAGTACTGCATGGGAGGTCTTACCAGTGATCTATATAGTGATATTAGTACCTCTCTGTACACAGTACTGCATGGGAGGTCTTACCAGTGATCTGTATAGTGATACTAGTACCTCTCTGTACACAGTACTGCATGGGAGGTCTTACCAGTGATCTATATAGTGATATTAGTACCTCTCTGTGCACAGTACTGCATGGGAAGTCTTACCAGTGATCTGTATAGTGATATTAGTACCTCTCTATACACAGTACTGCATGGGAGGTCTTACCAGTGATCTATATAGTGATACTAGTACCTCTCTGTACACAGTACTGCATGGGAGGTCTTACCAGTGATCTGTATAGTGATACTAGTACCTCTCTGTACACAGTACTGCATGGGAGTTCTTACCAGTGATCTATATAGTGATATCAGTACCTCTCTGTACACAGTACTGCATGGGAGTTCTTACCAGTGATCTGTATAGTGATACTAGTACCTCTCTGTACACAGTACTGCATGGGAGGTCTTACCAGTGATCTATATAGTGATACTAGTACATCTCTGTACACAGTACTGCATGGGAGGTCTTACCAGTGATCTATATAGTGATACTAGTACCTCTCTGTACACAGTACTGCATGGGAGGTCTTACCAGTGATCTATATAGTGATACTAGTACATCTCTGTACACAGTACTGCATGGGAGGTCTTACCAGTGATCTATATAGTGATACTAGTACATCTCTGTACACAGTACTGCATGGGAGGTCTTACCAGTGATCTATATAGTGATACTAGTACATCTCTGTACACAGTACTGCATGGGAGGTCTTACCAGTGATCTGTATAGTGATACTAGTACCTCTCTGTACACAGTACTGCATGGGAGGTCTTACCAGTGATCTATATAGTGATACTAGTACCTCTCTGTACACAGTACTGCATGGGAGGTCTTACCAGCGATCTATATAGTGATACTAGTACCTCTCTGTACACAGTACTGCATGGGAGGTCTTACCAGTGATCTATATAGTGATATTAGTACCTCTCTGTACACAGTACTGCATGGGAGATCTTACCAGTGATCTGTATAGTGATATTAGTACCTCTCTGTACACAGTACTGCATGGGAGGTCTTACCAGTGATCTATATAGTGATACTAGTACCTCTCTGTACACAGTACTGCATGAGAGGTCTTACCAGTGATCTGTATAGTGATATTAGTACCTCTCTGTACACAGTACTGCATGGGAGGTCTTACCAGTGATCTGTATAGTGATATTAGTACCTCTCTGTACACAGTACTGCATGGGAGGTCTTACCAGTGATCTATATAGTGATATTAGTAGCTCTGTACACAGTACTGCATGGGAGGTCTTACCAGTGATCTATATAGTGATATCAGTACCTCTCTGTACACAGTACTGCAGGTGAGGTCTTACCAGTGATCTATATAGTGATACTAGTACCTCTCTGTACACAGTACTGCATGAGAGGTCTTACCAGTGATCTATATAGTGATACTAGTACCTCTCTGTACACAGTACTGCGTGGGAGGTCTTACCAGTGATCTATATAGTGATACTAGTACCTCTCTGTACACAGTACTGCGTGGGAGGTCTTACCAGTGATCTATATAGTGATACTAGTACCTCTCTGTACACAGTACTGCATGGGAGGTCTTACCAGTGATCTATATAGTGATATTAGTACCTCTCTGTACACAGTACTGCGTGGGAGGTCTTACCAGTGATCTGTATAGTGATACTAGTACCTCTCTGTACACAGTACTGCGTGGGAGGTCTTACCAGTGATCTGTATAGTGATATTAGTACCTCTCTGTACACAGTACTGCGTGGGAGGTCTTACCAGTGATCTGTATAGTGATATTAGTACCTCTCTCTACACAGTACTGCGTGGGAGGTCTTACCAGTGATCTGTATAGTGATACTAGTACCTCTCTGTACACAGTACTGCGTGGGAGGTCTTACCAGTGATCTGTATAGTGATACTAGTACCTCTCTGTACACAGTACTGCGTGGGAGGTCTTACCAGTGATCTGTATAGTGATACTAGTACCTCTCTGTACACAGTACTGCGTGGGAGGTCTTACCAGTGATCTGTATAGTGATACTAGTACCTCTCTGTACACAGTACTGCGTGGGAGGTCTTTCCAGTGATCTGTATAGTGATACTAGTACCTCTCTGTACACAGTACTGCATGGGAGGTCTTACCAGTGATTTATATAGTGATACTAGTACCTCTCTGTACACAGTACTGCAGGTGAGGTCTTACCAGTGATCTATATAGTGATACTAGTACCTCTCTGTACACAGTACTGCGTGGGAGGTCTTACCAGTGATCTATATAGTGATACTAGTACCTCTCTGTACACAGTACTGCATGGGAGGTCTTACCAGTGATCTATATAGTGATACTAGTACCTCTCTGTACACAGTACTGCGTGGGAGGTCTTACCAGTGATCTGTATAGTGATACTAGTACCTCTCTGTACACAGTACTGCGTGGGAGGTCTTACCAGTGATCTGTATAGTGATATTAGTACCTCTCTGTACACAGTACTGCGTGGGAGGTCTTACCAGTGATCTGTATAGTGATATTAGTACCTCTCTGTACACAGTACTGCGTGGGAGGTCTTACCAGTGATCTGTATAGTGATACTAGTACCTCTCTGTACACAGTACTGCGTGGGAGGTCTTACCAGTGATCTGTATAGTGATACTAGTACCTCTCTGTACACAGTACTGCGTGGGAGGTCTTACCAGTGATCTGTATAGTGATACTAGTACCTCTCTGTACACAGTACTGCGTGGGAGGTCTTACCAGTGATCTGTATAGTGATACTAGTACCTCTCTGTACACAGTACTGCGTGGGAGGTCTTTCCAGTGATCTGTATAGTGATACTAGTACCTCTCTGTACACAGTACTGCGTGGGAGGTCTTACCAGTGATTTATATAGTGATACTAGTACCTCTCTGTACACAGTACTGCATGGGAGGTCTTACCAGTGATTTATATAGTGATACTAGTACCTCTCTGTACACAGTACTGCAGGTGAGGTCTTACCAGTGATCTATATAGTGATATCAGTACCTCTCTGTACACAGTACTCCAGGTGAGGTCTTACCAGTGATCTATATAGTGATATTAGTACCTCTCTGTACCCTGAAGATATGGTGTGTAGAACTGTACACTGTACTCTAGGTGATATCTTACCAGTGATCTATACAGTGACATTAGTACCATTCTGTACCCTGAAGATATGTTGTGTATAATTGTACACTGTACTCTAGGTGATATCTTACCAGTGATCTATATATAGTGATATTAGTATCTCTCTGTACACAGTACTCCAGGTGATATCTTACCAGTGATCTGTATAGTGACATTAGTACCTCTCTGTACCCTGGAGATATGGTGTGTAGAACTGTACATTGTACTCCAGGTGAGATCTTACCAGTGATCTACACAGTGACATTAGTACCTCTCTGTATCCTGGAGATATGGTGTGTAGAACTGTACACTGTACTCTAGGTGAGATATTACCGGTGATCTATATAGTGACATTAGTACCTCTCTGTATCCTGGAGATATGGTGTGCAGAACTGTACACTCTACTCTAGGTGATATCTTACCAGTGATCTATATAGTGACATTAGTACCTCTCTGTACCCTGGAGATACTGTGTGTAGAACTGTACACTGTACTCTAGGTGAGATCTTACCAGTGATCTATATAGTGACATTAGTACCTCTCTGTACCCTGGAGATATGGTGTGTAGAACTGTACATTGTACTCCAGGTGAGATATTACCAGTGATCTACACAGTGACATTAGTACCTCTCTGTACCCTGGAGATATGGTGTGTAGAACTGTACATTGTACTCCAGGTGAGATATTACCAGTGATCTACACAGTGACATTAGTACCTCTCTGTACCCTGGAGATATGGTGTGTAGAACTGTACATTGTACTCCAGGTGAGATATTACCAGTGATCTACACAGTGACATTAGTACCTCTCTGTACCCTGGAGATATGGTGTGTAGAACTGTACATTGTACTCCAGGTGAGATATTACCAGTGATCTACACAGTGACATTAGTACCTCTCTGTACCCTGGAGATATGGTCTGTAGCACTGTATACTGTACTCTAGATGATATCTTACCAGTGATCTATATAGTGACATTAATACCTCTCTGTACCCTGGAGATATGGTGTGTAGAACTGTACACTGTACTCTAGGTGATATCTTACCAGTGATCTATATAGTGACATTAGTACCTCTCTGTACCCTGGAGATATGGTCTGTAGAACTGTACACTGTACTCTAGGTGATATCTTACCAGTGATCTATATAGTGACATTAGTACCTCTATGTACCATGGAGATATGGTCTGTAGAACTGTACACTGTACTCCAGGTGAGGTCTTACCAGTGATCTATATAGTGACATTAGTACCTCTCTGTACCTGGAGATATGGTGTGTAGAACTGTACACTGTACTCTAGGTGATATCTTACCAGTGATCTATATACTGATATTAGTACCTCTCTGTACCCTGGAGATATGGTCTGTAGAACTGTACACTGTACTCTAGGTGATATCTTACCAGTGATCTATATAGTGACATTAGTACCTCTCTGTACCCTGGAGATATGGTGTGTAGAACTGTACACTGTACTCTAGGTGAGATCTTACCAGTGATCTGTATAGTGACATTAGTACCTCTCTGTACCCTGGAGATATGGTGTGTAGAACTGTACACTGTACTCTAGGTGATATCTTACCAGTGATCTATATAGTGACATTAGTACCTCTCTGTACCCTGGATATATGGTGTGTAGAACTGTACACTGTACTCTAGGTGATATCTTACCAGTGATCTATATAGTGACATTAGTACCTCTCTGTACCCTGGAGATATGGTGTGTAGAACTCTACACTGTACTATAGGTGAGATCTTACCAGTGATCTATGTAGTAACATTAGTACCTCTGTACCCTGGAGATATGGTCTGTAGAACTGTACACTGTACTCTAGGTGATATCTTACCAGTGATCTATATACTGATATTAGTACCTCTCTGTACCCTGGAGATATGGTCTGTAGAACTGTACACTGTACTCTAGGTGATATCTTACCAGTGATCTATATAGTGACATTAGTACCTCTCTGTACCCTGGAGATATGGTGTGTAGAACTGTACACTGTACTCTAGGTGAGATCTTACCAGTGATCTGTATAGTGACATTAGTACCTCTCTGTACCCTGGAGATATGGTGTGTAGAACTGTACACTGTACTCTAGGTGATATCTTACCAGTGATCTATATAGTGACATTAGTACCTCTCTGTACCCTGGATATATGGTGTGTAGAACTGTACACTGTACTCTAGGTGATATCTTACCAGTGATCTATATAGTGACATTAGTACCTCTCTGTACCCTGGAGATATGGTGTGTAGAACTCTACACTGTACTATAGGTGAGATCTTACCAGTGATCTATATAGTGACATTAGTACCTCTCTGTACCCTGGAGATATGGTCTGTAGAACTGTACACTGTACTCTAGGTGAGATCTTAACAGTGATCTGTATAGTGACATTAGTACCTCTCTGTACCCTGGAGATATGGTCTGTAGAACTGTACACTGTACTCTAGGTGATATCTTACCAGTGATCTATATAGTGACATTATTACCTCTCTGTACCCTGGAGATACGGTGTGTAGAACTGTACACTGTACTCTAGGTGAGATCTTACCAGTGATCTATATAGTGACATTAGTACCTCTCTGTACCCTGGAGATATGGTGTGTAGAACTGTACACTGTACTCTAGGTGATATCTTACCAGTGATCTATGTAGTAACATTAGTACCTCTGTACCCTGGAGATATGGTCTGTAGAACTGTACACTGTACTCTAGGTGATATCTTACCAGTGATCTATATAGTGACATTAGTACCTCTCTGTACCCTGGAGATATGGTCTGTAGAACTGTACACTGTACTCTAGGTGAGATCTTACCAGTGATCTATATAGTGACATTAGTACCTCTCTGTACCCTGGAGATATGGTGTGTAGAACTGTACACTGTACTCTAGGTGAGATCTTACCAGTGCTCTATATAGTGACATTAGTACCTCTCTGTACCCTGGAGATATGGTGTGTAGAACTGTACACTGTACTGAAGGTGATATCTTACCAGTGATCTATATAGTGACATTAGTACCTCTCTGTACCCTGGAGATATGGTGTGTAGAACTGTACACTGTACTCTAGGTGATATCTTACCAGTGATCTATATAGTGATATTAGTACCTCTCTGTACCCTGGAGATATGGTGTGTAGAACTGTACACTGTACTCTAGGTGATATCTTACCAGTGATCTATATAGTGACATTAGTACCTCTCTGTACCCTGGAGATATGGTGTGTAGAACTGTACACTGTACTCTAGGTGATATCTTACCAGTGATCTATATAGTGACATTAGTACCTCTCTGTACCCTGGAGATATGGTCTGTAGAACTGTACACTGTACTCTAGGTGATATCTTACCAGTGATCTATATAGTGACATTAGTACCTCTCTGTACCCTGGAGATATGGTGTGTAGAGCTGTACACTGTACTCTAGGTGATATCTTACCAGTGATCTATATAGTGACATTAGTACCTCTCTGTACCATGGAGATATGGTCTGTAGAACTGTACACTGTACTCTAGGTGAGATCTTACCAGTGATCTATATAGTGACATTAGTACCTCTCTGTACCCTGGAGATATGGTGTGTAGAACTGTACACTGTACTCTAGGTGAGATCTTACCAGTGATCTATATAGTGACATTAGTACTTCTCTGTACCCTGGAGATATGGTGTGTAGAACTGTACACTGTACTCTAGGTGATATCTTACCAGTGATCTATATAGTGACATTAGTACATCTCTGTACCCTGGATATATGGTGTGTAGAACTGTACACTGTACTCTAGGTGATATCTTACCAGTGATCTATATAGTGACATTAGTAGCTATCTGTACCCTGGAGATATGGTGTGTAGAACTGTACACTGTACTCTAGGTGATATCTTACCAGTGATCTATATAGTGACATTAGTACATCTCTGTACCCTGGAGATATGGTCTGTAGAACTGTACACTGTACTATAGGTGAGATCTTACCAGTGATCTATATAGTGACATTAGTACCTCTCTGTACCCTGGAGATATGGTGTGTAGAACTGTACACTGTACTCTAGGTGATATCTTACCAGTGATCTATATAGTGACATTAGTACCTCTCTTGTCAGATTTTCCCTTCTGTTTAGTCTTCTCGGCACTGTTTTATGATGCTCTGTTTTGAACCTTTATCAAGCAACGGCACTTTTTGTTGGTGCGCGATTAAAGAATTCCTGTTGTTATTGAGTTCCTAATTTTCCTGTTTGTTCCAGTGATTCCAGTGTTTGATCCAGCTTTACTTGAATTCATCTTTGTCTCCTGATTCTGCTTTGATTTCCTGTGTTGTTCTGATTTCTTTTCCGTCTGCTGATTGTGCAATGTTTTTGCTGGACTGCTTTTGACCCTGGCTTGTTCGACTATTCTTCTGTCTTATCCCTGGTACTGTCTTTGCCCACCTGTTACCGACTTGGCTCATTGACTACTCTTCCTTTGACTCCGAGGGTTCTCCTGTGCCCAGTGTGTCGTGTTTAATGCTGTCGACCATCCAGTTGAGTTTGCCGCTGTCGAATACCTCTGTTTCAACCCCCCGTCAGATAGTAACCTTGCCAACCCTGGTTCCACGACTGCTGTTCAACTTTCTACCTACGACAGTACAGTTATATCACCAGTAGGTTACTTAAGCTGATCTCTGACTCTGTGGGAAGTTGTCTGTGTCCTAGGCTGTAATCCTGTTATCTGACTTTGGGGCTAACATTCCTAACAATGCCTAGGCCGCAGCTAGGCTTCCTTGGAGCATCCACCGCTCACTAGCTATGCTCCCCATCCTGTGAACTCTAGCCCCTGGCTCTTTGAGGCCTACCATGTGAGTATTTCTGTTTTGTTTTCTGTTATCCATAATTTACATATTAACCCCTTAACGACTTGTGCCGTACTATGACCGTCACGGTCCTTGAAATTCTCAAGGACTGATGACGGTCATGGTACGTCACGTACTTTTTACTTACAGAGCTCTACCGGGAGCGCTATAAGTAAAAATAGGGCCTGAAATTGACCGCTCCAAGATCGGAGCGATCTCTATCAGGCCTCATAGTGACGCGCTGATACACGCAACAGGTCAGTGTACCGGCGCGACCACGTGGTTCAATGCGGTCCTTATGGGACGGAAACGTCCCAGGACCACCGGACTTTAAGGGGTTAAATAACAGTCTGTTTTTCCTTTATGGGAATTTCCTTCTGCAAGGTACATCTCAGTCAGCTTACATTGGTTGCTTCCAGTTAGACCACCACAGATATTCATCGGACTCAGATTACCACAGTTTGTAGATAATTATGAAACAGTTTCAAAAGTAACAGATTTACTTTTACTGCCAACCCATGATCTAACAATATTTTCCTTATGAACATGGCCACCCAAGTCTTTTGGGCAAAGAAATGACTACTCTGCTTATCAAGTCCTGACTTTTACAAACAAATAACCTATGATTTACTATAAATAAAACAGTGGGGATTTAGTTTCATGTTTTTGGCCAGTCTTTTGGGCAATCAAGTACTTAATCCCTGATTATATTGCTGCACACTCTGTGAATTTATCTTCCAGATAGACTTGTGTTTGTAGCAACCTTGGTGTTAAACTATTGGGTGACGTACAGAAGAGTTGAAAAATGCTACCAAACAGCTACAGAATGAGGCTCTGAATGTTCTGAACATAGAAAAACATTCATTTAAAATGAAAACATCTATAGTCCCTTAATGCTGTGTGGGCTTTATCCATTTAAACCAGTGTGTGTTAACTAACAGAAGGCAATTATAGTCAAGTTGATACCTTTATTGGCTAAGCAGATTTAGAATGCAAGCTTTCAAGACCTCTTAGGTCTCTTCCTAAAATGTCAGGAAAGTTTGCACCCTAAATCTGCCTAGTTAGTCAATAAAGGTATCAACATGACCGTAATTGCCTTCTGTATTTCTACGGCTAACATAGTACCAATGCTCATCTTTTATTAACTAACTAAAGAAGAAAAACATGGGACATTATGAAGAAAATAATAAAAATGAATAATGTGACAGCTCTAAAGATGATGATAGCCTTAACCCTTTGAGTGCCAGAGGGGTACGCAACGCATTGCTTTGCAATGTGTTGCATACCCCTCTGGCACTCAAAGGGTTAAATGGACCTTAAACACATGCACGTTTGAGATCAGAAAATGTGATCTCACTCAAAATTTTAAATTATTCAATTCTGTGCTAATTACATAGTATTGTATTGTTTAAATATTACACCAAAGGGTTTGATTTGTTTCTAAAAAAACCTGTTCCATGCACGTTCTTATTATGTTTTAATCTCTGTGTATTGTCAGGTCTGTCTTCCCCATGTGACCAGGCTTTACGTCCTCTCCTGGTTGGGGAGATACAGGCGCCACTGTAGTCTTTATCTACCAGAGCACAAACTGCCCAGGTGGAAGACGAAACGACCAGATCCGCTATAACATAATTACTTGAAAGACAGTTTACAGTGGCATTCTATGGCATTTTATTATGTTTTTATGTTCCCCGAAATGGGCTCCCAAAATCCCAAATGTACAACATGTAATCTCTCAAAAAGTGGAAAAAATAAAACTCAAGAAAAGTCACGTGATGCTCTAGATGAGCCATTAGACTGTGATTTAATCATCCTCTGAATTAGCAGATGAGGAATACATTTGCTTGATGTTGAATTATTTTCCCTTTTCTTTTGTCAGACAATAAATGCAGATACACAGATATCTAGCATTCTCTGTGAGCTGCAATACCTGTTATTGTTGATTTAATTATCTATAACATCAAACTGACATTGTGGAAAATCTGCATTGATGTAATATACAAACTGATTAGCAGAAATATAGATTTTTAGACCCTGTCTGGGAACAGTTTCATCAGCTCTGCTTGTGTCTAATTCACACGTCTGTATCTTCCAGTATAATTCACACATCTGTGTCTAATTCAGATCTGTGTATAATTCACACATCTGTGTCTAATTCAGATCTGTGTATAATTCACACATCTGTGTATAATTCACACATCTGTATCTTCCAGTATAATTCACAAGTGTCTAATTCACACATCTGTGTAAAATTCACAAGTCTGTATCTTCCAGTATAATTCACACGTCTGTGTCCAATTCACACGTCTGTATCTTCCAGTATAATTCACACGTCTGTATCTTCCTATAATAATACACACCTGTGTCTAATTCACACATCTGTGTCTAATTCACACGTCTGTGTATAATTCAAATCTGTGTACAATTCACACGTATGTGTCTAATTCACACGTCTGTGTATAATTCAAATCTGTGTCTAATTCACACGTCTGTGTCTAATTCACACGTCTGTGTCTAATTCACACATGTGTATTTTCCAGTGTAATTCGATTCACACCTATTTCACCGCTCTGTCCAGATCCCTCTCTAAAGCGCTGCTTTTATGACAAATTTGTTTTAATCAGCAATTGTCTTGTTGGTGATGGTCATGTCGGTGATGGTCAGGTTGGTGACAGTTATGTTGGTGATTGTCATGTCGGTGATTGTCATGTCGGTGACAGTCATGTTGGTGATTGTCATGTTGGTGATTGTCATGTCAGTGATTGTCATGTCGGTGATGGTCATGTTGGTGATGTTGGTGATTATCATGTTGGGGTGATGGTCATGTCGGTGATTATCATGTTGGTGATTGTCATGTCGGTGATGGTCATGTTGGTGATTGTCATGTTGGTGATTGTCATGTCGGTGACAGTCATGTTGGTGATCGTCATGTTGGTGATTGTCATGTCGGTGATGGTCATGTTGGTGACTGTCATGTCGGTGATGGTCATGTCGGTGATTGTCATGTCAGTGATGGTCATGTTGGTGATGTTGTTGATTATCATGTTGGGGTGATGGTCATGTCGGTGATTGTCATGTCGGTGACTATCATGTCAGTGATGGACATGTTGGTGATTGTCCTGTTTGTGATTGTTCTGCTGGTGATTGTCAGATTCCCTCAATGTGGGGACTAAGGATTCACATTGAAAGGAAAAGCGGAGGAGTTCTGAGGCAAATCATGTGCAATATTGGGGGAGAACTAAAAATCCCACAAATTATAATTGAATTAACTGGGGTTTTAACTTCTTGAATGCTTTAGTTGTCTCCAACGCATTGCTTTGCAATACATTGGAGACCTCGCTAGCATTCAAGGGGTTAAAGTCCCCATTTAAATCAATGGCAATTTTTAGTTCTCCTCTATATTGCAAATGGTTTGCCCCAGAACTCCTCTACTGTTCTTTTTAACATACGGCCCAAAGAGCTGAAGAGTGGAGGGGAGTGGAGGCTGGGAGATGAGGAGGCAGACATTCCAGGAAGGGGGGAGGCAGGGAGACAAGGAGGCAGATGCACCAGGAAGGGTGGAGGCTGGGAGACAAGGAGGCAGACATACCAGGAAGGGTGGAGGCAGGGAGACTAGGAGGCAGATGCACCAGGAAGGGTGGAGGCTGGGAGACAAGGAGGCAGACATACCAGGAGGGGTTGAGGCTGGGAGACTAGGTCGCAGGCACACCAGGAAGGGTTGAGGCTGGGAGACTATGTGGCAGACATACCAGGGAGGGTGGAGGCTGGGAGACAAGGAGGCAGACATACCAGGAGGGGTTGAGGCTGGGAGACTAGGTGGCAGGCACACCAAGATGGGTGGAGGCTGGGAGATGAGGAGGCAGACATACCAGGAAGGGTGGAGGCAGGGAGACTAGGAGGCAGATGCACCAGGAAGGGTGGAGGCTGGGAGACAAGGAGGCAGACATACCAGGAAGGGTGGAGGCAGGGAGACTAGGAGGCAGATGCACCAGGAAGGGTGGAGGCTGGGAGACAAGGAGGCAGACATACCAGGAGGGGTTGAGGCTGGGAGACTAGGTCGCAGGCACACCAGGAAGGGTTGAGGCTGGGAGACTATGTGGCAGACATACCAGGGAGGGTGGAGGCTGGGAGACAAGGAGGCAGACATACCAGGAGGGGTTGAGGCTGGGAGACTAGGTGGCAGGCACACCAAGATGGGTGGAGGCTGGGAGATGAGGAGGCAGATGCGCCAGGGAGGGTGAAGGCTGGGAGAAGAGGAGACAGATGCACCAGGAAGGGTGAAGGCTGGGAGAAGAGGAGGCAGATGCACCAGGAAGGGTGAAGGCTGGGAGAAGAGGAGACAGATGTGCCAGGGAGGGCAAAGGCTGGGAAATGAGGAGGCAGATGCACCAGGAAGGGTGAAGGCTGGGAGAAGAGGAGACAGAAGCACCAGGGAGGGTGGAGGCTGGGAAAAGAGGAGACAGATGCGCCAGGGAGGGTGGAGGCTGGGAAAAGAGGAGGCAGATGCACCAGGAAGGGTGAAGGCTGGGAGAAGAGGAGACAGAAGCACCAGGGAGGGTGGAGGCTGGGAGAAGAGGAGACAGATGCGCCAGGGAGGGTGAAGGCTGGAAGATGAGGAGGAAGATGCACCAGGGAGGGTGAAGGCTGGGAGATGAGGAGACAGATGCGCCAGGGAGGGTGAAGGCTGGGAGATGAGGAGGCAGATGCACCAGGGAGGGTGAAGGCTGGGAGATGAGGAGACAGATGCGCCAGGGAGGGTGAAGGCTGGGAGATGAGGAGACAGATGCGCCAGGGAGGGTGAAGGCTGGGAGAAGAGGAGACAGATGCGCCAGGGAGGGTGGAGGCGAAGATACAAGAAGGCAGAAGCACCAGGGAGGGTGGAGGCCAGGAGACAACCACATTATTTTCTTATTGTAAGACTAGTGTAAAAGCGCGTGTGCACGGACCGTGGAGCAGTGAGGTAACAGCAGTACACAGAACAGGACCGGCCTCTTAACCCTTTGAGTACTCCTGTTACCTCACTGCTCCACGCGATTGTGCTGCCTCACTCCCGCGATGCAATCATGCGCAGTAGAGAGTGGCTGAACGTGGGCACTTCACATGACGCATCGTGACAAACATCTCTAGCATTTCATTATATAGGATATAAAAATCTAAATCCTGTTTATATAACATAACAATAGTGTTGTCTGCCTTAACCCTTTGAGTGCTGTTGGATACCTCTGGCACCCAAAGGGTTAATCTACCTAGTTATATTGGCCAAATCCCAGTTCCATACTGACTCCCAGCGCGACTGTGATGATAACGTATTCGGGATGTGACAGTACTTAGGACATCTCGAGAAGCTGATGTCAGCCTCCAGCAAATGTTTTTCTTTTCCTAACACAAAATCATCATGGCAAAGTCGAGTTAATATGTTGTCTCTCATCTAGTGCTGGGGAGCGCTTTCCTGTGCGATCGGATTGTTAGTGTGAGAAGGCAGCTCCTGTGACGGGAATACAGAACTGTACATCTGGCGTGAGGCGCTCCTTTTATGTTATATTAACATTCGCTTTATTCTTCAAGGTGAAACAGAGGTAAAGGACTGATTTATTTCTTAGTATACAGACAAGTAGATTATTTTCCCTCCGGCTTGTATAAATATGTCACTCCATTTAGGGAACACGTGCGAAAGCAACAGCGGGGGGCTGGGGAGAGGAATAGTCAGTATTAGAATGGAAAAGCATGACACCCCCCAATTGTTATAATTTAGTTAACCTTTTGAGTACCAGAGGGGTGCACAACGCATTGCAAAATTCCAAATTATTCAAATGCAGCTAACCCATTCAGCACCAGTGGGGTACGTGACGCATTGCAAAGCATACCCCTCTGGCAATTACAGGGTTAAATCCCTTAAGAGATCGAGCAGTCTGCAATTCATTGCTTCACAGTGCAGTGGAGACTTCTGGCATTTAAGGGGTTGACGACCTCTTGAACATCCAAGGGTTAAAATCCCACTTGAACCAATGGGATTTTTTTACTCGCCCCCTATAATGTAGTTATTTACCCCTAGAAATGAAAATGTGTCCAAGTACTCTACCTGCAAGCCGTGATCATGAGGAAGACAATGAAGTAATAAATATATATTATTTCCATCATTCAATCTCGTGCAACAAAAAATAGGGAATTTCCAAATAGTATTCCCCATATTTTACTTTTTATGTGTTTATTGAGGGTTCATTCTATGTAAAATCATTCACAAGAGCGAACCACCTCGTCTTCCAATGATGTCCAGTGGTAGTCCACCACATCTACTAGTGATGTCCAGTGGTAGTCCACCTCGTCTACTAGTGATGTCCAGTGACGGTCCACCTCGTCTTCTAGTGATGTCCACTGGTGGTCCTCCTAGTCTTCTAGTGATGTCCAGTGGTAGTCCACCACATCTACTAGTGATGTCCAGTGGTAATCCACCTCGTCTACTAGTGATGTCCAGTGACAGTCCACCTAGTCTTCTAGTGATGTCCAGTGGTAGTCCACCTAGTCTACTAGTGATATCCAGTGGTAGTCTGCCTAGTCTTCTAATGATGTCCAGTGGTAGTCCGCCTCATCTTCTAGTGATGTCCAGTGGAAGTCCTCCTAGTCTACTAGTGACGTCCAGTGGTAGTCCACCTAGTCTACTAGTGATGTCCAGTGGTAGTGCACTTAGTCTTCTAGTGATGTCCAGTGGAAGTCCACTTAGTCTTCTAGTGATGTCCAGTGGTAGTCCACCTAGTCTACTAGTGATATCCAGTGGTAGTCTGCCTAGTCTTCTAATGATGTCCAGTGGTAGTCCGCCTCATCTTCTAGTGATGTCCAGTGGAAGTCCTCCTAGTCTACTAGTGACGTCCAGTGGTAGTCCACCTAGTCTACTAGTGATGTCCAGTGGTAGTGCACTTAGTCTTCTAGTGATGTCCAGTGGAAGTCCACTTAGTCTTCTAGTGATGTCCAGTGGTAGTCCACCTAGTCTACTAGTGATGTCCAGTGGTAGTGCACTTAGTCTTCTAGTGATGTCCACTGGTAGTCCAGCTAGTCTACTAGTGATGTCCACTGGTAGTCCACCTCATCTTCTAGTGATGTCCAGTGTTAGTCCACCTAGTCTTCTAGTGATGTCCAGTGACAGTCCACCTAGTCTTCTAGTGATGTCCAGTGACAGTCCACCTATTCTTCTAGTGATGTCCAGTGGTAGTCTACCTCGTCTTCTAGTGATGTCCAGTGGTAGCCCTCCTAGTCTTCTAGTGACGTCCAGTGGTAGTCCACCTCATCTACTAGTGATGTCCAGTGGCAGTCCACCTAGTCTTCTAGTGATGTCCAGTGGTAGTCCACCTGGTCTACTAGTGATATCCAGTGGTAGTCTACCTAGTCTTCTAATGATGTCCAGTGGTAGTCCGCCTCATCTTCTAGTGATGTCCAGTGGTAGTCCGCCTCATCTTCTAGTGATGTCCAGTGGTAGTCCTCCTAGTCTACTAGTGACGTCCAGTGGTAGTCCACCTAGTCTACTAGTGATGTCCAGTGGTAGTGCACCTAGTCTTCTAGTGATGTCCAGTGGAAGTCCTCCTAGTCTACTAGTGACGTCCAGTGGTAGTCCACCTAGTCTACTAGTGATGTCCAGTGGTAGTGCACTTAGTCTTCTAGTGATGTCCAGTGGAAGTCCACTTAGTCTTCTAGTGATGTCCAGTGGTAGTCCACCTCATCTTCTAGTGATGTCCAGTGTTAGTCCACCTATTCTTCTAGTGATGTCCAGTGACAGTCCACCTAGTCTACTAGTGATGTCCAGTGGTAGTCTACCTAGTCTTCTAGTGATGTCCAGTGGTAGTCTACCTCGTCTACTAGTGATGTCCACTGGTAGTCCGCCTCGTCTTCTAGTGATGTCCAGTGACAGTCAACCTAGTATTCTAGTGATATCCAGTGGTAGTCCACCTAGTCTACTAGTGATGTCCAGTGGTAGTCTACCTAGTCTTCTAGTGATGTCCAGTGATAGTCCACCTAGTCTTCTAGTAGACTTGTGCAAATTCATTCGGAGACATTCGGATTTCGTCGAAAATGGGGTCATTCGGAGACATTCGGCCAATCCGAAACTCAAGGGTCATTCGGAAAAAATGATCCGACTCCGAACAGCCCAGGGCCGAAATTCGTCAAAACTTTCGGAAGTTTCGACAATCGACAAATTTCCAAAAGTTTTGACTACTTTCGACCAGGACTTTTTTGTACTTCCTGTGCGCGTTCAATTACTTTCCCTCCATAATTTTACCTCCATGTCTAGTCCAATTCCATTCTCCGTTTCATGCACTACTTCCCTCTTTTGTCTGTATTCGAATAGCCTTCTTCGTTTCATGATGGGGGTTGGACTAATGACACAGTCACACAGACAGACAGCCTGCATTTCCTCATTGCGTTGGAGCTCAGAGAGAGAAGAAGAGATTAGAGAGTATCCAGTTGTTGTGTAGGCAGGCAGGTAGCATTAGGCTAGGCATAGGTAGGCAGCCAGCATTAGTTCCTGTTATTGCCACTGCAAGAGCAAGTAATATTTGTTCCTGTGCAAAATATAAAAAAATATTAGGTATTTGTTTGAATACAGGGCCGGCCCTTACATGGGTCCCAGTGGGTCCATGGACCCAGGCGGCACTTTGACAGGGGCGGCAATTTGCCGTCCCATAGCATGTTTATTTTGTGCACTTCCGCCAGTTCTGTGTTGCAGGGTGTCCCATCCCATCAGTGTGACTGTCAGCAGCCAGGCAGCCCTATGCTCACTCAGTGGCGATGCCTGCTGGCTGCTTCAGTGACGTGAATTATGTGATAGTCAAACATTATGCCTATTTTGTATTGTTTATCGCCCACCTAAAGTCAAGACTTGAGCAAATAGGTCTACCATCCCAGATTTGCTAGAGAGGTTTTACAAATACAGGAGGGTGCCCCCTGTACAAAATGAGTCTAAACATTTGGGATCCCTAGTATGAGTGCACGACAGTGCATGATGTGTCCTGAACAGGATTGCTGTGAGGAGTCTCCACCCGGAAGGTGCTGGCCGGGCTGAGCTTCAACATTGTGACGAGTGACCAACTAAGAGCACCGTGCCAGGCTTAATCTGCAGCCATAGCATCACCCCCTCCTACTCTCCGGGTCCCGCTGACTGGCAATTACAGGTGAGTCACTAAGAGATCTGAAGCCTTTCTGGAAGTCCTTTCACTTGGAAAGGGGCTAGGTATTACTTGGGGGAGTTGCCTCGTGTGTAAATAATTTCTAGGTGGGAGATGAATGTGCATCACTTATGTGTTTCCTAACCGTAGTTAGAATGCAACTCCCATCATCCCCTGATTATGATGTTGGGAAATGCCCAGCAATTTACCGTAGAGCCCTGTAGAGCCCTGTATTGCACACTCACGGAAAACGGTGATATTGCTATACTAAGACAATGCTGTGGACCCCTCTTCTGTCAAGCATTTTTTTTTATTTCTCTCCTGTGTTGCAGTTCATTCACAACAGAATGTCTCAATTTTTCTTTTTAACACATTACATCTATCACATTACAATCATTGATGTTTATTCTTCATGTAGTATGAAACAGTACAATGTATATACACATAGACTTATCTGATATGAGGGGAAATCAGGATAGGAAAACGAGAGAGAGGAATTTGGGTACTAAAGAGGGACAGTAGGGTAGGAGGCTGGTACCAGAAAATGAAACCTTAATCTTTACCCATGTACTAACATAGAATGTGACATGTAGTTTGTCCATGTTCGAGTCGACCACTTATGTTGAGTAGGATGTGACAGGCATGGGTTTTCGATGTTCGAGCATATGCTATATTGAAGGACAGGCATGGGGTTTCAATGTTCGAACATATGCTAAATTGAATGACAGGCATGGGTTCTCGATGTTTGACATTTGCATTGTGACTGGCATCCCATGCTGGAGTAGAGGTGACATGCACAGACTGGCAATGTACAACAATGTCAGTTTTTGGGATGGATCTTTTTCTAAATGCACACCCTGTCTGCAAAGAATGATAGCAGCGTGCACGGAGGCGCACTGCTATAATTTAACCCATGTTAAATTCGGCCGAATAATTCGGAATGGATCAGAATTTTGTTTGAATCGAATAGGCCCGGTCCGAAATTAGGATCATCCGAATTAGAAAAAAAAAATGTGTCCGAATTCGAATTTTACCAAAAATTTTGCCCGTGCACAAATCTATCTTCTAGTGATGTCCAGTGACAGTCCACCTAGTCTTCTAGAGATTTCCAGTGGTAGTCCACCTAGTGTACTTGTGATGTCCAGTGGTAGTCTACCTAGTCTTCTAGTGATGTCCAGTGGTAGTCTACCTAGTCTTCTAGTGATGTCCAGTGACAGTCCACCTAGTCTACTAGTGATGTCCAGTGGTAGCCCACTTAGTCTTCTAGTGATGTCCAGTGGTAGTCTGCTTCGTCTTCTAATTACGTCCAGTGGTAATTCACCTAGTCTTCTAGTGACATCCAGTGGTAGTATGCCTCGTCTTCTAGTGACATCCAGTGGTAGTATGCTTCGTCTTCTAGTTACATCCAGTGGTAGTATGCCTCGTCTTCAAGTGACATCCAGTGGTAGCCCTCCTAGTCTACTAGTGATGTCCAGTGTGTAGTAAATAAGGGAAGGACTGTGAACAATTGGCACATCTACACTCATATCAAACAATTGGCCCAACTCTAACCAAATACCATGATGCTTAGGGTCACCAATGTGAAATCATCCCACCAGAAATCAAGTACTGCTGCTGTCAATATGCCCATTTTCTACTCCCCACTAAGGACAAGTGACAAGTTATAGTTTTAATAGTAATTATGAGCCCTCTCTGCCACCAGCTTAGCATATTCTGTGGGACGGAATCTTCTCAGATGCTATTTGACGCCATGTTTATGATTATCCTCCACTGCATTACCATGTGTGGTCAGTGCACCACACAGTGTACATGGGTGGACACTAACTGACACATCTTGACATCTACAGAATGGCTATCAGTTGGTGTGGGAGGTAAAAATGAATGAGATGAATTGCCAGAAGATGTAGTTAGATCTTCCTGCGGCCAGACCCAAGAGCAAGAAGGTGATGGTGACCCAGCTATTTCGCTTGCCAACGAGCTTTCAGGCGTTTCCTGGATTTCTCTATTCTGCCTCCTTTTTGATTTATGCCTCTCTTCTTATTGCCTTTGGCAAGAGTCGGGGGTGCATCAACAGCAGTACACAATTCCTTTGGTAGAGGTCTGGCTTTAACATGTTTCACATAAATGTCATGGTGTCTGTGTTTCATGTGTGATATCAGGGCGGTTGTGCCAAGGTGTGTTCCCTCTTCCCTTTCTCACTGACTTGTTATATTGTGCACTGTGCCCTCACTGATGACTGCACTGTGCCTGCCCCAAGAGAAAAATAGTCCCACACCCATGACTTTAGGAGGGCAGGTTAAAGGTGGAGAAGAATGGCCTCTTTCTTCTTGTCCTCCACATTCCACTATCTGGGGCAGAGGATGATGTTGCTGCTGGTGCTGTTACTGACTCAGAATCATCACTGCAACTAGGATCAGGGGTATTGCTACTGCTGGAAAGTGGAACCTGTCCTAGTCCCGCATCACTACTGCTGGACCCCATAGAAACATAAAATGTGACAGCAGATAAGAACCATTCGGCCCATCTAGTCTGCCCATTTTCCTACTGTAAAAACATCAATCCCTATTTGGTCCTTGGTCTTGTCTTATGTTCATGACAGCCTTATGCCTATCCCATGCATGCTTATATTCTGTCTCAATATTAACTTCTACCACTTCTGCTGGTAGGCTTTTCCACTTATCTACTAACCTTGCAGTGAAGTTGGGGTCCCTGTCTGCCCTCTCAACCAGCTAATTCAGTGTTTAAATTTTTGCATTATATTGGGACTTTTTATGCAGAATGGCTGGGGACAATCTGTACAATTTCTCCCCACTGCTAGACATATTAGTTACAGTTACACAACACAAAGGAAAAGACTGGTGATGGGATTCTTTTTTAATAATACATTAAGGCTGGAGGAGCTCGTCTCATCTCTTATTTCATCCTCCACAAAGCGCCTTGTCCTTCTCCTCTACCTGTGTACAACGTGACTAATATTCTGCTGATCCAGAAGGTAAAGTTCAGACCGAGTCACCATGAATCACAATACAGAAAGCGCTCCCCCGGCGGCTCTCTGGGGCTTCCTCATTCTGCCAAATTAACTCATTTTCACAGCCCAGAAGATAAAATCAGCATGACTGGTGCGCGTTCTGTTCTGTACGGATATATACCGTCTGTCTCGTTATAAACAGAAAATCCAGGGCCATACGCAACAAGGTATAAAAGCAGTGATTCTGGAGCAAACCAACCCCATTATCTGGGAAACTTCTCAAAATTCACTTGGGATTCTTAACCCTTCTGATGCTTGAGATGTCTCCATTACATTGCAAAGAAAATTGACAGAGATCTTTCACGCATTCAGGGGTACAGAAGTCCAGATAAAGGGGATCTGTCATCCTAGTATATGATTTTACTTCATTTTAAAGATAATTACATTCTGCCTATGTTTTATGTTATGTAAATTAAAAAGAAATGTATCTTTATGCACTGGTGGCACAGTCTGGAAATTTATGCTAATTCCCAACACATTATGGTAATTGGTTATGTTCTAGGTTAATCTTACTTCTTTGTGCTTCCCAGTGTGTGGGATCTGCCTAGATTAATCCGTATCACAGTGTGTGTGGACTCTGCCTAGATTAATCCGTATCACAGTGTGTGGACTCTGCCTAGAATCATTCATATCACAGTGTGTGGACTAGATCCATTCATATCACAGTGTGTGGACTCTGTCTAGATCCATTCATATCACAGTGTGTGGACTAGATCCATTCATATCACAGTGTGTGGGCACTGCCTAGAATCATTCATATCCCAGTGTGTGGACTAGATCCATTCATATCACAGTGTGTGGGATATACCTAGATTCATTCATATCACAGTGTGTGGGATATACCTAGATTCATTCATATCACAGTGTGTGGACTCTGCCTAGATTCATTCATATCACAGTGTGTGGGATATGCCTAGATCCATTCATTTCACAGTGTGGGATATACCTAGATTCATTCATATCACAGTGTGTGGACTCTGCCTAGATCTATTCATATCACAGTGTGTGGACTCTGCCTTGATTAATTCATATCACATAATATATATATATATATATATATATATATATATATATATATATACAGTGCCACCTTTTGCCAATATTAAAAAAATAAATGGAGACCAAAGTCTCTACACAAACTTTTTATTTATGAAATTCTGCTCCTTTCTAACCTTTTTAGTGACACAGGGTTGTGAAATACATTGTTAAATGTATCCCAAGTAATTATCTACCCAAAACTTATATAACAGCAAATGTGTTTCTAAATGCCAAATTACATCATGTTTAGCCTCCCACTGTTACCTTAAATTAATCCTTCAGTAGAGGTCTCACAGCAGATCTGACTCTGACATTTTAATTGAAAAGCAATAAAATACAACAACTTACTGACACACTAATGGGGGGTAATATCTTTGAAACAATATTAATCTTTTGTCTTTATACAAATCCTCCATGTTTTGTATCTCAAAGGAATATTAATTATACATAGTTTGCTTTTAAATAAATTTAAATAATTAACACTTCCCATTCATGGATTCTTCTCCTACTCTGTAAATAAGAAGCAGTTTAGGAGAATTGCTTGGTAGTTTACTATGTGTGAATGTGACTTAAACACGCACGAGTACACACACATACAAACACACTATCCTGCAAAAATATTCAGACCCTAACAATTATCTCATATAACTGAATTACAAATAATACATTTCATTTGGTTATGTATAATATTTTATTTTAAAACACTGAATCTCAAAATCAATTATTGTAAGGTGACATTGATTTTATGCTGGGTAATATTTTTAAGAAAAATACAAAACTGAAATATGTGGTCTGTGTAAGTATTAAACCCCTGTGCTGGAGAAGTAAGATATCTTACCATTGGGCTCCATTTGTGAACCATTAAAGTTATCATAACATTTTTCGGATATAACCCCCACTGTTGAAGGATCATTGGCATACCTGGGAACTTTCCAAATTAGCTGGCCCTGAGATCTTTAGAATATTAACCCTTAAAGCTTCCTATAATGTAGATTTTATGCAATGCATACCTACTTGCTTTAACTCAGAGGTACTCCAGTCAGTCTGTGAGGAACCTTTAACAAGTTACAACTTAGAGATCTCGCTGCCTAAACACAAATAAAACAATCAGGACATTTCCTGCTGCTTTTCTGGTACAAATGGCACCAATTTAGAGACTAAAGAAACATTTAGTGATGGCAAATCTTATAGTCAGAATTACAGACCTCTCTCACCCTGAGAATTTGGCCCTTTACCCTGAGACCCTGAGATTTGGGTCTAAACCCTGAGTCGCAGGGTCAAACCTTAAGAGTTTCTGTCACAGCTTACTTGACTCCAGCATGATTACAGGGGTGAGGCTTCAAGCAGGCTGCAGGCCTCTGTTTTATCTGTTTGCTTACTGTAGTCTCCTCCTACCTACTTCCTACTTCCTCCCTCTGAGCTGCTCCTTCTACTTCCTGTGGAGGGGTTTAAAAGGCAGACTGAGACCTGACTCAGATGCCTTTGTGTTGTTGTTCTTAGGTGAAGTACTTGGGCTCTGTGTGTGACCTGGCTATCTACGAAGACCCACTCTGTGTATGACCTGGCTATTTATGAGAACCCACACTGTGTATGAGCCGGCTAAGTAAGAGAACCCTTGCTGTGTATGACCCAGATAAGTACGAGAACCCTCTCTGTGTATGACCCAGTGATCAGGAGTACCCCTTACTGTGCTCAATTTGTACTATTGGCCTAAGACAGACCACTGCTTTGGACAGAGAATCTGATTGGTGACTGCAGGCGTGAGTCACAGGGTCTCGATATAGTGACTGCAGGCGTGTGTCACAGGGTCTCTTAGCAGTGATTTCAGGCGTGGTCAGTTCTCCAGTCCAGCAGTCATTGTGTTCCTGTTCTTCAGATCAAGATTACGGTTCCAGTGTTCCAGTCGACGGATCAAGAGCTAGCGTTCCTGTTTCCTGCTGAGACTCACAGGGGCTTCGGCTCAGTCTCCAGCATTGTGGTCTAGCGTGAGGCCTACTATTTCTGGTAGTAGTGTCTCCAGCTAGTAACCCTTTGCTTGTTGTACTACATATTTATTGCTGTGGTTTGTTCTAATAAATACTTTGCATTACATTACCGTACTGAGGTCTGAGCTTTCCTGGGTGCCCGTGACAGTACGCAAGCGCCATGAGTACAGACGGTGATGGTAATGTAGTTTTCCAAAGCATCCTGTATAGGATGGAGACACTGGGTCAAAGACTAGACCAGCTGTCTTTATCCATACAGACGGTTTTGCAGCGTACTGCAAACCTTGAACAAATTTGTACACAACTCGTGGCCCCTCCCGATCCCTCCCAGGCAGCAGTCCAAACCGTCTCGGTTGATGCACACACGGTAGCGGATTACGCTATTGAATTCCATACTCAGGAGGCTGAGGTTGATTGGAATAACGAAGCGCTGATGGCCGTGTTTTTCCAAGGGCTCTGTGATACGATGAAAGATGAGATCACGGCACGCGATCTTCCTAATGAGTTGGACCGGTTAATTGAGTTCTGTATTCTGATGGATACCAGAATAAGGGAGAGACCCTCATTTAAAAAGCATCTGTGGAGGTTCTCTGGCAAGGGGTCTTCTCGTTATGCTAAGCCTCCCTATCCTCCCTCGCCTCCCAGGCCTCCTAGATTTGTCGCGGATGATGCCGAGCCCATGCAGGTTGATGCTGTGGTCAGAGGGAGGCCGGCAGTTGTGGAGCAGGGACCCAGACAGCTTGATGAGGTCCCTCCACATGTTTCTGAGCCACCCTATCCTCCCTCTTGACTCTGAGAGTGGTGAACCTAGAATGGCGGGGGCCACTCGTTTGTCTAGGGAGGAGAGAGCCTTTGGGAGGAGGGAGGGACTCGGTCTCTATTGTGGTAAATCAGGACATATGCTGCGATCCTGTCCAGTCCGTCCTGAGCGACACTCAAACTTTAGAATTGGAAGGGGACAAGTGATTGGTGGTATTTCACTGTCCCAAGTAAATTTTTCAGATAAACCAGTACTGAGGGCCTGTATTTACTGGGCAAATAAATCTGTGTCAGTTCCAGCGTTCCTGGACACGGGGGCCTCGGGCTGCTTTATGGATGCAGAATTTGCACCCAGTACCACTCGAGTCTCCTTTGGCAGTAGAGGCTATTGATGGTAGACCTCTACAACCTGCACATATTACTCATGAGACCGCACTACTAACCCTGAGAGTCGGAACCCTACATACTGAGACTCTGAAGTTTCAGGTGATTAATTCACCACATCATGCCATTGTCCTGGGGTTTCCATGGGTGCAGAGACACAACCCCAGGATGGACTGGCACACATGTCAAGTTTTATCCTGGTCTCCAGGTTGTACAAAGTCTTGTCTAGCTTGTCCTGTGAGAGCCACACAGGCCTCTAATCCACTCCTCCCAGAGGAGTATGCCTCATTTGTTGACGTTTTCAGTGAAAGCCAGGCTGAGGTCTTACCTCCACATAGACCTTACGATTGTGCCTTGGAGTTATTGCCTGGTTCCTCACCCCGAAGGGGTCGTGTCTATCCTTTGTCTGTAGAGGAGAACAAGGCTATGGAGGAGTATGTGTCTGATGCGCTGGCCAGGGGAATCATTCGGAAATCCACATCCCCTGCAGGTGCTGGATTCTTTTTTGTCAAAAAGAAGGATGGGGAGCTACGTCCTTGTATCGATTTCCGTGGTTTAAACAAGTTGCTGGTTAAAAATGCTTATCCGATTCCCTTGATTACTGAACTTTTTGACCGAGTCAAAGGTTCCAAGATTTTTACGAAATTGGACTTAAGGGCAGCGCACTAGGGATGAGCGAGCACCCCGATGCTCGGGTGCTCTGATCGAGCACCCCCTGATGCTCGAGTGCTCGGCCGAGCACCCGAGCCCCATTCAAATGAATGGGAGCACTCGAGCATTAAACCAGGCACCCCCTGCTCTGATGAGCGGAGGGTGCCTGGTCAATGTCCCCCTTCATCTCCGCTATGCCCCTCTTCCACAATGTCCCCCTTCATCTCCTATGCCATAGCGGAGATGAAGGGGGACATTGTGGAAGAGGGGCATAGCGGAGATGAAGGGGGACATTGTGGAAGAGGGGCATAGAGTCTATGCCCCTCTTCCACAATGTCCCCCTTCATCTCCGCTATGCCCCTCTTCCACAATGTCCCCCTTCATCTCCTCTATGGCATAGGAGATGAAGGGGGACATTGTGGAAGAGGGGCATAGCGGAGATGAAGGGGCACATTGTGGAAGACGGGCATAGCGGAGATGAAGGGGGACATTGTGGAAGAGGGGCATAGAGTCTATGCCCCTCTTCCACAATGTCCCCCTTCATCTCCGCAATGCCCCCTTCATCTCCGCAATGCCCCCGTACCTCCATTCCCTGGTGGTCCAGCGGAGCGTCTTCGGATCTGTGCCTCTTCCGGCACAGATCCTCTTCACCCGAACATGTCGGGCGAGCACATGGCGGTACTCGTACGAGTACCGCCATGTGCCGAGCAGAGCGATGCTCGAGCCGATCCGAGCATCGGCCGAGCACGCTCGCTCAACACTACAGCGCACAATCTAGTACGAATTAAAGAAGGGCATGAGTGGAAGACTGCTTTCAATACCCGGAGTGGTCATTATGAATATCTGGTTATGCCCTTTGGCCTGTGCAATGCCCGAGCTGTCTTCCAAGAATTCATAAACGATGTTCTAAGAGAACTACTCCAGAGTTGTGTGGTGGTTTATCTGGTTGATATTCTTATACATTCTCCCACTCTGGAGACGCACCAAGCTGATGTAACTAAGGTCCTGAGCCTGTTGCGTGAGAATAAGCTTTTCTGCAAGCTCGAGAAGTGTGAATTTCACAAACCCCAGGTTGCCTTTCTCGGCTATATTATTTCTGCCTCTGAATTTGCCATGGATCCTCAGAAATTGTCGGCTGTACTTAATTGGCCTCGTCCCATGGGCCTTAAGGAAATTCAAAGGTTCTTGGGATTTGCAAATTATTATCAGAAGTTTATCAATAATTTTTCCTCTATTGTCAAACCTCTCACCGAAATGATTTGTAAAGGAGCCAACACTACCTTATGGTCCCAAGAGGCCATTGATGCCTTCGAGAAACTAAAAGCTGCATTTGCGGCAGCTCCGTTGATGGTTCATCCCGATCCCTCTCTGCCATTTACGTTGCAAGTAGACGCCTCTGAGATCGCTGTAGGGGCTGTATTGTCGCAACGTTCTACCCCAGGGGAGGCCCTTCGTCCTTGTAGCTACTTCTCTAAAAAACTGTCCAAGGCTGAGAGATTGTTTCAAATTGGGGACAGAGAACTGTTGGTGATAATCCTTGCTCTTAAAGAATGGAGATATCTTCTAGAGGGCACAAAGTCTCCTATCCTGATCCTAACGGATCATAAGAATCTGATATACCTCTCTGAGGCAAAACGCCTCTCTTCAAGACAGGCTCGTTGGGTTTGTGGTTTCGTATCTTCCTGGCTCCAAAAATCTAAAGGCAGAGGCGTTATCTCGCCAGTTTTGCTCTTCGACTAGGGAGGAAGATCCTCCTACTCCGATTATTCCTGCTGATCGTATTCTTGCCACAATTTGCACTTGTATCACTTCTCCTCTGGGTGAGGTGATTTTGGCTGCCCAGGCTGCTGCTCCTGTTGAGAAACCCGAAGGCCGTTGTTTTGTGCCAGCGCAATTGCGCATTAAGTTACTGGAGATGCACCATGCGTCTAAAATAGCTGGTCACACTGGCCGAGACCAATTGTTATGGTCCTTGTCCCGTGTTTTTTGGTGGCCTAGTCTGAGAGCCGATTGTGCTGCCTTCACTGCAGCCTGCACAACGTGTGCCCAAAATAAGTCACCCCGACAATTACCAGTGGGTTTGTTACAACCAGTGTCCAATGGGGAACGCCCGTGGTCACACTTATCAATTGATTTTATGGTTGAACTTCCGAGCTCTATGGGTTATACAGTCATTTTGATGATTGTAGACAAGTTCTCGAAGATGGCCCATTTTGTACCACTTAAAGGATTGCCTTCCGCTAAAGAGTTGGCAGTGGTGTTTGCCAGAGAGGTCTTCCGATTACATGGCATTCCTAAAGTCATTGTCTCCGATAGAGGAAGCTAGTTTGTATCCCAGTTCTGGAGGAGTTTCTGTGCTCAAATAGGCATTCAATTGGCATTCTCCTCCTCGTATCATCCGCAGTCTAATGCTGCAGCTGAAAGGTCAAACCAAGCCTTAGAACAGTTCCTCCACTGCTATATCTCTGAGCATCATGATAACTGGGCTACCCTGTTACCCTGGGCGGAGTTTGCCCGGAATAATGCTGTTAACTCTTCCACTAAGAGTTCCCCGTTCTTGGTTAATTATGGGTTCCAACCCTCATCTCTTCCCGAGACCTTCCAAGCACAAGAAATTCCAGCTCTGGATGAGCATTTAAGGGCACTCCGTTCCTCCTGGGTACAGGCACAGCAGACCCTATGTGATTCCGTGCAGCAACAAAAAAGGCAGGCTGATCGAAGGTGACTGCCGGCACCTACATTTCAGGTAGGAGACAGAGTATGGCTGTGTTCCCGTAACTTGCACCTCCAGGTGCCTTGTAACAAGTTGGCTCCTCGATTCATTGGTCCCTTTCGGGTGTTGCGCAAAATTAACCCGGTGGCGTATGCATTGGAACTTCCTGCCAACATGCGCATTCACAATGTCCTTCATGTTTCCCTGCTAAAACCCTTGGTCTGCAACCGGTATACTTCAGCTCGTGTTCGTCCTCCTCCCGTGAGAGTTGCAGATCACGAGGAATATGAGGTCCAAACCATTCTGGACTCTCGTTTGGTTCGAGGGTGGCTACACTACTTTATTCATTGGAAGGGTTATGGTCCAGAGGAGCGTTCCTGGATTCCAGCTGCTGATGTTCACGCTCCTGTATTGGTACACAGGTTTCATGCTCGATTCCCTGATAAACCCCGGCCGGCTCCGCAGAGGCGGGCCTTTGAGGGAGGGGTACTGTCACAGCTTACCTTGACTCCAGCATGAATACAGGCGCGAGTCTTCAAGCAGGCTGCAGGCCTCTGTTTTATCTGTTTGCTTACTGTAGTCTCCTCCTACCTACTTCCTACTTCCTCCCTCTGAGCTGCTCCTCCTACTTCCTACTTAAAGCTGTTGTTGCAGGGAATGGAGGCTCCACCAAATATTAATGTGTTGGGGGTGGAATATTTATGTAAGCAACAAATTTCAGTTTTTTATTATTCTTAAAAATATTTCCCAACATAAAAACAATGGGGGTTGTGCATAAGGTGTGATAAAGAAGTGACAAAGTGGAGATAACTTCTTCAGTGATATGGCTTCTCCAGTTCCTATGTTATTCTATAAAGCCTAAGGACTAAGGTCTCCAAAGCTGGAGAAATCTTAGAGTAACATAGGAAGTGGAGAAGTGATATCACTGGAGACGTTATCTCAGCTTTATCACCTCTTTATTGTGCTTTAGTGCATAACCCCCCAATGTCTCCTTATAATAATGAAGTTATAATTTGTTCACTTTAAAATAAAATATTAATCAGAATGAAGTTGCAATGTACCGTTTGTAATGCAGTAATAAGAGAGAATACTTTTACAAGACACTGCATAGGTTTCTAATTTTAATAAAAGTGACATTCTTTTTGAAAGTTTGAACCATTTACATGATGGGCCTAGATTCACTAAAGGTCAATGCGATATGATTTTGTCAGTGTGTTCGAAACACTTTGACATTTCGATGTACACACACATCAACATATTCACTAAAATTTAAAGCTGCAAGAGGAGGGGAAGAGAAGGTCCCTGTTAGCATACAGGATTGTCGAACTGCTGTCAATGTCGAAGGGATCTCCTCCCCTCACACATCACCAACACTAAGACAGTTCTGACGTTTAGGAGCATTCTCTCTGCTGCCCCACCTGGTCACTAGGGAAATGGAGAGAACGCTTTCAACACCATGGACAGCATCACTCCCTTGGAGATGTGGATTGCTCACCTCTGTGGCACTTAAAGGGTTAAAAAAGTACACCAAGCACTACACAATTATCCCCTCAGCTCTGTATCATAGACAATACATGTTGTGCACTCCCAAGGGAGCAAGACTGGGGCTCAGGCAGCATCGATTAGGACTTGTGGCTACCACTTGCCCCCCAGGCCTGTTCCCATGCCCAGTGGTAGCCATAGAAACCCATATACACTGCTTGGCCCCAAGTCTTGTTCTCTTGCCCACTGGTAACAACAGATCCCCATGTGCACTGTCTGACCCTCTCAAGCCTTTTCACATTGCCTGCTGATAGCCACAAATTCCCATGGATGCTGCCTGGGCAAGGAAAGAAGGCTGGGGGTATCAGGGAGTGTATATGGGGTTAACACACAATGGTGATGTTCCCCATGCTGCCCATCATTATATAATGCCAATATGCTGCCCCCACCAGCAAAATTGTACATATGGTGCCATATAAATCTGACATGCTGCCCCACAATCTATAACTCCAACATGCTGCCCTCCAGCAAAATTCAACATATACTGCCCCCACACAGTTACTCCTTTGAGTGCCAGAGGGGTACTCAGTGCACTGCTTTGCCAGTACCAGTCTGGCACTCAAAGGGTTAATTGTTGACAAATGCAGCCGCATTATTTTTACTTCTACGTTAAAAAAGTGTCAGACCTCACAGGGGAGCATCAGGACCCCTACAGATGCCCCCGTGGTATTGATCACTTATCCAATGGGTGACCAGGAAGTCTATTACTGCCTTCTTCTGCTTCTACTCAAGCCGGTTGCTTTTTCAGCAATGACCGGCTCGAGTAGGACTCCCCCTATTGAACCTGGTCCTTCACAACAAGCCGGGTGATTCATTCATGAAATGTGGATCTGAAGAGTAGGCAAAGTTGAGACTATGAATTCTGACAGCAGAGGCTGTTATCGAAGTTTAGTGAATGTGTCAAAGTGTTACATTAACATATCAACTCACCCCCTTGCATGCAAAACAGTCTCATTATCCTGCATTCCCATCTGAAAATGAGTCATCATGCTTCATTTCCATAAGGAAATATACCATTGTCGATGCGATGAGTGAAAATTCGTAAACCTGTTGGATGGATGTCGATGTGGGCAGACTTTTGTCAGACTGATGGTGATGTGATGTTGAAGACACTTTAGTGAATACTGTTGTTGTGCCTTCAACACTGCTCCACAGGACATCGACATTTACAGCCCTCTTCAAACCTTAGTGAATCTAGGCTGACATGTCCTAGTATGGATTCAGATCTGGTGAAAAAATGAGCAAAGTCAATCAGATATACTGAGATGTGGTTCTTCTCATTATGAATGCACCCATTCCAATCTAACACCCAATAGAGACAAGCACACACAAGGTTTAAGGTGTGAGATGAAGAGAACTACATGTTAAACTGATCTTATGTTATACCGCAGTGGATAAAACTGTATTATATACCGCAATGGATAAAACTACATTATATACCTCAATGGATAAAACTGTATTATATACCGCGTTGGATAAAACTTTATTATATACTGCAATGGATAAAACAGTATTATATACCGCGATGGATAAAACCATATTATATACCGCAATGGATAAAACCGTATTATATACCACAATGGATAAAACTACATTATATACCGCAATGGATAAAACTATATTATATACCGCAATGGATAAAACTGTATTATATACCGCGATGGATAAAACTACATTATATACCTCAATGGATAAAACTGTATTATATACCGCGTTGGATAAAACTTTATTATATACTGCAATGGATAAAACAGTATTATATACCGCGATGGATAAAACCATATTATATACCGCGATGGATAAAACTGTATTATATACTGCGATGGATAAAACTGTATTATATACCACAATGGATAAAACTACATTACATACTGCAATGGATAAAACTACATTATATACAGCAATGGATAAAACTATATTATATACCACAATGGATAAAACTATATTATATACCACAATGGATAAAAATACTGCAATGCATAAAACCGTATTATATACCGCAATGAATAAAACTATATTATATACCGCAATGGATAAAAATACCGCAATGGGTAAAACTGTATTATATACTGCAATGGATAAAACTATAATACCGCAATGGATAAAGTATATTATATACCGTGATGGATAAAACTGTATTATATACCGCAATGGATAAAAGTATATTATATACCGCAATGGATAAAACCATATTATATACCGCAATGGATAAAACCGTATTATATACCGCAATGGATAAAAATACTGCAATGCATAAAACCGTATTATATACCGCAATGAATAAAACTATATTATATACCGCAATGGATAAAAATACCGCAATGGATAAAACTGTATTATATACCGCAATGGATAAAACTATATTTAATACCGCAATAGATAAAACTATATTATATACCGTGATGGATAAAACGGTATTATATACCACAATGGATAAAACTGTATTATATGCCTCAATGGATAAAACTATATTATATACAGTGATGGATAAAACTGTATTATATACCGCAATGGATAAAACTAAATTATATACCGGGATGGATAAAACTGTATTATATACCACGATGGATAAAACTGTATTATATACCACAATGGATAAAACTACATTATATACTGCAATGGATAAAACTACATTATATACCGTGATGGATAAAACTATATTATATACAGCAATGGATAAAACTGTATTATATACCGCAATGGATAAAACTATATTATGGCATCACAGTGGCTCAGTGGTTAGCACTGTTGCCTTTCAGCGCTGGGGTCCTGGGTTCAAATCCCACCAAGGACAACATCTGCAATGAGTTTGTATGTTCTCACTGTGTTTGCGTGGGTTTCCTCCGGGTACTCCGGTTTCCTCCCACACTCCAAAAAACATACTGATAGGTGAATTTAGATTGTGAGCCCCAATGGGGACAGGAACCAATACGAGTGTAAAGCGCTGCTGAATCTCTGTGCGCTATATAAATAAAGGATTATTATATACCGCAATGGATAAAACTGTATTATATACCGCAATACCACAATGGATAAAATTATAAGAACCATAAGAACAAAGGACTTTTTAAAACCATGTGAATTTGTATTCGTTCCCTGTGGTACAATTGGTTCAGCCAAATATTGCTGCACGTCTGAATTTGTGACTATGGCCCTGACTATAGTACAGTCATTAAGGTTAATTTCACTGGGTACATTATCTACATAGATTTACAGAACTAAACAACAGGTTTATTCTCTTGTTGTATCTTGTGCCAAAAAGACAGCATCAATTGATCTATTAATTCCCTGAGCACCAGTGGATTGTTCAACACGTTGCCTATTCCTCTGGTCCTGAAGGAGTTAATCGGGTTGCTGTATATGTTGGTGGATACAATAAACTGTACACAGTCTGTACCTTGATAAAGCACTCACTGTATTTTAATGACAAATTGCAAATCCTATTTAATATCACATTTATTATTAGCATGTGTCAGTTCCATCAAGCGTTCTTTCATCAATTTTACCTCCTTTAAGCTGAAATGTAATCAAAACATTTCTTATGAGTCAGTTAGCATGGTGAAATTGGCTACGGGAGGAATTATTCAAGGAGCTACTTTAAGAATCACTATAAAATGATATAGAAATGCTCAGACTGTACTAGCAAGCTGAATGAATCACTTGATTCATTGAGATTGGATTTCAAGATCTATCCTGCACATCTGTCCTGCCTTTGTGTGCGCCTTTATTTTATACATTTACACTCTTAGCACTGAGGACGTCTCAAGGCAATATATTATAGAACTCTCCTGCACTTCAGTGTTTAATAGAAAATCCTACCTTAATTTAATATATATATATTTTTTTACTCTGCTAAAAAAAGGTTAAAGTATATCGCAGAAATGTTATTAGGCTTAAAATGGTCATAAATGAGAACTAACCGTTCCTGGTAATATCTCCCAATCCCCAGCGCTTATTCCTATGGGCTGGAAATCCGAATGACCTATATATGACCTATATGAATGTGATCACTCACCAGACTATAGGCGTTAGGCACTAATGTACAATACAGTGTTGAGGTCACATATAAATAAAGGTATGACTGGCACTGCAATTAAACAAATAGAAATGAATTCAAGTAAAAGGCATATCAGCAATATGTTTGGTAGTCCTCAGTAGTCCAATGTATGGAAATGACACTTCTACAGCTTCTACTCCCTGTTGTAGGTGTGGAATAAAATGACACCTATTTCATCCCTTTATGTATAGCTTCCAGTGTCCTTCTTTACTATCGACAAAACCGAAAGTGAACCCAGACATGTACCCTAGTGCAGCCTCCTCCCAGTGTATATATGTGCCAACAGAGGCAAACAGAGGCCAATTATTAAAGTGTATGTAAACTAACCATCTCTGATCCACACTATCATCATATCATCACTGAAACTGGGGCTCTGTATGGCTGTACACCCCTAATGAAGTGATATTCACATCACAAAACAAAAAGGAACTATAATCGCATCCCCTCTCTGTACCTAGTATCATTGGGAGATTTATACTGTGAGGAAACGGGAAGATTCCCTTTCTGGAGGATTGGACCAATTCCACATGTCAGTCAGCGGTAAGGTCCTTCCAGGACACTATGAAGATAATAACTATCCAAGTGCTGGCAGGACAATGACCTGAAGACTGTTATGGCTGGAATGGGCCTTTGGAGGCATAAAAAGGGGACACGAACCCAGGGATGTGTAAGTGGGATTCCTACTATTCCATCTATTATATATATATATTTTATCTCTTTTTAATATCCCATTCTCTACACTACATTGCGTGCTTCTCTTTAATATCCCTAATCAGTCCTGAAAGTCAGATCTATGAAGGGGATAATACAATTGCTGGTAGTTTCTCCAAACCGAATGAGGTAGCGCATGATTCTTCTTAACATTCACGGACCCGAGGAGTTCACAAACATGGTTAGGATTACCAGGGACAGTGAGCACAGTTTATGTCCTGTAGTCCTACTACAGAGAAAGAGATTCAAGCCCTTGGTCCCAAGTGAGGTCTTTGGATACTCAATCATTTTTGTGGGTGTCACAGTGTCACAGTCCAGGGCACACGTCAGACAATGCTGTCTATATAAAAAGAAAGAAGAAGAGAAGACAGCACAACAGACCTTCTCTAAAAGAAACAGTATGTAACAGGTCAGACAGAATATAGCTGCCCATCCCCTGTTGTGTCCACTCACTTGTACTGGAGGCTTCCCATGCCTCCCAGTAGAGTTCACTTGCACTGGATTTGTTTGGGAATCACCCCAGGCACTTGCCATGTTAATTGCCACTGGAACAGTGTTTGGCTGTTGTTCCTAGATCAATAAACTGTATATATATTTAACAAATATGCAGACTGTTGTTCAAACGTAGAAATTTAAGGAACTTTACTAATCCAAGACGGGGGAAAAAACAAAAGAGGACTCACGTACATGAGCCCCTTTATATCACAAAAGTACAGGGAGCCACAATATGTAAATACAATGTACACAAATGCTACTAGCTTTAAAACAGAACTACCACTGCACAACATCTTTAGCTTATTTAAGTCCCCATCTGGAGACTAGCTGCTTAGTAGTGCTATTCGCCAGAATTATTAAATAGATTTAAGCTTTCTTCCATGGGTGACAGGCAGGACGGAGCGCGGACATCTAGCCATAGTGACGTCCACGCTACTGCACTGTCAGTCCCAGCCGGGTCTAGGAGGCGTTCCAGCCAGGTCTAGGAGGCGTTTCTAGGAGCCAGCCAGATCCAAAAGGGACTGACAGCACAGGCGCGTGGACATCTTGTGGACATCTGCTGTCAGCTATGGAAGATAGCATAAATCTATTAAATAAGGTAATAATTCTGGCGACTAGCGCTACTAAGCAGCTAGTCGCCAGATGGGGACTTAATTAAGCTAAAGATGTTGTGCGGTGGTAGTTCTGCTTTACTATCACAGTCTCCCTTAGATGCTAAGTGTTCCTGTGCTTCCTACCTCTGTATAGCCGTCAGCTGGCATGGCCTCCGTCCACTTCCTCATTGTTGTCTTCAGGTAGCAGACAATAGCACAGACACCTGTTTATGGGCCTATTCTGTGTGGCCTAATTGGGTCCCGCCTCCTTTTGCTCCTTTATAAACCTCCTTGGGTCTGGGAGTCATTGCTCTTATGTGGTGTCCCTGATAGCTTCTGCTTGCTCTGTTGTGATCCGTGCCTGTCTGAGTATTCACTCTGTATGACCCCGGCTTGTCTGACTACCCACATTGGTTCTGACCTGTGGCTCTGGCTGACTACTCGTTCTGTGTATGACCCTGGCTTGTCTGACTACCCACATTGGTTGTGACCTGTGGCTCTGGCTTACTACTCGCTCTGTGTATGACCCCGGCTTACCTGACCAGTGGCCCTGGCTCCTACTTGCTCAGCATAGTCTCCGGTTGCCTGACCAGTGGCCTGGTTACTCTCGCTCCGTGTAGTCCCTGGCTTGTCTGACCTGTGACTCTGGCTGCCTACTCGCTCCCTACACTACCTGCTTTCCTGACCTGTAGTCTCCATTCCTCCTGGTTCTGGTCTGCTCTTGCTCTCTGTTGCCTCCGTTCGCAGACCAAGTGGTGACATATTCTACCATTCTTCTGTTGGCCCTCTTGAAACACTTACCTAGTCTCGAGATCTGGAGTAGTGCCAGGGCCGGACTGGGAATAAAAACCAGCCCTGGAAAAATTTGCTTACCAGCCCCATAGCATTGCGTTATTATATCAGCCCCATAGCACTGCGTCATTATACCAGCCCTATAGCATAATGGCATTTTTTTCTTGTTCATAAAGGGGAAAACATGCATTTTAAAACACATTTGAATGCCACCACCAGAACAATACAGTTATATGCTACCACCAGACCAATAAAGATTTATGTCTCCACCAGAGCAATAAAAAGATGCCACCACCAGAGCAATACAGTTAGATGTCACCATAAGACAATACAGAGTCATATGCCACCCGCAGAGCAATAATATATATTATATATATCTTTGAGATCTGAGTTGCAAGGAAGCACTCTCGCTTACTGTTTCACAACTGCCTGGGTGCTGATGAAATTTGCAAAAAGTATTCAAGTTTCAGAAGGACATAAGCACTCTCAAGACTTCATTGAAGAATGTGAAATAAAACTGATTTTATTTGATCAATGTTTAAAATGTATCTTCTTGTCAACTTTCCTCAGGATGAGGAAGGTTGACAAGATACAGCCGAAATGTTGATCAAATAAAATCAGTTTTATTTCACATTCTATATTCAATGAAGTCCTGAGAGTGCTTATGTCCTTCTGAAACTTATATACCAACACCAGAGCAATAAAGAGTTATATACACACACCACCTTTTGACTCTTGATTCACCCCTTTTGCCTCTTTCTCCCCCTCTTGCCTCGCACTCTCCCCTTCCTGATTCCCCCCATTTGCCTCTCTCCCCCTTTTGATCCCCCTCCTTTTGCCTTTTTCCTCCCCTCCCCCATTTTCCCCTCTCTTGATCCCCCCTTTGCTTCTTTCTTCTCCTCCCTGGACCCTCATTGACTCCTGATCCCCCCTTACTTTTGCCTCTTTCTCCCCTTCTTGACTCTTGATCCCACCCTTTGCCTCTTTCTCCCCCTCCTGATCCCCCTCCTGCTTTTGCTTCCGGATCCTTCCTCCTTTTGCCTCTTTTTTCTCCCTGTTGCCTCTCCTTCTTGACCCACCTCTGCCTCTATCACCCGCTCTTGGTGATGCCCACTCTTGCCTCTCTTGATGCCCCTTTGCCTTTCTCCCCCTTGAATGATCTCCCCTTTTTCCCTGTTACAGTTTCCCCAATTCCCCCTCTGTCTTTTTCTTCCTCTTGATCCCCCTCTGCCTCTTTCAGCCTCTCTTGATGCCCCCTCTTGATGCCCCTTTGAGGCTGCCTTTCTCCACCTCTTGAATGATCTCCCCTTTTTTGCCTGTTACAATTTCTCTCCAAGGCAAACCCCCCTCTGTCTTTTCCTCCCTCTTGACCCCCCTCTGCGTCTTTCACCCACTCTTGATGCCCCTTCTTGCCCCCCCTGGCCCTTTGCCTAATTCTCCCCCTCTTGATAATCTCATCATTCTCTTCTAATTTTGCCTGGTACCGTAGGCCGCGTGTTGTTACAGTAAGTTTCTTCAATTCCTTTCCCCCTCTTGCCTGTCGTGTCTGCAGACGGTCTGAGACTGCTGACTTTGTCTCGCTGTTCTGCCTCCCGCCTCCGCAAGCTCTCTCTGGGTCAGGGTAGTGTCACTATCTGTCTCTGCAGACAATGCTTAACTTAGGTGCGGGCGGCCCCGTGCATAGACGCAGTCACGAAGTGATCTTCTTCACTCCGCTGCGTATCTTGCGTCCGACGTCACGCACTCACATCACGGGCTATAGACCTGGCCTCGGCCTGCCTCCACTGACAGTCTGACACAGTCCACTAAAGTAGGCACGGCCGGGCCCCAGCGGCCCGGAGGTCCTTCTTCAAAATGATCTATCTTCTCGCGGCCGCAAAATTTTCATGTCACAACAGTATTGTCATTTAAGGCACCAGCCCCAGGGAGTCCCAGTGCAGGCGGCCTACCGGGAATTTTCCCGGCATCCCGGTAGGCCAGTCCGGCCCTGAGTAGTGCAGTGCACAGCACAGTGTGCAGCTCCAGAGGGACCTTGGGTCCTATTTACATTTGCCTGGGGTTCAGTGTGGGCTATATTATTATTCCTGTAACATTTAATTATAATAAATAAAATTTACAATGGAGAAACAAAGTTTTAATTTAATGAAAATGTTGAAAAGGAAGATCCCTGGGGGTAGGATATATATGACACCAATAGGTGAACCCTGGTGCCAATGTATCCTCCCTACCAACAATAAAATATGCAATAAAAATGCATAAGATCCAATATTTTGAATCAAATAATATACAAGAAATATATATACAAAAATACCAAATAAATGTCAGTATTTTAAATCAATAGCACACTTGCTCACTCAGTGCTTTTCGTGACTGCTATGCTCTGTCACTTCATCAGGCGTTTATACCAATGTAGCTGCAGTCCTACTAGTAACTGTTATATCCACCTTCATGGACTGACATCCAGGAATGACAGAAGATATATCTCTTAAAGGGATAGTAATACTTAATTTTATCTTTATTTTATTTTGTAGGCATTAAAAAAATATGAAGAACGATATAAGTCTTATCTCTCAAACCTTTATGAGATATTCACAAGCAAAGTATCCCCGCCCTGTTCAGCCAGATCAGAAGGGAGGTGCCCAGGTAGATTGCAGAGAGGGACAATCTTCAATTAAGATAAGGGAAAAACCTGAAAAGCTTGTCAAGGGGGGCAGGGCTTTCATTGTTCTCATAGGAAGAAGATTGTCCCCTGCTGTTATCTGTCTGGTCTATGGACTGGATTCCACATCTGAGAAGAGATGACTTACACTAGGTAAAAGGGGCGGGAGGGGAAACTTTGCTTGTGAATATCTCTTAAACCATAAAGGTTTGAGAGATAAGACTTATATCGTTCTTCATTTTTTTTTTAATGCCTACAAAACAAAATAAAGATAAAATGAAGTATTACTATCCCTTTAAACCAAGGAGAAAGGGACAAAGTCGTAAGATTTTCTGACCACATTAGTGTAGGCGGGTAGTTACTATTTGAAAACATTAGGTCTCCTTTAATATGATCAATTTTTGTTTTATAAGAAAAAAAAATCTATACAAACAAATCAGCTTTATTTAGTTCCATATAAGTAAATCCAAGCTTAAAGATTCACAGTGCAAAAAGATATCTTCACTAAAATATACCTAAAACTGCAAGAGACGCAGCCCGCAGAAATGCTGCTCCTCTGAAGTGAAGTAAAAACTAATTAAAATGGCCGAAGCATTGTTTTCTAGTGCACAAGTAATTATGCTGTCATTTAAACAAATTAGGATGGAACTTTAGAAACAGAGATTCTATAAATAATGCAAATATGTGACTGTTTTTTACACGTATAATGAATGGAATACTGGTGTCACTGTTTAATCTCTTGGACGCTTGATTGAAAGCAATGCTTTTGAGTCATCTAGCACACAAGGAGTTAATAGGGATGTAGCTCTCTGGTGACCCGTAGGTGCCATTAGCTCTGCCCCTCTCCGCACCATTATAATGACTTGGACAATGTAAACCCTTTGAGTGCCAGAGTGGTGATTCTTTACTTTGGTCATTCTTTACACAATGATATGGTTTACAAGACAATTAACTTTATTTATTTAGTTGTCAGTTTATTTAAATGAGGTAGTACTGACCAGCACAGCCTGGTGTGCCAGATACTAACATTTAAAGCTGCCAACTGCCACTTCCTACCAGGAAATACTAGCTAATTTGTGTAAATGAACAAATAATAATGCTGAATGATGCATAAACTATAGTTTTAAATAAAGACTGTGTAATATAAATTTAGGTAATTAGCCCTTTCAAAATGCCCATTCATTATAAACTGATAGCTCCACTTTAAACTGGACCTGTCACCTCAAGGTGAATTTGGTTTATTTGAAGCATAAATAAAAACCGTCTATATATTGTACTAGTAACTGGTTAGTAATAATTATGCTGGGCTGGTATGATCACGCAGTGTGTATGGGCGGAGCCCAAATAATGGGGCATGTCCTGAAGCAATGTGAGAGGTATGTTTGTCCTGGAACAAAAGTAATTAGCATAATGAGCAGGGAATTAACATAACGTGCCACACTATGCCACCAACACATAGAGGCTCTTTTCTCAAAAACAACTCATTTTTACTGAATAATGGGGAGCAGGGCACATAGGAGAATGTAATTCCACTTTCACGACAGAATCACCATAAAACTCACCCCATTTGATACTCAGAAGGTCAACACAGTGTTGTGTAGGCCTTAAAGGGGAAGTGACACCTCCTAGTAATAGCTCGTACTATGCCATAAAATCCTAATGACCCCTCTAAATGTTCTTTTCCATTCTTCAATGCACTGCATAGCCCCCTGGTCCTTTATGGGTTAAGTAGACCAATACACTCTACTGCTTCATCTGAATAAAAACAAAAAAAACTGCGCCGTGGACGTCTCTAGCATTCAAGGGTTTAAAAATAAAATTGAATTCAAAGAGGATTCTGGATTTTTTTGTCTCCTGTGGTGCCGTTGTTTTTCTCCAGAATGACTCCATTTCTTCTTAGTACATCAGCCTCCATGTGTAACGCTTCTTCTGCTTTCACCGATACCTTTCTCATCCATTTCTCTCTGAACTCGGCTGGTTCCTTTCTCATTATGTAGCAGCTCATGTCCCTGAACGCCATCTTACGATTGGCCTCACGTCCACTGCAATCCAGTCTCATCTTTTACTTCCTATTCTAATTGCTCTTTTGCAAATTTTCTCCCTTTCATATCTCACATGATGACTTGGTACCTTGGGACTTAAATAGGTATAAAAGTAAATTGGAAGCGAAAGAAAACCCGTTAATTTAGATTGTTTATTTGTTTATTTACCCATACTGCTTTTAATTCGTTCGTTTTCTATTTATTAACTTATAGTATCCATTAAAAATGGACTGCGGCTCGCAGACAAGTCCTCCCCGTGTAACTTTAAGGATAAAGATAGTAAAGTAATTTAATTGTGAATCCGCCACAAGGCCCGGGAGGGTTGGAAGGAGTCAGATATAGAATGAGGGATCAAATGTATTACAGACATCTAATTACATTAAGAAGGGAGTGTTGTGTATTTCTGTGTATTGTATTGTACCATGTAAGTAACCTAACATAAACACTTTGTTCTCAGAGAAGTGAGGATAATGTGATTAAGCACAGGTTAATGTAATGTGCTGCTCCTTTTGGCCCATTAATCTCATCAACTAGACTGAGACATTAAATCCTTTTTTGAACACTGTCCAAATGGAAAGCTTAGCCGTTTGTCTTTGAAAAAGATTTGTCGTTAAAACATCCATAAAGGATAAAGTTATTACTGAATAAGCAGTAAAATGTGCTGCTTAGTTTACTTTGCTTTTAGGAGTATTGGATAGTGGTATTATTTCTTACTACCTAAAGGAAAGCGCTAACCCCGCCTAGTAATAATAACCCCCTCTTACCTTACATTGCCTAGAAAATCCTTATGGCCGCTATTCATTTTGCTCCCGCTCCTTGATTCAAGAGATAACTGGAGGACAGTTGCTGGCAGTTTTATTAATACTGAAGCAGACAGAGTGAGTGACCCTACTTTATCCTTTAAAGGGATAGTAACAGCTGAATAAAAATGTAACTCCGATTGATCCTCAAATAGCGAGGATCATGCAGCACTGTTTTTCAATAGTTTACATTTTGTAGTTCAAGAGTAATTCAATTCTAAAGGATTCTCCTCCCTTTCCTTTCACATACGTCACGCTGCCTCTCTGAGCCGGCCAGATGGAGCTCTGCAAGGGACAATCTTCATTGAGCAGAAGGAAAATCCTGTCCTCTGTCATCAAGGGGGGCAAGGTTTTACTTATACTCAGTGTATGAAGATTGTCCCTCGCTGCGTGCAGTCCTACTCAGTGTATGAAGAGCATCCCTTGCTGCACGCTGTCCTACACAGTGCTGAAGATTGTCCCTCACTGCGCTCTGTCCTACTCAGTGTATGAGGATTGTCCCTCGCTGAGCGCTGTCGTAATCAGTGTATGAAGAGTGTCCCTCGCTGTGCGCTGTTCTACTCAGTGGATGAAGATTGTCCCTCACTGCGCGCTGTCCTACTCAGTGTATGAAGTTTGTCCCTCGCTGAGCGCTGTCCTACTCAGTGTATGAGGATTGTCCCTCGCTGTGCGCTGTCCTACTCAGTGTATGAAGATTGTCCCTCGCTGCGCGCTGTCCTACTCAGTATATGAAGTTTGTTCCTTGCTGCACGCTGTCCTACTCAGTGGATGAAGATTGTCCCTCGCTGCACGCTGTCCTACTCAGTGGATGAAGATTGTCCCTCGCTGCGCGCTGTCCTACTCAGTGTATGAAGATTGTCCCTCGCTGCGCGCTGTCCTACTCAGTATATGAAGTTTGTTCCTTGCTGCACGCTGTCCTACTCAGTATATGAAGATTGTCCCTCGCTGCGCGCTGTCCTACTCAGTGGATGAAGATTGTCCCTCGCTGTGCACTGTCCTACTCAGTCTATGAAGATTGTCCCTCGCTGCGCGCTGTCCTACTCAGTGTATGAAGATTGTCCCTCGCTGCGTGCTGTCCTACTCAGTCTATGAAGATTGTCCCTCGCTGCGCGCTGTCCTACTCAGTGGATGAAGATTGTCCCTGGCTGTGCGCTGTCCTACTCAGTCTATGAAGATTGTCCCTCGCTGCGCGCTGTCCTACTCAGTATATGAAGTTTGTCCCTCGCTGCGCTCTGTCCTACTCAGTGTATGAGGATTGTCCCTCGCTGAGCGCTGTCGTAATCAGTGTATGAAGAGTGTCCCTCGCTGCGCGCTGTTCTACTCAGTGGATGAAGATTGTCCCTCGCTGTGCGCTGTCCTACTCAGTGTATGAAGATTGTCCCTCGCTGCGTGCTGTCCTACTCAGTGTATGAGGATTGTCCCTCGCTGCTCGCTGTCCTACTCAGTGTATGAAGATTGTCCCTCGCTGTGCACTGTCCTACTCAGTGTATGAGGATTGTCCCTCACTGCTCGCTGTCCTACTCAGTGTATGAAGATTGTCCCTCGCTGTGCGCTGTCCTACTCAGTGTATGAGGATTGTCCCTCGCTGCTCGCTGTCCTACTCAGTGTATGAAGATTGTCCCTCGCTGTGCGCTGTCCTACTCAGTGTATGAAGATTGTCCCTCGCTGTGCGCTGTCCTACTCAGTGTATGAGGATTGTCCCTCGCTGCTCGCTGTCCTACTCAGTGTATGAAGATTGTCCCTCGCTGCGTGCAGTCCTACTCAGTG
This sequence comes from Rhinophrynus dorsalis, assembly GCA_037306005.1. NCBI lineage: Eukaryota > Metazoa > Chordata > Amphibia > Anura > Rhinophrynidae > Rhinophrynus > Rhinophrynus dorsalis. The sequence continues at coordinate 128,333,693 of CM074728.1, forward strand.
TATGAAGATTGTCCCTCGCTGTGCACTGTCCTACTCAGTGTATGAAGATTGTCCCTCGCTGTGCACTGTCCTACTCAGTGTATGAAGATTGTCCCTCGCTGCGCGCTGTCCTACTCAGTGTATGAAGATTGTCCCTCGCTGCGCGCTGTCCTACTCAGTGTATGAAGATTGTCCCTCGCTGTGCGCTGTCCTACTCAGTGTATGAAGATTGTCCCTCGCTGTGCGCTGTCCTAATCAGTGTATGAAGATTGTCCCTCGCTGCGTGCAGTCCTACTCAGTGTATGAAGATTGTCCCTCGCTGTGCACTGTCCTACTCAGTGTATGAAGATTGTCCCTCGCTGTGCACTGTCCTACTCAGTGTATGAAGATTGTCCCTCGCTGCGCGCTGTCCTACTCAGTGTATGAAGATTGTCCCTCGCTGCGCGCTGTCCTACTCAGTGTATGAAGATTGTCCCTGGCTGTGCGCTGTCCTACTCAGTGTATGAAGATTGTCCCTCGCTGCACGCTGTCCTACTCAGTGTATGAAGATTGTCCCTGGCTGTGCGCTGTCCTACTCAGTGTATGAAGATTGTCCCTCGCTGCGCGCTGTCCTACTCAGTGTATGAAGATTGTCCCTGGCTGTGCGCTGTCCTACTCAGTGTATGAAGATTGTCCCTCGCTGTGCACTGTCCTACTCAGTGTATGAAGATTGTCCCTCGCTGCGCGCTGTCCTACTCAGTGTATGAAGATTGTCCCTCGCTGCACGCTGTCCTACTCAGTGTATGAAGATTGTCCCTCGCTGTGCACTGTCCTACTCAGTGTATGAAGATTGTCCCTCGCTGCACGCTGTCCTACTCAGTGTATGAAGATTGTCCCTGGCTGTGCGCTGTCCTACTCAGTGTATGAAGATTGTCCCTCACTGCGCTCTGTCCTACTCAGTGTATGAAGATTGTCCCTCGCTGAGCGCTGTCCTACTCATTGTATGAAGATTGTCCCTTGCTGTGCGCTGTCCTACTCAGTGTATGAGGATTGTCCCTCGCTGCACGCTGTCCTACTCAGTGTATGAAGATTGTCCCTCGCTGTGCACTGTCCTACTCATTGTATGAAGATTGTCCCTCGCTGTGCGCTGTCCTACTCAGTGTATGAGGATTGTCCCTCGCTGCACGCTGTCCTACTCAGTGTATGAAGATTGTCCCTCGCTGTGCACTGTCCTACTCAGTATATGAAGATTGTCCCTCGCTGTGCACTGTCCTACTCAGTGTATGAAGATTGTCCCTCGCTGTGCGCTGTCCTACTCAGTGTATGAAGATTGTCCCTCACTGCGCGCTGTCCTACTCAGTGTATGAAGATTGTCCCTCACTGCGCTCTGTCCGGATTCCACATTTGAGTGAAGGCAGCAAAGTGTAGGTAAAAAGGGAGAGGGATCCTTTAACCCCATCACGACAATTGACGTATCAGGTACGTCCTGCAAAAACTGTCACTTAGTGACAGAGGACATACCTGGTAAGTCCCGGAAGTCCGGGTCTCCGTGCAGCTGCATGCCGTTCGGAGACTCCAGAGTCATTTAAAAAAAAAAAAAAAATGTACCATGGCCGTTAAGGTGACAGCCGCGTACGCAGGCGGCTGTCACTAAGAGGTTAAAACTGAATTACTCTTGAACTACAACACTTTATCTATTGAAATACAGCACTACATGATCCACGTTATTTGACGATCAATTGGAACTGCATTTTTATTCAGCTGTTACTATCTCTTTAACCCTTTGTGTGCCAGAGGGCTACACAACGCATTACTTTGCATAAGAGGAGGAGTAAAGGACTGAAAGGGTCACTTTCATTTCTGATCACGTCACTGCTACAAGATGATATATTTGTGGTTCTGATAGAGTCCATTCTCCTATCATTGTGAATCATTTCAGTAGTAAAATGATTAAGATTAACCCTTTCATTCCTTTCCTCTCCCTACTACATGAAGTAGTGAGTATGAAGACTGTCCCTCGCTTTTTTTTTTAAGATTAAAAAAACTAACAAACATATGGTTGATTTTGGACACTCATTTCAAAATCACCTATTTCTAACAATTTGACAGTCCCACTTTAATACAATGTTTTCTGTACCATATTAACACTAAGGGAGAGAAATCAGTAAATCATGTTATGCATAAAACACCAAGAAGGTGAATGTATAGTTGAGAAGTAAATGACGGCTCCAGCAGGGGCTAATAACGACTACCGCCGTGAATAGAACTGAAAAACAAATTACAAATTTGTAGAAAAGGAGTTTTATTAAACGTTACCCCCACTAGCAATGTACAATTCATACCACAGTAATAAAAAACAATTCTGACATTACCTAGCAACCAAGGCAAATATTAGATTTTATTGGAATTTAGTGATTTTGGCAGTGTTTAATTATTATATTTCTTTATACTAATATGGAAAACAGTGGAGATGTCACTTTATATTTTATTATAAAGGAATCATTTTGACCAAATCGGATCAAGCCTTTACTGAGGAAGATTAATTAATGGTATATATATTTATATATGATAAAGGGTACAATGTTCAATCAGTCATCATAATGAAACACATTGTGGGCTCATGGGCTGACAATAAAAGAACAATAAAAGAACGATGGTATTTTCAGAACCAAAGTCGTCATTTTTGAAAATGTGTCATGAATTAAAAATGGAGGAAAGATGAGAAGTGACTATTTTCTGCTAATATTCCTTTAACCTGTATTTTTCTCTAAGATTTTATTCTGTAAGGAAAAAAAAAATTAGACAAAAAAAATGATTTAAAAATACCTTAGAATATGATGGTAAATTAAACCATGACCACATTAAAGAGCGCATAAAGAATGCATCTATCTCTGTGACCGAGATGGCAGAAATTAAGGCAAAACATTATGGTAATTTGTTTGAACACTTTCAGAACTAATTACTGAGAGTTTCTGTAACCACATCATTAACATCACACCCTAAAGTATGTGATCTTGGAGCAGTTACACTGAGATTCATGGAGCTGTGATTCCCTGATTTTAATTGTCATATTCTGAGTGCAGCAGGAATGCACTACTGGCCTGAACTGCACACACACCACCAAAAAACATACACATCAATTAGTTTTACAGATAAAATAAAGAACACAATGAAGGCATGGAGACACAGTAAATAAATGTGTCTGGATCGTTGCTATGATCTCCTTAATGTGGCTCTCTCCCCCCTTCTCCATCATGTATCTCTCTCTCCCCTCTTCTCCATCATGTGTCTCTCTCTCCCCCTTCTCCATCATGTGTCTCTCTCTCCCCCTTCTCCATCATGTCTCTCTCTCTCTCCCCCTTCTCCATCATGTGTCTCTCTCTCTCTCTCTCCCTTCTCCATCATGTGTCTCTTTCCCCTTCTCCATCATGTGTCTCTCTCTCTCCCCCTTCTCCATCATGTGTGTCTCTCTCTCCCTTCTCCATCATGTGTCTCTCTCTCCCCCTTCTCCATCATGTGTTTCTTTCCCCCTTCTCCATCATGTGTCTCTCTCTCTCCCCCTTCTCCATCATGTGTCTCTTTCCCCCTTCTCCATCATGTGTCTCTCTCTCTCCCCCTTCTCCATCATGTGTCTCTCTCTCTCTCCCTTCTCCATCATGTGTCTCTCTCTCCCCCTTCTCCATCATGTGTCTCTCTCTCTCTCCCTTCTCCATCATGTGTTTCTTTCCCCCTTCTCCATCATGTGTCTCTCTCCCCCCCTTCTCCATCATGTGTCTCTCTCTCTCTCCCCCTTCTCCATCATGTGTCTCTTTCCCCCTTCTCCATCATGTGTCTCTCTCTCTCTCTTCTCCATCATGTGTCTCTCTCTCCCCCTTCTCCATCATGTGTTTCTTTCCCCCTTCTCCATCATGTGTCTCTCCCCCCCTTCTCCATCATGTGCCTCTCTCCCCCTTCTCCATCCTGTGTCTCTCTCTCCCCCTTCTCCATCATGTCTCTCCCCCTTCTCCATCATGTGCGTCTCTCCCCCTTCTCCATCCTGTGTCTCTCTCTCCCCCTTCTCCATAATGTGTCTCCCACTTCTCCATCATGTGTCTCTCTCCCCTTCTCCATAATGTGTCTCTCTCTCCCCTTCTCCATCATGTGTCTCTCTCCTTCTGCATCATGTCTCTCTCTCTCCCCTTCTCCATCATGTGTCTCTCTCCCCTTCTCCATCATGTGTCTCTCTCTCTCCCCTTCTCCATCATGTGTCTCTCCCCCATCTCCATCATGTGTCTCTCCCCCCTTCTCCATCATGTGTCTCTCTCTCTCCCCTTCTCCATCATGTGTCTCCCCCTTCTTCATCGTGTGTCTCTCTCCCCCCTTCTCCATCATGTGTCTCTCCCCCCTTCTCCATCATGTGTCTCTCCCCTTCTCCATCATGTGTCTCTCTCCCCTTCTCCATCATGTGTCTCTCTCTCCCCTTCTCCATCATGTGTCTCTCTCCCCCTTCTCCATCATGTGTCTCTCTCTCTCCCCTTCTCCATCATGTGTCTCTCTCCCCCTTCTCCATCATGTGTGTCTCTCTCTCCCCTTCTCCATCATGTTTCTCTCCCCCATCTCCATCATGTGTCTCTCCCCCCTTCTCCATCATGTGTCTCTCTCTCTCCCCTTCTCCATCATGTGTCTCCCCCTTCTTCATCGTGTGTCTCTCTCCCCCCTTCTCCATCATGTGTCTCCCCCTTCTTCATCGTGTGTCTCTCTCCCCCCTTCTCCATCATGTGTCACTCCCCCCTTCTCCATCATGTGTCTCTCCCCTTCTCCATCATGTGTCTCTCTCCCCTTCTCCATCATGTGTCTCTCTCTCCCCTTCTCCATCATGTGTCTCTCTCCCCCTTCTCCATCAAGTGTCTCTCTCTCTCCCCTTCTCCATCATGTGTCTCTCTCTCCCCCTTCTCCATCATGTGTGTCTCTCTCTCCCCTTCTCCATCATGTGTCTCTCTCCCCCTTCTCCATCATGTGTCTCTCTCTCTCCCCTTCTCCATCATGTCTCTCTCTCTCCCCCTTCTCCATCATGTGTCTCTCTACACCCCTTCTCCATCATGTGTCTCTCCCCCTTCTCCATCATGTGTCTCTCTACACCCCTTCTCCATCATGTGTCTCTCCCCCTTCTCCATTATGTGTCTCTCTCCCCCTTCTCCATCATGTATCTCTCTCTCCCCCTTCTCCATTATGTGTCTCTCTCCCCCTTCTCCATCATGTGTCTTTCTCCCCCTTCTCCATCATGTATCTCTCTCTCCCCCTTCTCCATCATGTGTCTCTCTCCCCTTCTCCATCATGTGTCTCCCCCTTCTTCATCGTGTGTCTCTCTCCCCCCTTCTCCATCATGTGTCTCTCCCCCCTTCTCCATCATGTGTCTCTCCCCTTCTCCATCATGTGTCTCTACCCTTCTCCATCATGTGTCTCTCTCCCCTTCTCCATCATGTGTCTCTCTCTCTCCCCTTCTCCATCATGTCTCTCTCTCACCCCCTTCTCCATCATGTGTCTCTCTCTCCCCTTCTCCATCATGTGTCTCTCTACACCCCTTCTCCATCATGTGTCTCTCTCCCCCTTCTCCATCATGTATCTCTCTCTCTCCCTTCTCCATCATGTGTCTCTCTCCCCCTTCTCCATCATGTGTCTCTCTCCCCTTCTCCACCATGTGTCTCTCTCTCCCCCTTCTCCATCATGTGTCTCTCTACACCCCTTCTCCATCATGTATCTCTCTCTCCCCCTTCTCCATCATGTCTTTCTCTCTCCCCCTTCTCCATCATGTGTCTCTCTCCCCCTTCTCCATCATGTGTCTCTCTCCCCCCTTCTCCATCATGTGTCTCCCCCCCTTCTCCATCATGTGTCTCTTTCCCCTTCTCCATCATGTCTCTCTCTCCCCCCTTCTCCATCATGTGTCTCTCTCCCCTTCTCCATCATGTATCTCTCTCTCCACTTCTCCATCATGTGTCTCTCTCTCCCCCTTCTCCATCATGTGTCTCTCTCTCTCTTTCCCCATTCTCCATCATGTATCTCTCTCTCCCCCTTCTACATCATGTGTCTCTCTCCCACTTCTCCATCATGTCTCTCTCTCTTTCCCCCTGTTACGGTTTTCTGACACTCAGACACTGGTATAGTAAAAACAGTTTTATTGAAATAAAAATGAATGAACAGCGCCCCTGGGGGCTAGGAATGGTAATGGTGAGATACAGGCCCAAATGGGTATAGCAGAGTATACAGCTCAGGAAAGCAAATGTACAGGGTAAAATGTGGAGAAATAGACTGTTAGTAAACTGATTGGCCAACGCCCAGAAGCAGATATCAGTCTCTAGATGGTGCAGAGAAGGGTGTATTGTGTGACTGAACTAATCACTCTCAGACGCCTTAGCTTGAACGCCCAGATAGACCAGCGAATGCCCAGATAGATCCTACACCACCTTAATGGAATAATATGGAGTAAAGCCACTGCAAGAGCAAACGGACCAGAACCTGAATCGCCCTCAATATTGCCACGGATATAACCCTGCATGTGCCAACGGGAGAAGAGCCGTACACACCTCTTGGGTGCCAGAGCGGAGCTATCACTGCACAAGCGATAATGAGCCAAAGTGAATGGTGACACGGTAGATGGCTAACACACTGAGCACTTAGTGACCGGAACAGGGCCACCTCTCAGGTGTCATGCGGAGCACAAACAGCAAGAGCCAATGGAGGTACCTACACCAATCGGCGTGGTAGCGGCGCTCAACGGGCACCGGAGAGGACCACAGCTCTGCTAGTGCAAATAGGTAGGCAAGGTCAGAAAGGCACAGGCTCAAATATGGTTAACAGGCTCAAACGGAATACACTGGCTTGGCAAGTGAAAGAGAACAGGCTCAGCTATCGGAGGCAACTGGCACAGCAAGGGTTAATACAGGTTCGGTAAGGAGACTACAGCTCAGCAGTGCTATGGAACAGGCTCAGGCAACGGCTCAGTAGACTAAGAGAGGATTAGCCAGAGCAACACAAACGCAGTTCAGAATGTCACCAGCCGGCGACCAGGATCACAGAGGAACTCAGGAACAAACACAGCGCAGGACTCCAACCGGAACCGGGTCAGTACTCGGAGCAGGAACGTCAGCCACAGCCGGGTCAATCATGGAGCAGGAACGTCAGCCAGAGCCGGGTCAATCATGGAGCAGGAACGTCAGCAAGAGCCGGGTCAATCATGGAGCAGGAACGTCAGCCAGAGCCGGGTCAATCATGGAGCAGGAATGTCAGCCAGAGCCGGGTCAATCATGGAGCAGGAACGTCAACCAGAGCCGGGTCAATCATGGAGCAGGAACGTCAGCCAGAGCCGGGTCAATCATGGAGCAGGAACGTCAGCAAGAGCCGGGTCAATCATGGAGCAGGAACGTCAGCCAGAGCCGGGTCAATCATGGAGCAGGAACGTCAGCCAGAGCCGGGTCAATCATGGAGCAGGAACGTCAGCCAGAGCCGGGTCAATCACGGAGCAGGAACGTCAGCCAGAGTCGGGTCAATCACGGAGCAGGAACGTCAGCCAGAACCGGGTCAATCACGGAGCAGGAACAACGGAGTAGTCAGATTAGCCGAGTCGGTACACAGGAATGCAGAAACACAGCAACAAGGCGCAGGCTCAACAACACCACGAAAGGGCAACTGACAAGTGCCCAAAACCCAGTATATAAAGGAACATCCTGGGCGGGCCAATCAGCTTCCTCCAATGCACAGGTAACCCAGCATAGATTGACAGGGAATCACGGGAACCGTGATACCCCCCTTCTCCATTATGTGCCTCTCTCCCCCTTCTCCATCATGTGTCTCTCTCCCCTTCTCCATCATGTCTCTCTTTCCCCCTTCTCCATCATGTGTCTCTCTCCCCTTCTCCATCATGTGTCTCTCTCCCCTTCTCCATCATGTCTCTCTCTCCCCCTTCTCCATCATGTGCCTCTCTCCCCCTTCTCCATCATGTGTCTCTCTCCCCTTCTCCATCATGTCTCTCTTCCCCCTTCTCCATCATGTGTCTCTCTCCCCTTCTCCATCATGTGTCTCTCTCCCCTTTTCCATCATGTGTCACTCTCCCCCTTCTCCATCATGTGTCTCTCTCCCCTCTTCTCCATCATGTATCTCTTTCCCCCCTTCTCCATCATGTGTCTTTCTCCCCCTTCTCCATCATGTGTCTCTCTCCCCTTCTCCATCATGTCTCTCTCCCCTTCTCCATCATGTGTCTCTCTCCCCTTCTCCATCATGTGTCACTCTCACCCTTCTCCATCATGTGTCTCTCTCCCATCTTCTCCATCATGTATCTCTTTCCCCCCTTCTCCATCATGTGTCTCTCTCCCCCTTCTCCATCATGTGTCTCCCTCCCCTTCTCCATCATGTCTCTCTCCCCTTCTCCATCATGTGTCTCTCTCCCCTTCTCCATCATGTGTCTCTCTCCCCTTCTCCATCATGTGTCACTCTCCCCCTTCTCCATCATGTGTCTCTCTCCCCTCTTTTACCTCATGTATCTCTTTCCCCCCTTCTCCATCATGTCTCTCTCTCTCTCCCTTCTCCATCATGTGTCTCTCTCCCCCTTCTCCATGATGTCTGTCTCCCCCTTTTCCATCATGTGTCTCTCTCTCACCCTTCTCCATCATGTGTCTCTCTCTCTCCCCCTTCTCCATCATGTGTGTCTCTTTCCCCCCTTCTCCATCATGTGTCTCTTTCCCCCCTCTCCATCATGTCTCTCTCTCTCCCCTTCTCCATCATGTGTCTCTCCCCCCTTCTCCATCATGTCTCTCCCCCTTCTCCATCATGTATCTGTCTCACCCCCTTCTCCATCATGTGTCTCTTCCCCCTTCTCCATCATGTGTCTCTCTTTCCCCCTTCTTCATCATGTGTCTCTCTCCCCCTTCTCCATCATGTCTCTCCCCCCTTCTCCATCATGTATCTCTCTCTCCCCCCTTCTATATCATGTGTCTCTCTCTCCCCCCTTCTCCATCATGTGTGTGTCTCTCTCTCCCTCCCCTTCTTCATCATGTCTCTCTCTCTCTCTCTCTCTCTCTCTCCCATTCTCCATCATGTGTCTCTCCCCCCTTCTCTATTCCTGTTACCAATTAAGTTAACAGTATAACTCTGCATGTTCCCTTTTGAAAGAAATGTGTCTAATCTTCTCTTAAATGTATCCATTGTATCTGCCATAACCACATCCTTGGGCATTTAATTCCACAATTTAACAGACCTTACTGTAAAAAGCCCCTTCCTCTGCTGAAGTCTAAACCTCCTTTCCTCTAACCTCAAGGGGTGTCCTCTGGTCACCTGATCAGGCCTTGGAATAAATAGCTCACCGCAGAGATCCTTGTATTGACCTCTCATATACTTGTACAATGTGATAAGGTCTCCTCTTAGTTGTCTTCTCTAGAGTAAATAAACCAAGTTTGTTTAGTCGTTCCTCATATGTCAAGTCCTCCATTCCCTTAATTAATTTTGTTGCTCTCCGCTGTACCCTCTCTAGTTCTAGTATATCCTTTTTCAGAACCGGTGCCCAAAACTGCACTGCATACGCAAGGTGAGGTCTTACCAATGATTTGTATAATGGCAAAATAATGTTATCCACTCTTACTTCAATACCTCTTTTTATACAAGACAGGACTTTGTTTGCCTTTGTTACTGCTGTTTGACACTGGTCACTCTTTCCAAGTTTTTATATATATATATATATATATATATATATATATATATATACACATGCATATATACACATGCATATATACACACGTGTATATATATATATATATATATATATTTCATCACATTATTATAAAATTGGTACGAGTATGACATGAGATTCAGAGTAGGTGACGCATTAATCTACAGATGTTGGTGAGCAATATAATGTCTGTATGTAGCTGGCCCCCCAGTAGTGCTGGGTAAAGCTGATCCCCCAGTAGTGCTGGGTAAAGCTGACCCCCCAGTAGTGCTGGGTAAAGCTGATCCCCCAGTAGTGCTGGGTAAAGCTGACCCCCCAGTAGTGCTCTTCAGCTATCACATAGCACCTCCAAGATGGCGGGGTTGCCTCAATGACCATGAGTTTGCTGCCTATTTAATCTGTAAATATCTATTTGGGACTGATGTACTATAAATATGGTTGCAGTTTGATACCTCAAGTCTGTTAATGACAGAGGCATATTGTGGGGACACACATGAACCTCTGCAGCTCCGCTGTCACTTGGGAAGATTTGGGTTATTCGCTTTTGTTGGACTACATCACCCAGAAGCCATCTGGAGATAACAGAAATCGTAGACTGGCAACAGCCTGAAAGCCATGTTCTGGCCATTCCTTCCTTACAAACACTATATATCTAAACCAGTAATAAATACTGAGGATGACACAGGGGTGTCACTAGAACCTCTTTGGAACTGGGGATAGGGTTCCCACCTTTTCTTAAAAAAAATACCGGCCATGGCATTCTATCCATAGACTTAACATTGGACACAAGCCAATTTTTTATCGGCCTGCCAGTAAAATACCGGCTCGGTGGCAACCCTAACTTGGGGGACATTTGAAGTTGGGCTCTGCACACGCACATGGTCTGGAGTGAAGCAAGTGTCAGCACAGACATTATCAGTGTACTGAGTCCTTGGTTTGTAAAGGGTTAATGAAGAGAGAGGAGAGGGCTCACTTCCCATATCCTTATCTCACTGGCCGGCAGTGTGATGACGTCTGAAACCTCCAACCCACATAGGAGACTGGTCTGACTGTAATGGGGCCACGGGATAGCACAGCGCCAATGGGCCTCATGTCTACCCCAGTCTGTATGCCGTGTAGATCTCCTGGGATCATGGGGGGAATGCACTGTGTACCCCACTACACGTGACACATCCAGGGACTCTGCAACCACAAATCCTAAACATCTACTGTCAGCATTTAAAATGGGCCCCTAAAGGTATCTGGGCCCTGATGGCTTGCACCGCCTGCACCAGTAGTAGTTGTCTCCCTGAACGCTGGGCCCCAAACAGTTAAAGGGCAGACAGTCAGCCCTAAGTGTACGTACTGTACTCACTTCTGTTTTATTCTTATCATCCTTTCCTTCTAATAGCGGTGAAACAGAATGAAGGTAAAACCCAAGAAATAAAGAGCCAGTGAAATGAATGTCATAGACGGTTAAACTCTCCTACAGTATCTCTCACATTCATTATTCTTCATGCTAGTTAATGTCAGACGCTCAGATGTAACAAGGATAAAACAGGTGGGGTGTAGAATGAATCAAATAGAGTGCTGGAAGCCAAGTTCGTCTCATAGATCTTCCGCACTCCGTGTAGCTTTATTTTCAATATAAACAACATCAAACATTTCTTCCCTGTTCCCATTCATTCTGTAGTTGTGTTAATGGAAATCACCCGGTTTGTAGGTTATACACGAGGCCTGACTGCTGGACTTGGGCTTATGGCTAAGGATCCCAGAAACGTACTGTGGCTGATGTAGGAAGGATAAATAGAGAGACAGGGGGCAAACAGACATCCAGTTTCATCTCAATGGGGCTTTTAACCTCTCTGGTGCACTGGAGATCTCTCTAGCAATAAAAAATGATGTTGATGAGAATATAGGCAATTTTTTATTGGACTTTTTTAAAATAATTTTTTACTGTTTGCACCTGAATTGCTCCAATGGGCTCCCTTTATAGATACCTGATATCAAAATGATTCAGGCCTGGACTGGCCATCGGCATACCGGGCATTTGCCCGGTGGGCCGGTCCGGGCATTTTAAAAAAAAAATTAATCATTAAATGAGTTTGGGCCGTCTTTCACTTTCTGAAAGATGGCCACCTCGTTACAAGTTTCCTGGTGGGCGGGCAATCAATGTGCGGCGCACCGCACATGATTATAAGCTCCGCCCATGAAAATGGGCTGCTCAGCCTTAAATGCCTGGGCCTATTTTTTGTCAGAGTCCGGGCCTGAAATGATTTGTGAGGCCCAATTTAATAAAACAGCCAGCAAATCACAGGTTAATTAGGTAATACCCTTAATTTATCTAGTCATTTACCCCAGCTGCAGTTTCATTAATACAAGTTACCGTGCTTTATTAAGAAAGTATTTTTATTAAATATGCAAATGTTTACATGTAAAATTAAGCCTTTGCGTGCCAGAGAGGTACGGAACGCATTGTAAAGCAATGCGTTCCATACCGCTCTGGCACTCAAAGGGTTAAAATCATGAATTATTACATATGATAAACGTTATCATAATAGCTATCTGCTTTGTAATGGACCCGTGAAGCACACGTTTATTAAATCGTAACCATTGATTCAAATGTGGAGCAATTCTGCATCAAACCAACTACACCAGGTAAACAAAATAAGAATTCCCTATGTCCCCAATGGTTGAAGAGGCGAATTCTGAAGTGCCAGAGCCCTGGTGAATGTTGAACACTGTATGTCAGGTATCAGACAATTATATAAGTGATAGAGTGATGCGCAGAGCATTGCGGTGGTCATACTACCTGGCAGATCATTCTGGCGATGAAAGGATTCATCTGTTCTAAAGAAAACTGGTGAAAGGTACATTATTTCCCAGTAATGGTATTATTGCCTTATTGTATAGATTCAATAGAAAGGTTTAATAGAGTGAGATGAAGTGGTGAATACTTTGTTTACAATAACACTCCGGTCCAATCCTAGACTACTGAGTCCTATTATAATGTGGAGAAGATGCTGAAATGGCTCAATGACAAGGCTGAATAGAAACAAAAGGTGCAATCTGAGCTCTTACACTGAATGGAGAATTGTCTCACCACGTCCAGCCCACAGTATAGAGAGGAATTCACTGATTCCACTGCAATGCAGAATTTGGGATACTGAGTAAAGGTAAGAACACCCATGTCCCTGTAATGTCTGTGTGTGTTTCTACTCAGTAATGATAGAAAGATAATGACTATAGTATAATATGACACAGTACGTACTTTCTACCGATAGACAGGGAGCCCGCTGGACATACTGACAAGAAGTGATGTACAAATCTGCCACTGCATTGCTGATGACGACCGCCTCCACCACAAGCGGCTATACCCATGGGTATGTACAAGAGCCCTGCACTGGCAACCACATCCGCCACCAGCGGCTCTACTCATGGGTTTGTACAAGAGTCCTGCACTGGTAACCAGCTCCACCACCAGCGGCTCTACTCATGGGTTTGTACAAGAGCCCTGCACTGGTAACCAAATCCACCACCAGCGGCTGTACTCATGGGTTTGTACAAGAGTCCTGCACTGGTAACCAGCTCCACCACCAGCGGCTCTACTCATGGGTTTGTACAAGAGTCCTGCACTGGCAACCACCTCCACCACCAGCGGGTCTACTCATGGATATGTACTACAGCCCTACGCTGACAACCACCTCCACCACCAACGACTGTACTCCTAGGTATGTACAAGAGCCCTGCACTGGTAACCACATCCACCACCAGCGGCTCTACTCATGTGTATGTACAAGAGCCCTGCACTGGTAACCACATCCACCACCAGCAGCTCTACTCATGGGTACGTACAAGAGCCCTGTACTGGTAACCACCTCCACCACCAGCGGCTCTACTCATGGGTATGTACAAGAGCCCTGCACTGGTAACCACCTCCACCACCAGCGGCTCTACTCATGGGTATGTACAAGAGCCCTGCACTGGCAACTGCCTCCACCACCAGCGGCTCTACTCATGGGTATGTACTAGAGCCCTGCACTGGAAACCACCTCCACCACCAGCGGCTCTACTCATGGGTATGTACTAGAGCCCTGCACTGGAAACCACCTCCACCACCAGCGGCTCTACTCATGGGTATGTACAAGAGCCCTGCACTGGTAACCACCTCCACCACCAGCGGCTCTACTCATGGGTATGTACAAGATCCCTGCACTGGCAACTGCCTCCACCACCAGCGGCTCTACTCATGGGTATGTACAAGAGCCCTGCACTGGTAACCACCTCCAATACAGCGGCTCTACTCATGGGTATGTACAAGAGCCCTGCACTGGCAACTACCTCCACCACCACCGGCTCTACTCATCAGTATGTACTAGATCAATGCACTGGCAACCACCTCCACCACCAGCGGCTATACCCATGGGTATGTACAAGAGCCCTACGCTGACAACTGGCTCCACCACCAACGGCTGTACTCATGGGTATGTACAAGAAAGTACAAGGCCTAGATCCATTCATATCACAGTGTGTGGACTAGATCCATTCATATCACAGTGTGTGGACTAGATCCATTCATATCACAGTGTGTGGACTGTGCCTAGATCCATTCATATCACAGTGTGTGTACTAGATCCATTCATATCACAGTGTGTGGACTCTGCCTAGATCCATTAATATCACAGTGTGTGGACTAGATCCATTCATATCACAGTGTGTGGACTAGATCCATTCATATCACAGTGTGTGGACTCTGCCTAGATCCATTCATATCACAGTGTGTGGACTACATCCATTCACATCACAGTGTGTGGTCTAGATCCATTCATATCACAGTGTGTGGACTAGATCCATTCATATCACAGTGTGTGGACTAGATCCATTCATATCACAGTGTGTGGACTACATCAATTCATATCACAGTGTGTGGGCTCTGCCTAGATCCATTCATATCACAGTGTGTGGACTAGATCCATTCATATCACAGTGTGTGGACTAGATCCATTCATATCACAGTGCGTGGACTAGATCCATTCATATCACAGTGTGTGGACTGTGCCTAGATCCATTCATATCACAGTGTGTGGTCTAGATCCATTCATATCACAGTGTGTGGACTAGATCCATTCATATCACAGTGTGTGGACTAGATCCATTCATATCACAGTGTGTGGACTCTGCCTAGATCCATTCATATCACAGTGTGTGGACTACATCCATTCACATCACAGTGTGTGGTCTAGATCCATTCATATCACAGTGTGTGGACTAGATCCATTCATATCACAGTGTGTGGACTAGATCCATTCATATCACAGTGTGTGGACTCTGCCTAGATCTATTCATATCACAGTGTGTGGACTAGATCCATTCATATCACAGTGTGTGGACTACATCAATTCATATCACAGTGTGTGGGCTCTGCCTAGATCCATTCATATCACAGTGTGTGGACTAGATCCATTCATATCACAGTGTGTGGACTAGATCCATTCATATCACAGTGCGTGGACTAGATCCATTCATATCACAGTGTGTGGACTGTGCCTAGATCCATTCATATCACAGTGTGTGGCCTAGATCCATTCATATCACAGTGTGTGGACTAGATCCATTCATATCACAGTGTGTGGACTAGATCCATTCATATCACAGTGTGTGGACTCTGCCTAGATCCATTCATATCACAGTGTGTGGACTAGATCCATTCATATCACAATGTGTGGACTGTGCCTAGATCCATTCATATCACAGTGTGTGGACTAGATCCATTCATATCACAGTGTGTGGACTGTGCCTAGATCCATTCATATCACAGTGTGTAGACTCTGCCTAGATCCATTCATATCACAGTGTGTGGACTAGATCCATTAATATCACAGTGTGTGGACTAGATCCATTAATATCACAGTGTGTGGACTCTGCCTAGATCCATTCATATCACAGTGTGTGGACTCTGCCTAGATCCATTCATATCACAGTGTGTGGACTAGATCCATTCATATCACAGTGTGTGGACTCTACCTAGATCCATTCATATCACAGTGTGTGGGCTCTGCCTAGATCCATCCATATCACAGTGTGTGTACTAGATCCATCCATATCACAGTGTGTGTATTCTGTCTAGATCCATTCATATCTACATACATTCATATCACATTGTGTGTGGTAATGCTGACCCAACACAGACACTAATTAGCATAAAGTACCAGAAACTGTGCCACCAACACACAAAGGTTTGTTTCTCAAAAATAAATTTTATTACATAACAAATACCGATAGAGAACGTCTGGTTCCTTCTCTGTAACAAAATGTAAATATACCTTAGAGGTACAGGACAACTTTAACATCATTTTCCCCTGACTGCACATAATGACAGACCTAGGGTTGGAGAAACATAATGTATTATTAGTGCACTGAGCAACCCAATGGCACCACTACTAGCAGTTATATCATCATCAGCACATGCCCCAAAGCTGGCAATAAGACCCAGGATCTTAATCATGTGAGCCAGCACTTCTGCCCCCACAGTCAGTAAGTGGCACTATCCCTACTGCAGATTTAGACCTTCTCTCCTGCTTGTCTCTGCCAACCCGTCTAGAAGCATCATGATTACTCGTGGTTCCCCAGCTGGATCGCAGGTTCTAGGCCAATATGATAATTGCTGGTACATGAGGTTTTCTTTACTGTCAAAAAACAAAGCAAAGCAGACAAAAATATAAAATTAGTATATAGCTTTAATTGTTCATGAAGCCAGCAATGATATCTGTGATGTTATCATGTTAGAAAACCGAGCCTGTAATAGTGATTAGTAGGATTGGCAGACGCGTCTTCTTCCGTGGGTTTAGCTGAAGTTCCTTTGTCTTTGTCGAGATATTTTTGCATTATGCATTGCCGCAGGACACTATTCTACTTAAACAATCCCAAGTTGTGTGCTTGGCGTGCGACACAAAGGCTATTAATATCATTGTGCTTTCGCTCTCACGCATGCACATCATCACAGAGACCATTTGTTCTCTTAGTCACAAAGCAGCGTTAGTGGAAGGAAAATAATGACGTCTGAAAATCAGGGAAAATGCAGAATTTAGTTTTTATTCTTTGAATACTGGGGAGGGGGCTACAAAGCACTGTGATGTAATGTGTTGGTCACCTCCTGGCACTGAAAGAGTTAACTCTTTGACTGACATAGAGGTGTACTAGTAAGAACTGGGGTCGTTACTGCACCATAAGGGACAATAGAAATTCCCAAAACGCCCATTCATTTACGTGGGACTTTTAACTCACTCATTGCTGAAGAGGCCTGCAATGCTCTGGAGCGCTCTCTAGTAATAAATGGATTAATACCACATTTAAGTGACTGTGAATGTTATTTCTCCCCATGATGCTCTCGGCTTGCCCCGGTTTGGCTCCAGTTCTTCTTAGTAAATCAGCCTCAGTGAGTGTCCACAACACCACACACAGGGCCGGATTTACATCTCAGGAGCCTGTAGGCACAGAAATCTGAAGCACTCCCACCCCATTGGCCATCTCCACTGGACACCTCCACAATGCTCCAAATCTCCACATTACCCCCCATATCCTTATTGCCCTCACATTACCCCCATCAGCTCCAACTTGCCCTCACATTACCCCCATCAGCTCCAACTTGCACTCACATTACCCCCATCAGCTCCAACTTGCACTCACATTACCCCCATCAGCTCCAACTTGCCCTCACATTACCCCCATCAGCTCCAACTTGCCCTCACATTACCCCCATCAGCTCCAACTTGCCCTCACATTACCCCCATCAGCTCCAACTTGCACTCACATTACCCCCATCATCTCCTACTTGTACCATCAGCTCCACATTGCCCCGTTTCCTATATCCCTGGTGGTCCAGCGGCAGGAAAGGTCTGTGCTGCTTCTGCACAGAACTGTAGCTCCCATTGCTCCTGCACGGTCTTCTCTTTAGGAATGCAGAGCGCTGGGAGATGATGTCATGATGATGTCATCTCCCAGCGCTCTGCATTACTAAAGAGCCACCGAGGGAGCAACAGCAGGATCTCACCGGGCGACAGGCAGGCAGCTGGTAGGGTGAATAAAAATATTTAAAAAAATAAAATGAAAAAAAAAAAAATTTATTCCAATAACAGGCGCCCCTCTGTGGGGTGCGCCTGTAGGCAGATGCCTACTCTGCCTTATGGCAAATCCAGCCCAGATCACACAGTACATGTATAATGGGACCAGACTGCCATTTAACCCCTCATGGACAAGAGAGGGGCAACAGTGCAAATCCCTTTGATACTCAGGGAGATGTTGTGGAAGGATAATGAAAAACACACACTGCAGGGTTGCGAGGGCCTGCACAATGAAATATTATATGCGTCCCGCATTAATCTCACAATCTGTCTCATCAGGCGTGCCTCTTTCAGTCATTTAGTTAGCCTCCCCTCCGTGCACAAGCAGGGAATCCTAAAGACCAGTCCTGTTAGGGGTCACCAAGGAGAGGGCTGGGAACCACTGGTATAGAGAATTAGGGTCAGGGCTGGTTCTAGGGTTTGTGGTGTCAGGTGCAAGACAAATTACAGGTACACTTTTTATTTTCCACAAAAATAAGTAAAAATTAACCCCTCCCCCCAAAACAAAACAAAGAAACAAATACTTAAGAACTCCAGTTCTGGAGTGCATCAACTGCTAGGGGTTGGCTTGTGGGCTTGTGCCTCCAATAAGTATAAGTTCTACAAACCAATGTTTCCTTAGGGCTTCGGCCTAACAAGTCTAAGCCCTACAAATCAATGTTCCCTCAGGGTTTGTGTCTCTAACAAGCCTAAGCCCTACAAATCAATGTTCCCTCAGGGTCTGTGTCTCTAATAAGTCTAAGTCCTACAAATCAATGTTCCCTCAGGGTCTGTGTCTCTAATAAGTCTAAGTCCTACAAATCAATGTTCCCTCAGGGTCTGTGTCTCTAATAAGTCTAAGTCCTACAAAGCAATGTTTCCTCAGGGCTTGTGCATCTAACAACAAGTCCTACAATCATCCTCTACAAAATACTCTGTCATGTCAAGTCTCAGTCCACCCCAATCTCAGCTTTCGTCAGGGGTTCCCTGTCTCTGTCAGGTTACGTACCAAATTCTTATTTTATTTTTAATTTTATTTATTAACTGTCCCCCCAATACCAGTCATCAACCCAGCACAAAAAGATTCCCCGTTCAACTAATGATTTCCCCTGACTCCACCCACCAACACAGGCCCCTCCTCAGACCCCTTTTATACCGTGTCGTATTTTTTTATTAACTGTCCTGAACCCAATCCCAGAAACAGCACCCCCAAAAAATCATCCCCTGTTCAACTGATTATATCCCCACACCCCACCAACACAGGCACCCTCATTCTCCTTTTATACGATGCCTTTGGGACATAAAACAATACTTGTTGTGTGTAAATTCAATGTTCCCGTTGATTTCAATGGAACGAGCTAGG
The DNA here is from genome assembly GCA_037306005.1 of Rhinophrynus dorsalis. Classification (NCBI taxonomy): domain Eukaryota; kingdom Metazoa; phylum Chordata; class Amphibia; order Anura; family Rhinophrynidae; genus Rhinophrynus; species Rhinophrynus dorsalis. The sequence goes on from CM074728.1 coordinate 128,352,786, forward strand.
TGAGACAACGCAGACACACTGCACTTTACATGGGAAATTATTCACCAAAAGGGAAGTGCCATTATTCACTGATTTTAGTTTGTGGTGAAAATATTCGCCCATCCCTATCGACTGCACCATGGGTGGGGGTCAAATTTCTGTAATTCCCTATGGGATTTTTAACTCCTTGAATGCTAGAAGTGTCTAACACCTTGCAAAGCAATGAACTGATGACATCACTAGCATACAAAAGGTTAAAATCTTTAATTCTTTTACCGTTTCTTCCCCACCCTCACGGTGCAGTTGAATCGCTCCAGAATTGCTCCCTGTTGTGTTGTAATTTAATATTTATACAAATTGTTATGAACAATACATTGATTTATTTTAGTTATTCTGATACTGAGAGCTAAACTATATTTATATATCTGTATCATTACACCCCTGACAAGTGACACAGAATGTTAGGTTTGCTCCTAAAATTCCAGATTGCATATTGGAGTGCCTTGACCAGAAAAGGTTGAGACGCACTGCTTTACCTGATGCTTTAAAAGCTCCAGTAGAAATGAGTGGCAATTACTTTATATTTGGCCCTGTGGTGCAGTGATTTGATCCAGTGATGCTGCACCTGCTTTGCACATATGTCCCTTATCCTAATCACTTTATAAGTCTCTGTATAGTGAGATTCTGAGATCCCAATAATAATGCAGGCACTACACTAATAGCATAATACTACAGGTTCCATAAAATACCATAATAATACCATAATACTGCAGGTTCCATAAAATACCATAATACTGCAGGTTCCATAATAATGCCATAAAACTACAGGTTCCTTAAAAATACCATATACTACAGGATACCATAATAATACATACTACTGCAGATACCATAATAATACATAATACTACAGGATACCATAATAATACCATAATACTACAGGACTCAATAATAATAATAATAATAATTAGTGTTATTCTATAGATCTGTACAGGGTTGGTCCGGGCCCTGCAGTCTGTGTGATCCATAAGTCTCCTGTACATTGTCCCTAATAGACAAATAGGAACATATTCGTCATTCCCACAAGATGCAGTTCTGGGGAGAACCAAGGACACCATATGGTTGTACTGAATACACCATATTTCCTCATTGTATTAACTTGATTGTAACTCTTTGCTGACAGAGGGATCTCTGGTGCATTGCAATGCATTGAAAATCTCTCTCTAGAATCCCTGGGGGTTAAAAGTTCCATTTATATCAATGGGAGTTTTCATTTCCCTGTAATACAATTAGTTTGCTCCTGAATTGCTCCTTCCTAACTTGATGAATATGGCCCATTGTTCCTCCCTAATTTGATGAATATGGCCCATTGCTTCTCCCTAACTTGATAAATATGGCCCATTGTTCTTGAATTGCTCCTCCCTATCTTGATAAATACGGCCCATTGCTCCGCTCTATATTGATGAATATGGCCCAGGGTTCGCTTGGCTCAGTCAAAGATATCTTTTCCTCAGGTTGGATGACTCACGCCTCCTGTAGGTTATACCGCTTCACTACAAGACGAATAATAAGGAATTCAGCTGTTTTTGTCACATGTAAACATTAATTATTATCTCCCTCTTATTCCTTTCCAGTTCTTACTTTCTATTTCACTTTGGTTTCTCTGAATATCTTCCTTTTGAGTCAAAAGTTGCAGATTATCCAGTCAATTGTATTACAAAATGTTATTTATCCTTTGATCTTCTAATTTTACCTCTCTATATAATTAGGAATATACTCTAAGATATACAAATTCACTGTTTATAATGTTTCGGAGATAAAAACCAATAAAAATGTATGTATTAAAAAAAAAAACCTCCATCCAAATTGATGGATCACTTTGAAACTAACAAAACAAAACAATTTGAGCCACATGATAATAAAACATATCTGTTTGTACAGTTTATAAAAAATAGTATAAAACAAATGAAATAAAAGCAATTTACTGAAAAAAAAATGATTACATTACAAAGCGGATGAGGGATTCTTCCCTATTACTGGGTGATAATGAAACATGCAGATTACAGGGCTACAAAGTAACCACTACAGGGGATAACTAGGCACTAAGATGAGATAAGGTGCACTAGTACCTAGGCTGACCATATGTACTTTTTTAAACATGACAGTACCCTTTTTTTCATGTTTTCAGACCGTCCCGTCTTTTTAATATACATGTCACTTTGGTCCCGTTTTTAATATAACTATATATAGTTTTTAACTTTTTGTAAAAAAAAAAAAAAAAAAAAAAAAACACGACTTGTTTATTTCTTATAAGATAAAGTAAATCGGAAGTTCCTTTCGTCACACTAGTGGTTTTACTGTTCACATTGATTACCATAGAGTCTTATGACTAGAGTGACTCATAACTAAGACTCTCAAGTCTATGGTAAATTACCATAGAGTCTCTTAGACAGTGATATGATGACGAGTCATAAGACTCTATGGTAATCAATGTGTACAGTAAATACAGTAAAACCACTAGTGTGAGTGACGAAGAGAGGAAGTTCTGATTTACTTCAGGGGCAGGATTTTTGGCCAGAGAGCGAGAGATAACACCACTAGTAAGAAAGAGAGATAACACCACTAGTAAGAAATAGAGAGAACACCGCTAGTAAGAGACAGAGCAAACGCGTTCTAGCTGCTTTCAGTTTCCTACAATCAGACTCGGATGACGCAGTCCCACTGTCCGTCTGTCCCACACCCAGTCCCATTTTTGTCTCAAGGAAATATGGTCAGCCTACACATTAGCCAATCTCACAGTCATGTAGGCAGGCCTAGTACCTTGCCACCGCAAGGGAGAGTCAACATTGTTCCTGTGTAAATATTAAAATTATTAGGCATTTGTATTAATAATTTTCAGTGTGACACATCAGCCAGTCTAATGGTTGTGTATGTGTAGGCAGCCCTTCCTTCAAATTTAGCTACATTCATACTTTAGCTACTTCATCCATAGTACCATAAGGCTAAAGCTCCACCTTACCCTGTTCCATCATCTTCATTTAGACCCTGGAAATGGTTCCATTCATTTAATTTTCATTTTTATTGCATTTTTAAAGGTATTTTAAAGTCACTGAATAATTTGGACTGTTGCCTACTTTCGTCCGAGTCGTACAGGTCGGATCCGAATTGCGGTGTCGACGAATGAAAAAACAAATCGTCTGACATAAAATTTTACCAAAAATTTTTGTCGTGCACAAGTCTAATAAATATTTTTTTTTCTAAAATCACCAATTTGTTAGAATTCCAACATATGCATTAAGGAGTGGTGCAAAGAAATGCATCATAAGGAAGAAATACAAATTCCCCAAAGTCCCATTGATGCATACAAATCACATTACACCTTGAATGTTATAGTGGTCACCAGCTCCTTACTACTCGATACCCTGACAATCTCTCCAGCATTCAAGTAGTTTAAGCCAGATTTAAAACAATGGGAATTTGTATTTCTCCCCTCTACTACAGTTGGTTTCCTCAAAAATTGTTCCACTTTTATTTTGTGTATATGGTCCTAAGTGTAGGCTTTCACATATAATACGTTAAACTAATTGGGGTCATATTATTCCACTCCAGTGGGTACCATTTTACTTGGGAGGCCTCTAGCTACCTGTTCTGTAATGAAATTCAATATGTTTCAAATACTTGGTATTTTTTGAGACATTAAATGGTGAAACTCTCATTATTGTATGGCTTTGCCTATTTAATACAATATCTTAAATGTAATGGCTTGGTTTATAGCTCTGGCATGCTAGACAAAGGCACCCAAGGAGCCTTTAGTCCCACCCACAACATCACACCTCTTTCGCTTCCACTCATAGCCCCACCCATTGCTCTCTGGCACTGAAAATACTCCTAGCCTTCATCAAACAAACATAACAATCTCATCAGCGTAATCTACTGACTTCAGAAAAAGCACAAAATGTAACACACATGTTCTGTTCCTAGCTATAAAAGTCTTCATGACTACATGGGACAATATTAGTTGAGTTCTAAGGTTCTGTAATTACGTCTGCTCTGTTGACTGGAATATTTCAAACCCTCAGATGCTACGGACAGCTCCAGCACATTGTAAAGCAAAACCTATGCGATGTCTCTAGCATTTAAACAGTTAATAAAGGACGATATGAAATATCTACATTATTTAGGCTGACCATATTTCCTTGAGACAAAAACGGGACGGGGTGTGGGACAGACAGACGGACAATGGGACTCCGTCACTCAGAGTCCAATCGTAGTAAGCTGCAAGCAGCGAGAACGTGTTTGCTCCGTCTCTTACTAGCGGTGTTGTCTCTCTTTCTTACTAGCGGTGTTGTCTCTCTCTCTCTCTCTCTCTCTCTGGCCAAAAATCCTGCCCCTGAAGTAAATTAGAACTTCCTCTCTTTGTCACTCACACTAGTGGTTTTACTGTGTTTCCTGCACGCATTGGTTACCATATAGTCTTATGACTCGTCGTCCTATCACTGACTAAGAGACTCTATGGTAATTTACCATAGACTTGAGAGTCTTAGACAGTTATGAGTCACTGAGTCATAAGACTCTATGATAATTTACCATAGACTCTAGCGTCTTAGACAGTTAGTAAAGCGCCAGGAAGTATTTTCAGCATGTGTTATCGCAGGCTCCTTTCTGTTTTTTTTACCCAGAAGTTTCAATTATCTCTTTGAGAAAGTAGCGTTCAAGCCACGAAACGCGTTAGAATACTTCTGTTTTATAATATATTGTTTTGAACAGTATATTGAGTATATATCTTTTTATTTTTAATAAATAGCTGTTATATTTTCTTTGATTGGAGCCGAGTGGAACATTGTGATTTCTAGTTTTTTGTCACAGTCCGTTTGTGTCCGATCGGAGATGGGCGTATACTCTCTGGATCCACGTCTGTCAGCCTGAACCTTAGCTGACCATCACAATTGTGAGTACATTACATTTTTTTTACATTACTGCTTATAAGAAGGCATTATTACACTATTGGGCACCCTTTTCCTTTTTCCATTTCTGTTTTTTAGACAGTTATGAGTCACTCTAGTCATAAGACTCTATGGTAATCAATGTGAACAGTAAAACCACTAGTGTGATGAAAGGAACTTCCAATTTACTTTATCTTATAAGAAATAAACAACAAAAAAATAAAAACTATATATATATATGTATTAAAAACGGGACAAACTTGACATTTATACTAGAAAGACGGGACATTCTGGAAATATGAAAAAAAAAACGGTACTGTCCCTTTTAAAACGGTACATATGGTCAGCCTACTAATGTGTCAGTGAAAATTATTCAAATTCCTAATATTATCCTATATAATAATTCACTAAAATGTGCATAACACCGCAGTCATGCACAGTAGAGACTGCCACTGCCACGGCTGATACAGAGCGGATGCCCGTGTAACGGGCTGTTCAACTAGTTTTTAATATTTAACACAGGAACAAAGGTGACTCTCCCTTACGGTTGTAATAAGGTACTAGGCCTGCCTACAGAACTGTGAGACTGGCTGAAGTGTCAGTCTGAAAATTATTCAAACAAATCCATACTATTATTTTTAATGTTAAACACAGAAACAAGGTACCAGGCCTGCCGATAGAACTGTGAGACTGGCTGATGTGTCACTCTGAAAATTATTCAAACAAATTCCTACTAGTTTAGTATTTTTAATATTTTTCACAGGAACAAAGGTGACTCTCCCTTGAGGTGGTAATAAGCTACTAGGCCTGCCTGCAGAACTGTGAGGCTGGATGAAGTGTCACTCTGAAAATTATTCAAATTCCTACTATTATTTTTAATGTTAAACACAGAAACAAAGGTGACTTTCCCTTGCAGTGGTAACAAGGTACTAGGCCTTCCTATAGAAGTGTGAGACTGACTGATGTGTCACTCTGAAAATTATTCAAACAAGTTCCTCATATTTTTTATGTTTTGCACAGGAACAAAGATGACTCTCCCTTGCAGAGGCAATAAGACACTAAAGCTGGCTGCCTGCCTACACAACTGTGAGACTGGCTGACGTGCCACTCTGAAAACTATTAAAACAAGATCCTAATATTTTTATTACTTTTTTTGCACAGGAACAAAGATGACTCTCCCTTGCAGAGGCAATAAGGCACTAAAGCTGGCTGCCTGCCTATGCCTAATGCTACCTGCCTGCCTACACAACAACTGGACACTCTCCGTCTCCTCCTTCTCTCTGAGCTTTAACAACACAATGAGGAAATGCAGGCTGTCGGGTGTCTGTGTCATTAGTCCAACCCCCATCATGAAACGAAGAAGCCATCTGGAATAGAGACAAAGCGGGAAAGTAGCACATGAAACCGAGAAGCTAATTGGACTAGAGACATGGAGGGAAAGTATGGAGGGAAAGTAATCAAGCACGGGTAGTAGTCGCCGAATTTCTGAAAGTTTCGACGACATTCGGACCAGGGCAAGTCGGATTCATATTTTTTTTGGCGAACGACCCTTGCCTGTCAGAAGATCCGAATGTCGCCAAATTACCCCACTTTCGTTCAATTCCAAATGTCGCCGACCCAAATCGCACAAGTCTATTATTTATGTTTATATTCGATATTTTTTTTAATGTAAAAAAAATTGTTTATTTTATATTCAGCTTTATTTAATCAAAAATGAATGAAAATTGGGAGCAGTGTGGAATGTTAGTGTATGTCTGGCAGGGAATGGCAGTTGGGATGGGGAGCAGTGTGGAAGGTTAGTGTATGTCTGGCAGGGAATGGCAGTTGGGAGGGGGAGCAGTGTGGAAGGTTAGTGTATGTCTGGCAGGGAATGGCAGTTGGGAGGGGGAGCAATGTGGAAGGTTAGTGTAAGTCTGGCAGGGAATGGCAGTTGGGATGGGGAGCAGTGTGGAAGGTTAGTGTAAGTCTGGCAGGGAATGGCAGTTGGGATGGGGAGCAGTTTGGAAGGTTAGTGTAAGTCTGGCAGGGAATGGCAGTTGGGATGGGGAGCAGTTTGGAAGGTTAGTGTAAGTCTGGCAGGGAATGGCAGTTGGGATGGGGAGCAGTGTGGAAGGTTAGTGTAAGTCTGGCAGGGAATGGCAGTTGGGATGGGGAGCAGTTTGGAAGGTTAGTGTAAGTCTGGCAGGGAATGGCAGTTGGGATGGGGAGCAGTGTGGAAGGTTAGTGTAAGTCTGGCAGGGAATGGCAGTTGGGATGGGGAGCAGTGTGGAAGGTTAGTGTAAGTCTGGCAGGGAATGGCAGTTGGGAGGGGGAGCAGTGTGGAAGGTTAGTGTAAGTCTGGCAGGGAATGGCAGTTGGGATGGGGAGCAGTTTGGAAGGTTAGTGTATGTCTGGCAGGGAATGGCAGTTGGGATGGGGAGCAGTGTGGAAGGTTAGTGTATGTCTGGCAGGGAATGGCAGTTGGGAGGGGGAGCAGTGTGGAAGGTTAGTGTAAGTCTGGCAGGGAATGGCAGTTGGGATGGGGAGCAGTGTGGAAGGTTAGTGTATGTCTGGCAGGGAATGGCAGTTGGGAGGGGGAGCAGTGTGGAAGGTTAGTGTATGTCTGGCAGGGAATGGCAGTTGGGATGGGGAGCAGTGTGGAAGGTTAGTGTAAGTCTGGCAGGGAATGGCAGTTGGGATGGGGAGCAGTGTGGAAGGTTAGTGTATGTCTGGCAGGGAATGGCAGTTGGGAGGGGGAGCAGTGTGGAAGGTTAGTGTATGTCTGGCAGGGAATGGCAGTTGGGAGGGGGAGCAGTTTGGAAGGTTAGTGTATGTCTGGCAGGGAATGGCAGTTGGGATGGGGAGCAGTGTGGAAGGTTAGTGTAAGTCTGGCAGGGAATGGCAGTTGGGATGGGGAGCAGTGTGGAAGGTTAGTGTAAGTCTGGCAGGGAATGGCAGTTGGGATGGGGAGCAGTTTGGAAGGTTAGTGTAAGTCTGGCAGGGAATGGCAGTTGGGATGGGGAGCAGTGTGGAAGGTTAGTGTAAGTCTGGCAGGGAATGGCAGTTGGGATGGGGAGCAGTTTGGAAGGTTAGTGTAAGTCTGGCAGGGAATGGCAGTTGGGATGGGGAGCAGTGTGGAAGGTTAGTGTAAGTCTGGCAGGGAATGGCAGTTGGGATGGGGAGCAGTGTGGAAGGTTAGTGTAAGTCTGGCAGGGAATGGCAGTTGGGAGGGGGAGCAGTGTGGAAGGTTAGTGTAAGTCTGGCAGGGAATGGCAGTTGGGATGGGGAGCAGTTTGGAAGGTTAGTGTATGTCTGGCAGGGAATGGCAGTTGGGATGGGGAGCAGTGTGGAAGGTTAGTGTATGTCTGGCAGGGAATGGCAGTTGGGAGGGGGAGCAGTGTGGAAGGTTAGTGTAAGTCTGGCAGGGAATGGCAGTTGGGATGGGGAGCAGTGTGGAAGGTTAGTGTATGTCTGGCAGGGAATGGCAGTTGGGAGGGGGAGCAGTGTGGAAGGTTAGTGTATGTCTGGCAGGGAATGGCAGTTGGGATGGGGAGCAGTGTGGAAGGTTAGTGTAAGTCTGGCAGGGAATGGCAGTTGGGATGGGGAGCAGTGTGGAAGGTTAGTGTATGTCTGGCAGGGAATGGCAGTTGGGAGGGGGAGCAGTGTGGAAGGTTAGTGTATGTCTGGCAGGGAATGGCAGTTGGGAGGGGGAGCAGTTTGGAAGGTTAGTGTATGTCTGGCAGGGAATGGCAGTTGGGATGGGGAGCAGTGTGGAAGGTTAGTGTAAGTCTGGCAGGGAATGGCAGTTGGGATGGGGAGCAGTGTGGAAGGTTAGTGTAAGTCTGGCAGGGAATGGCAGTTGGGAGGGGGAGCAGTGTGGAAGGTTAGTGTATGTCTGGCAGGGAATGGCAGTTGGGATGGGGAACAGTGTGGAAGGTTAGTGTATGTCTGGCAGGGAATGGCAGTTGGGATGGGGAGCAGTGTGGAAGGTTAGTGTAAGTCTGGCAGGGAATGGCAGTTGGGATGGGGAGCAGTGTGGAAGGTTAGTGTATGTCTGGCAGGGAATGGCAGTTGGGAGGGGGAGCAGTGTGGAAGGTTAGTGTAAGTCTGGCAGGGAATGGCAGTTGGGATGGGGAGCAGTGTGGAAGGTTAGTGTATGTCTGGCAGGGAATGGCAGTTGGGATGGGGAGCAGTGTGGAAGGTTAGTGTAAGTCTGGCAGGGAATGGCAGTTGGGATGGGGAGCAGTGTGGAAGGTTAGTGTATGTCTGGCAGGGAATGGCAGTTGGGATGGGGAGCAGTGTGGAAGGTTAGTGTATGTCTGGCAGGGAATGGCAGTTGGGATGGGGAGCAGTGTGTAAGGTTAGTGTATGTCTGGCAGGGAATGGCAGTTGGGAGGGGGAGCAGTGTGGAAGGTTAGTGTATGTCTGGCAGGGAATGGCAGTTGGGAGGGGGAGCAGTGTGGAAGGTTAGTATCTATCTGGTAGGTAGTGGCAGTTGGGAGGGGGAGCAATGTGCAAAGTTAGTATGTGGCTGGCAGAGAGTGGCAGTTGGGATGGTGAGCAGTGTGAAATGTTAGTATGTAGCTGGCAGGAGTGGGTGCAGTGTGGAGTGTTAATATCTGGATAGAAGGGAGTGGTAGTTGGGATGGGGAGCAGAGAGGAATGTTAGTATCTGGATAGAAGGAAGTGGTAGTTGGGATGGGGAGCAGAGAGGAATGTTAATATCTGGATAGAAGGGAGTGGCAGTTGGGATGGGGAGCAGAGAGGAATGTTAGTATCTGGATAGAAGGAAGTGGTAGTTGGGATGGGGAGCAGAGAGGAATGTTAATATCTGGATAGAAGGGAGTGGCAGTTGGGATGGGGAGCAGAGAGGAATGTTAGTATCTGGATAGAAGGAAGTGGTAGTTGGGATGGGGAGCAGTGTTGAATGTTAGTATCTGACTGACATGAGGTGGCAGTTGGGATGGGGAGAGTTGTAGAATGCTGGTATGTGGCTGGCTTTCCTACCAGTTATGCACTGACAAATAAAAGAAGCTAAATGTATCACAAACGACTATTTAGATGAAAATGGCTAAAATAAATATAGTTGCTTTTAAAAGCTCTTTCAGACACACGTTTGTTACAAGGTGACAGTTGCACTTAAGTACGGACTTATTCATGGAAATCTGTGTCTGTAGGTTATATTGATGTAGTAGAAATAAATAGGATGAATTGTACTTGTTTATTTGTTACCATCATGTGAGTCTTCTCCGGTCTGATCCTCTTGGGACTCAGTAGAGGAAAGTTACTTACAGATTTATCACATTTCAGCTGATATTGAGAGGTTCATATCATAATCTACAAGTGAACTTTTTCCCTTTCTTTGATTGAGTAATTGCAAACTTTTAGTTTTTCTACTGTCTGAGGAAATTGTTATTAATCCTGAAACTCGTTAAGCGGATTTAGAGCAATAAAACACATTTTTTATTACAGATCTGCTGGTCTGAGCATTTATCCTCTTTGTACACGGCTGTTGAATGTGGCGTCACTCATAACAAAGAGAAATCTGCAGATGGCTAGTAGCTCCGGTAAGAGAAATTCACTGGGGGAGATTTACTAAGGTGTGATAAAGAGGTGATAATGTGGAGATGATTTCTCCAGTGATATCTCTTCTCTAGTTCACATGTTATTCTATAGACCCTATGCACTAAGATCTCCAAAGCTGGAGAAATCTTAGTACACTGGCTCTATATAATAACATAGGAACTGGAGAAGTGATATCACTGGAGAAATCATCTCCTCTTCATCACCTCTTTATCACCCTTTAGGGATTAAACCCTGTGGGTGTGCAGTGACAGACTGGGTGCAGTTACCATGTTTTAAATAGTGTTATTGTTCCAGGCAATCAGAGGGGTTAAGAACAATTATTTTGCAAAAGACATTATATATTGTAGCAATTGCTTCATCGCACACCCTAAAATATATAGCATGACTTATGCCTAGGACATGTTTTATCATCATGCGGATTGTTCTAGGTCTCTGGCACCAATAACAGTATAACTGCACAATGTCCCTTTACATGCCAGATTGTATCTATGACAGTCTGATGAATAGATGCCTTTGTTTGTCATTCATCTTACATCTTTACTGTTGTTTAAGCTTCTTATTCTCTGAGATCATCATAACCCTAACTGAATGTGACGGCACTGTGGGATACGATTTCACTATCAGGATCAGAAACATTATCATGTATTAACTTACCAACAGCCACCTAAACACTGTTCCTCTCTACAATCAAATATCAGTTACAGTTTCATCTGTCCTCTTTATCTGACCTCAACGTCACTACAATTATATGGGTCATATCCAGAAAAGCAAAAGAGGACTAATTCAATTGCTAACCTGCTTATTCCTCTGATACAAACATCAATTATATAGATACACCTGACTGCTGTATGATGCACTCCTACCTAGGTAAGTCTTCTGTTACACACGGTAATTATATAGATACACCTGACTGCTGTGTGATGGACTCCTACCTAGGTAAGTGCTACTGTTATACACAGTAATTATATAGATACGCCTGACTACTGTGTGATGGACTCCTGCCTAGGTAAGTGCTTCTGTTACACACAGTAATTATATACAGATACACCTGACTGCTGTGTGATGGACTCCTACCTAGGTAAGTGCTTCTGTTACACACAGTAATTATACAGATACACCTGACTGCTGTGTGATGGACTCCTACCTAGGTAAGCGCTTCTGTTACACACAGTAATTATATACATACACCTGACTGCTGTATGATGGACTCCTACCTAGGTAAGTTCTTCTGTTACACACAGTAATTATACAGATACACCTGACTGCTGTGTGATGGACTCCTACCTAGGTAAGCGCTTCTGTTACACACAGTAATTATATACATACACCTGACTGCTGTATGATGGACTCCTACCTAGGTAAGTGCTTCTGTTACAGTAATTATATAGATACACCTGACTGCTGTATGATGGACTCCTACCTAGGTAAGTGCTTCTGTTACACACAGTAATTATATAGATACGCCTGACTGCTGTGTGATGGACTCCTACCTAGGTAAGCGCTTCTGTTACACACAGTAATTATATACATACACCTGACTGCTGTATGATGGACTCCTACCTAGGTAAGTGCTTCTGTTACAGTAATTATATAGATACACATGACTGCTGCATGATGGACTCCTACCTAGGTAAGTGCTTCTGTTACACACAGTAATTATATAGATATACCTGACTGCTGTATGATGGACTCCTACCTAGGTAAGTACATCTGTTACACACAGTAATTATATAGATATACCTGACTGCTGTATGATGGACTCCTACCTAGGTAAGTCCTTCTGTTACACACAGTAATTATATAGATAAACCTGACTGCTGTGTGATGGACTCCTACCTAGGTAAGTGCTTCTGTTACACACAGTAATTATATAGACACACCTGACTGCATGATGGACTCATACCTAGGTAAGTGCTTCTGTTACACGCAGTAATTATATAGATACACCTGACTGCTGTGTGATGGACTCCTACCTAGGTAAGTGTTTCTGTTACACACAGTAATTATATAGATACACCTGACTGCTGTATGATGGACTCCTACCTAGGTAAGTACTTCTGTTACACACAGTACTTATATAGATACACCTGACTGCTGTGTGATGGACTCCTACCTAGGTAAGTGCTTCTGTTATACACAGTAATTATATAGATATACATGACTGCTGTATGATGGACTCCTACCTAGGTAAGTGCTTCTGTTACACACAGTAATTTTATGGCATTCCCACGGAGGCTTCATATTATGCATTAATCTCTCTTCACTGCCTCCTAGCAGTAAAGAAAACTTTATTTAATACATCAAATAAAGAGACAAAAAACTTGCTAGGTAGTGCAGGTACATCCCACCAGTCACCATGAAGTCTCTGTAATATATTGAACTGCAAACGTTTCCTCTTCCTCTTTCTTTACTGCTTTCTAGCAAGATAAGTATGATTAATTCCTTATATATGTTAGTTGATTAATTGCCTTTATATACATATATTTTTAGTGGTACCTTGTTTTAACTTGTTACTCCCTTCTGACCGTTTGCAATTCTAGACTTGCCAATCATCCGCAGGTCCTTCCCGCTCCGTTTAACTGCTCTTGTCACATCTTCCTTTGCCCTCAGTTACCCTCTTACTCTCTTTTCAAAGTACTCCGTTTCGGCTCGTTTCCCCATCGGAGTTCAGTGCGGTGCACAGCGCTTGCTTCGGCGCGCTCCACCGGAACTCCATTAACTCTCTGCGCATGCGCGTTTCTGTCACTTCGTCTCCTCACGGTTTCAAGCGCCATTTTTCAATTTGAATCGTCAACGCTTCACACTGTTCCTTTGGTCTGTTTTTTCTTGGGCAAATATTTTTTTTTCTAGCCTTCTTAACACCTTGTTAGGCATATATTACTGGGTCTTTATAATAATTATACTGTAATATATTTTATTGTACTGAAGTAACTTTTACAGTTATATCATGTCCAATTCTAGTTCAGAATATGAAAGTCCTGTATCCCCAGAGCCAAATGAACAGAATGCTGATGTTCCCAATATTAATCCCATTGAGAAGGGTTTAGGAGAAATTGGTGCCAATTCTAATTTTCCCTTGTTCCAAAAGGAACAGAAACAATTTCAAAAATTTATGGAGTTGTCTCTCCAGTCAACAATCCACCAATTTTCCACTTCCCTAGCGGAATCGTTTGCTATGGCCCTCAAATCCAAAACCTCCCCATCTGGTTCTACCTCAAAAGTAAAACCTGTTGGGGAGACTGATACTTCTTCTTCCCCTGTTTTACCTGGGGAAAATTATTCAAAAAATGATCAAACTCATAAAAAAGGGAAATGCACTAGCAAACGAAAACACACATCTGAGTCAACAGATAACGATCTAGCTAAGATGCTAGTACCTACTGATAATTCACTTACATGTGAAAATATGGAACCGTGCGGCTCTGGCCCACAAAATAGACCCTCACCTCAAGAGGAAAGTTATTTGAGGAAAAGGAACCTGAGGAGGTCAAAACCTAATTCCTATCGCTCCTCATCTAGTGAGGAATCTTCTGATGAAGTTTGGGAATTATCTTCAAGCGATGGGGATGATGATGATTATGAGGTATCTGTACCAAAAAAGAGAAAACGTTCAGAAACTGATTCCAAAGTTTCTACTAATATTTCATCTAATCCCATTATATTAGACGATATGGGAAAACCTCTGTTTGATCCAGAGGGAATGAAACATCCCCGTTCAGCTGAGTGTACTACTCTTCCCCACATTTCACAATATTTGGAAAATTGGGTACGTAAACCCATGAATAGGGCTACTAGAAATAAATTAAGGGCTGAATGCCCACGCCCTGTCATTGCGAATAAGGTGTGTGAAACACCAGAATTGGATACCAGAATGGTTCAATTTATAACTAAATCTGGCAAAGATCCCAGAAAAGGGTTGGATAGAGCCCTAAAATCTTGCCAGGACAAACTATTAGATACTTTGGGTCCACTCACAAAAATTTTTGAAATATCAGAGAAAGCCTTACAAACCAATTCCCCTATAGATATTCATTTTCTTCGGGGTTGGATACAAAGAGCCATATGCATGATAGGCAACACTAATTCGGCCATAGCATCTGAACGACGCAGAGCTATATTGTTGCGTATAGACCCTAAATTAGCAGACATGGCTAATTCTGAACCTGGTCCATCAGCCAATGGTTTATTATTCGGGGATTCATTTATAAAAGAGATAGGAAAGTTTGTTTCAACTTTCACCGCCTTGGACAAGGCTCAGACATCCTTAAAAAAGGTCTTTAGTCCTAAGGTTTTCACCAGGGCCGGGAGAGGCAGGGGTCGCTCTCTCGGCCGCATACAATATGCCCAACAAAAATTTCAGACCCCTCCCCAATTTTTGCATAGAGGCCAATTCCCGCAAGATACAGGGACCCAGAATCCGTTTTTCCCCTCAAGAGGTAGAGCATGGAGATCACGCTCTTACAGGAGATCTTTCAGATCTCGTCCCTATACAGGTAAGACCTCTTCCATCAATCCTTTCTTTCCCGGAAAAAGTGGGGGGCAGACTCTCCCATTTTTTCCATCATTGGTACAATCTGACTTCAGAACAATGGGTATTACAGACGGTGAAAGGATACCAAATAGAATTTTATGTTCCCCCAGTCCAAAGGACAATTCCTCCTCCCCTCCACTTTTCAAGAAAAGACGCTCTTTTGGTAGATGCTGAAGTCAAAGAATTGTTTCAAAAAGGAGCCATCAAACCTGTATCGGCCTCCACTCCAGGATTTGTGAGCAACATTTTCCTGGTAAAGAAAAAAGACTCAGGACTCCGTCCAGTGATCAATCTAAGATCACTGAACGAATGTGTTCTATACCGACACTTCAAGATGGAAGGAATCCATCTCTTGAGAGATCTACTCCTTCCGTCAGATTGGATGGTCAAAATAGACCTTCAAGATGCATATCTGACGGTCCCAATGTCCGCTTCTTCTCAAGTTTACCTTAGTTTCCTGTGGCACGGTCAAACATGGCAATTCACTTGCCTTCCCTTTGGCCTATCCTCGGCACCTTGGTGCTTCACAAAGCTTCTAAAGCCTGTCATCGCTTATCTGAGAAGTCGCGGAATCCGTCAAATCTTTTACCTGGACGACATTCTGATCATGTCTCAGGATCGACATCTTCTAACCACTCAAATCAAGTGTACAATTCAATTACTCACGAGTCTAGGTTTCTTGATCAATTGGAAGAAATCCCAACTAATACCATCCCAGACCATAGAATTTCTGGGTTTCGTAGTGGATTCTCTAAAGACTTCACTGAGTCTTCCGAGATCAAAAATTCGAACAATTCGCAAGGAGATTCGCTCCATTCTCCGGAAGGAAATGATCTCCTTGAGGTCGCTGGCCCGAGTAGTAGGACTTTTGTCAGCCTCTATTCAGGCAATCTTTCCAGGTCCTCTCCATTACCGAGCACTTCAAAGACTGAAAGCGCTTCATTTGCGCAAAGGCCTCGGATATTCAGACTTCATCGCCCTTTCTTCGGACGCAAAAGAAGAACTCGTGTGGTGGTTAAAACATCTCGATGCATGGAATGTCAAAGCCATTTTTGGTATGGAGCCAGATCTATTCATCGAGTCGGATGCCAGCCTATTAGGATGGGGTGCTCGTTTAGACGATCTTTCTACAGGCGGAAAATGGTCCCCGCAAGAAGCGTCACTACACATCAATTGCTTGGAGCTACTGGCGGGATCTTTCGCTCTGAAGAGTCTAGCGAAAGGCCACGTCAATTGTTGCGTTCTTCTAAAAATGGACAACGTTTCAGCGGTCCAATATATCAACCGCTTAGGAGGCACGAAATCCAAACAATTGGCGGAATTGGCCAAAGATTTTTGGCATTTCTGCCTAGACCGCAACATAACCGTTTTTGCTCAACATCTACCTGGACTTTCCAACGCAGTGGTGGACTGGAATTCCAGATACCTTTCCGACCGCAGCGATTGGACGCTGCACAGAGAGGTGTTTTCCAACATTCATTTTCTTTGGGGACCTTTTCAGATCGACCTTTTTGCATCCCGTCTGAATCGTCAGGTTTCCCGATTTTTCAGCTGGAGACCAGATCCAGAAGCTCTAGCCTCGGATGCATTCCTGCAGTCTTGGACTCCGGGAACAAACTACGCTTTTCCACCGTTTGCGATGATACCACGGACCCTTTTAACAATTCGCCGTCAACAAGCAAAGGTGGTCCTAATTACCCCCTTCTGGCCAATGCAACCGTGGTTTCCTCCTCTGCTGGAATTATCCGCGGACGTTCCTCGCCTACTTCCATCGTTTCCCAATCTGTTAACGAACCCTTACGGCGATCCTCACGCTCTGCTGATGTCCGGGGATCTTCAACTCATGGCCTGGTTCATTTCGGGAGTTCAGTCGGATTCGGAGAAATTTCGGAACCAGCTCGATTCCTCCTGGAAGAATCTTGGGCTCCAGGTACCAGAACCATGTATAAATCCGCCTGGTCATTTTGGAGTAGTTGGTGCCTGGAACGGGATTTGGATCCCTTTTCAGCACCTCCAATACAGATAGTCAATTTCCTCTCATTTCTATTCGATCTCGGCAAAGCATATCGCACTATCAATAATTACCGTTCTGCCATTTCGGCGGGTCATTTTCCTATAGACGGTATTCCAGTTGGTCAATCTGCTGTAGTATGTCGTCTTATGAGAGGGATTAGTTTTTCAAGACCCCCTCAATCCAGATATCATTCTTTATGGGACGTGAACGAAGTTCTACGTTTCATAGACAATTGGCCATCCAACGACCATTTATCCTTGAAACAGTTATCCGCAAAGTTGACTATGCTTCTTTGCTTAATATCTTTCAAACGAGTCTCAGATGTTAGGGCCTTAGATCTACATTCTAGATCCTTCACACCATCAGGGGTCCAATTTCGAATCTCACGTCGCACAAAGACGATGATTCGCACACTCTCTTACCCCTCTTTTCCTTCACAACCTCAATTATGTGTTGTTCTTTGCCTACGAGAATATGAGAAATGAACCATTTCTCTTCGTAATACCAAATGGTCCCAATTACTTATTTCTTTCCGTAAACCCTTTCTTCCAGTTTCAGCGGCCACCTTGGCCCGTTGGGTTAGATGGATCATGCAATTGGCTGGTATCAATGTCGCTCTCTTTGGGGCTCACTCTTCTAGGGGCGCTATGGCTTCAATGGCATTGCAATCCGGTGGTAGACTGGAGGATATCCTTAGGGCTGCGGACTGGTCTAGGGAATCTACCTTTAAAGATTTCTATTGTAAACCCATTGATCATGTTTCAAGTAATGTCATAAATAATCTTTAACTTGTGATTTTTCTTTATTATTAGCTTTAAAATTGCATAATATGAAGCCTCCGTGGGAATGCCATAAAATTTGTGGATTTTCCTAACAGGTGTGAAGGAAAGTCAGAATTTTATAAAAGACACGGAGGCGAATATTATCCCTCCCTATATTCCCCCCCCCCTTTTCACCTTTATCTCTGTGTCTCCTACAGGTTGAAAATCTGCTGTATCCTGAGAGTTTCGACTCCTCGTCAAGACACCAGTGGAGATATGTTAGCTCGACATGTTTAATTTCAATAGACTTTCGGTTCCATTACTTGTTCAAAGTTTAAAAGATAGAAAAGATCCTCATTTAAGTAATCGATTAGCAGAAAAGAAAGAGGAAGAGGAAACGTTTGCAGTTCAATATATTACAGAGACTTCATGGTGATTGGTGGGATGTACCTGCACTACCTAGCATGTTTTTTGTCTCTTTATTTGATGTATTAAATAAAGTTTTCTTTACTGCTAGGAGGCAGTGAAGAGAGATTAATGCATAATATTCGCCTTTTATAAAATTCTGACTTTCCTTCACACCTGTTAGGAAAATCCACGAATTATATAGATATACATGACTGTTGTATGCTGGACTCCTACCTAGGTAAGTGCTTCTGTTACACACAGTAATTATATAGATACGCCTGACTGCTGTGTGATGGTTTCCTACCTAGGTAAGTGTTTCTGTTACACACAGTAATTATATAGATACACCTGACTGCTGTGTGATGGACTCCTACCTAGGTAAGTGCTTCTGTTACACACAGTAAGTATACAGATACACCTGACTGCTGTATGATGGACTCCTACCTAGGTAAGTGCTTCTGTTACACACAGTAATTATATAGATACACCTGACTGCTGTGTGATGGACTCCTACCTAGGTAAGTGCTTCTGTTACACACAGTAATTATATAGATACGCCTGACTTCTGTATGATGGACTCCTACCTAGGTAAGTGCTTCTGTTACACACAGTAATTATACAGATACGCCTGACTGCTGTATGATGGACTCCTACCTAGGTAAGTGCTTCTGTTACACACAGTAATTATATAGATACACCTGACTGCTGTGTGATGGACTTCTACCTAGGTAAGTGCTTCTGTTACACACAGTAATTATATAGATACACCTGACTGCTGTATGATGGACTCCTACCTAGGTAAGTGCTTCTATTACACACAGTAATTATATAGATATACACCTGACTGCTGTGTGATGGACTCCTACCTAGGTAAGTGCTTCTATTACACACAGTAATTATATAGATATATACCTGACTGCTGTATGATGGACTCCTACCTAGGTAAGTGCTTCTGTTACACACAGTAATTATATAGATACACCTGACTGCTGTATGATGGACTCCTACCTAGGTAAGTGCTTCTGTTACACACAGTAATTATATAGATATACACCTGACTGCTGTATGATGGACTCCTACCTAGGTAGGTCCTTCTGGTACACACATTAATTGTGTAGATATACCCATCTGCTGTTTGAAGGAGAAGTACTCCTACCTAAACATGATAGACCCCAACAGAGGTAAGACCTGCTATTTATTCAGTGAATGAGATACGTATTCATGTGGGTCTTGTTGACCATGTAACATTATGAAATGTAATTTGTTGACTCATTAAAAGTAACAATAATGATGACATTTGACCTGTTTATATCATAGAAACAGTTCAGCCCCTGGGATATCATTGATCTTGACAAAATCAGAAGATTTTTTATCCACATTAATGTTTCTTAGATCTTATTAGTTTTGAGCGAGCATGCTCGGCCGATGCTCGGATCGGCTCGAACATCGCTCTGCTCGGCACATGGCGGTACTCGTCGAGTACCGCCATGTGCTCGCCCGACATGTTCGGGTGGCGGGGATCTGTGCCGGAGGAGGCACAGATCTGAAGACGCTCCGCTGGACCACCAGGGACTGGAGGTACGGGGGCATTGCGGAGATGAAGGGGGCATTGCAGAGATGAAGGGGGACATTGTGGAGATGAAGGGGGACATTGTGGAAGGGGGGCATTGCGGAGATGAAGGGGGCATTGCGGAGATGAAGGGGGACATTGCAGAGATGAAGGGGGCATTGCAGAGATGAAGGGGGCATTGCAGAGATGAAGGGGGACATTGCAGAGATGAAGGGGGCATAGCGGAGATGAAGGGGGACATTGCAGAGATGAAGGGGGCATTGCAGAGATGAAGGGGGACATTGCAGAGATGAAGGGGGCATTGCAGAGATGAAGGGGGCATAGCGGAGATGAAGGGGGACATTGCAGAGATGAAGGGGGCATTGCAGAGATGAAGGGGGCATTGCAGAGATGAAGGGGGACATTGCAGAGATGAAGGGGGACATTGTGGAGATGAAGGGGGACATTGTGGAAGGGGGACATTGTGGAAGGGGGGCATTGCGGAGATGAAGGGGGCATTGCGGAGATGAAGGGGGACATTGCAGAGATGAAGGGGGCATTGCAGAGATGAAGGGGGCATTGCAGAGATGAAGGGGGACATTGCAGAGATGAAGGGGGCATAGCGGAGATGAAGGGGGACATTGCAGAGATGAAGGGGGCATTGCAGAGATGAAGGGGGACATTGCAGAGATGAAGGGGGCATTGCAGAGATGAAGGGGGCATTGCAGAGATGAAGGGGGCATAGCAGAGATGAAGGGGGACATTGCAGAGATGAAGGGGGCATTGCAGAGATGAAGGGGGCATAGCGGAGATGAAGGGGGACATTGCAGAGATGAAGGGGGCATTGCAGAGATGAAGGGGGCATAGCGGAGATGAAGGGGGACATTGCAGAGATGAAGGGGGCATAGCGGAGATGAAGGGGGACATTGCAGAGATGAAGGGGGCATTGCAGAGATGAAGGGGGCATAGCGGAGATGAAGGGGGACATTGCAGAGATGAAGGGGGCATTGCAGAGATGAAGGGGGCATAGCGGAGATGAAGGGGGACATTGCAGAGATGAAGGGGGCATTGACCAGGCACCCTCCCCTCATCAGAGCAGGGGGTGCCTGGTGTAATGCTCGTGTCGCCCCATTGAAGTCAATGGGGTTCGGGTGCTCGGCCGAGCACTCGAGCCTCAGGCGGTGCTCGGTCAGAGCACCCGAGCACCCGAGCATCGGGGTGCTCGCTCAACACTAGATCTTATCCATTACCAAATAACTGTTTTCTACAAATTGTTAGCTTGTGGCACATACTATGTAACACATTTCATTTGTGTTGCTTTAAAAGGTCATTTTGATAATGTATTGACATCTAAGGTTGCTTGTGTTAGTGTGTTAGTGTGTGTTTTACCACTTAATCCATGTGTAACAAGATTTACAGCCTCTATGTTTGTGGCCATTGTCATGTGAACCTTTTCTGCATTGATTGATCTGACCCCATTAACTCTCTATTATCTTATTCATTTACATGTAATCCTAATGTATCTCACATCACACCACTAAACTCAGGGTCAGGGGTCTCTAATTCACGTTATATCTTTAGCACCATCACTTTTATTGATTATCTTGGTCTTGTACAGCTATCTATAAACATGGTAATTCGTGCACTATAGGGATAGTATGTGTCCTATTCTGTAGAGGGGTAACAATGGGAAGCCAATTAAACAGAACAGTCACTGGGTACATCAAAGATATTATAATACCAACAGAACCTCAGTGATGGATAAACTCAGTGATTAACCCTTTAAGGATCTGGGGAGGGAGTGCCAAGCATTGAGAACAAATTTGTTGCCAACTACTCTGGTGGTTACAGGGTCAACGGCTGATTTGTTTCTTTCTAGTGGGTCATTTAATCATTTAAATGCCAGACAGGTGTGCAGCACATTGCTTTGCAATGCACGGTGAACCCCCCATGGCCCCCCAGGTGTGAAGTGCTGCTGTTGAAGGTTTTGTATTTTTTAAGATCAAACCAATAGTCAGTGAGAGTGATCAGAAGAATTACCTTGTTGGACTGAATGCCACTCCTCAGTGTCAATGGTGTCATTACAGAGGAGGAATGTCCATATCATACTAATCCTGCCCAAAATGGGGGTCCGTATCCACTTTAGTAGAAGTTTATAGTTTGGTATCAGATGGAAGGGGCTTGATGCAAATGTTTACTGGTACAAGTTGGAGTACCCTGACCTGCCCGCTCCAGTCTGATACTTTGAGTGGAGTTTAAAGGGATAGTAATACTTCGTTTTAACTTTATTTTATTTTGTAGGCATTAAAAAAACATAAAGAAAGATATAAGTCTTATCTCTCAAACCTGTATGGTTTGAGAGATATTCACAAGCAAAGTGTCCCCTCCCGCCCCTTTTACCTAGTGTAAGCCATCTCTTCTCAGATGTGGAATCCAGTCCATAGACCAGACAGATAACAGCAGGGGACAATCTTCTTCCTATGAGAACAATGAAAACCCTGCCCCCTTGACAAGTTTTGCAGGTTTTTCCCTTATCTTAATTGAAGATTGTCCCTCTCTGCAGTCTACCTGGGCACCTCCCTTCTGATCTGGCTGAGCAGTGTTACATCAGTAAAAGGGGCGGGAGGGGGACACTTTGTCATTGAATTACTCTTGTACTACAACTCTGACAGAATTGAAATAACACCTCTCCAAAGTCCAAATACTATGATGATTAATTAGAGCTGCTTTTATTATGAAACATTACTATCCCTTTAAAGGGAAACACATGCAGATGCTAAAAACAGGAAAACATTGGCAAATATAAAAGGTGTTATAGACTCACTGGAGAAGGGTATCTTTGTACCTCTATATAGACCATTGGTAAGACATTGTAAAATATTATAAGTCCACAGGACAGTTTTGAGCACCAGTGCATAAAAAAGATACTTGACCTGGAAAGAGTTCAGCAACGAACAGCATTAATAAAGTCAGTGTGAGATTTTAGTTGATGAAAAGCTGTGTCTAGGAGCCGACGTGGTGATAGGATTGCTATTTACATATACCTCTGTGGTGACTTATATCAACTAGGCTGTGCAACATACAAGAGGGGACCCACTGAGATTAGTGGAAAGGAGAATTCATGTTCTGCAAAAGTAAATGTTCTTTACTGTAAGTGCAGTAAGGATATGGGTTTTCCTACAGCAGAAATTGTGTTGACAGATACAGTAGAAATATTAAACTGTTCATGCAGATATACAGGGTTATACTGAATTGTTGAACCTGATGGAGGTTTAACATTTTCAATAAATATTAAACAGCCATGTAAAATGATCTTATCTACCAAGACCTGAATATGAAATTCTTATATCACATTGGTGCAAACAATGAATTGGAGATCCAGTAGGAATGGGGACATATAGGAATTTCCATGTAGGTCTCAGTTCAAACTGTCATTGTATTGAAATATTTCTTATTTCCTTATAATGGGCCTAGCAACTAGGTGACAAGAGATTAAAATACTTTACATTGTTATACAATTAATCACTTTACAAATAAGCAAAAGTAAAAAACAACAATAATAATAATTCTCTTTATGGTGTATAAAGGACCACTCTTTCTCTTAGTAAATAACGGATTATAGTTTGGTTTAGACTGTTGTGTGCTAGCAATGCTGCTTATATTAATGAGTCATTTTCTGTTCCCCCTCCATAGACACAAAGTCATACGGGTATACAGGATACACAAAGCTGTACAGACCAGTGTCTGGCACTATCCAATGCCAACGGAGAGAAGGGCAATAAGGCTGCAGCAGCTGTTATCAGTCGGTGTGAGAAGTTCAAATTCCTCCCAGATGGCACTCAGACTTAAAGGGATAGTAATACTTAAAATGTAAAAAAATATATGTTGTAGGGTTTATCCCCCTGAGTAAAACAAGAGTACTCCCACAGCTGAAAGATATTTTATTGAAAAATTATAACAGCTCAAACTTGAATTTTTTAGGTGCAAAATCACAGTGGCCTGAAAATTTACAGTGGCGCTATTGCTACTCCATCCTATGGAGATTTCTGGTCCATAGACCATAAATCTCCATAGGATGGTGTGGCAACAGCTCCACTGTAAATTTTCAGGCCACTGTGATATTGCTGTCACGGTTTATTATGACTCTCAGACACAAGTTTTAGGTAAAAAATCAATTTTATTGAAATGATAAATTGATAACTTAGGATGGCAATAACATACATATATATATATACAGAATATAGCACAGACAGAAGGCAGACTCTACCGGTCCTGTCAATATACCGGACAGGACAGTCTTTAGGCTCTACCGGCCTTGCCAATACCGGGTAAGGCAACCTGCAGATGGAATAGCATAACGGTTCTACCGGCCTTACCAAATTACCGGGCAAGGCAGCCTCAATAGATACACAATGTCGGCTCTACCGGCCCTGCCAATACCGGGTAAGGCAACCTCAGATGGAATGTGGCAAAAGGTTCTACCGGCCTTACCAATACCGGGCAGGGCAGCCCAGAGATAGTAGCAGCAGTCAGATGAAACTGGCAAATTATCAGAATCGTTAAGCAGCAAGGCTTTGGAGCAAACCAGCGTCCGCACGCTGGGAACAACACTGAATAGTATAGCCGTTAGGCTTTGCGAGCAAACCAGTGACCGCACACTGGAGTAACAAGTGAGTAGTATAGCCGCAAGGCTTAGGAGCAAACCAGCGTCCGCACGCTGGGACCAACACAGAATTGTATAGCCGACAGGCTTTGGAGCAAACCAGTGACCGCACACTGGTGTAACAAGCGAGCTTGTATAGCCGCAAGGCTAGGAGCAAACCAGCGTCCGCACGCTGGGACAAACACAGATTTGTATAGGTGATAGGCTTTGGAGCAAACCAGTGACCGCACACTGGTGTAACAAGCGAGCTTGTATAGCCGCAAGGCTTAGGAGCAAACCAGCGTCCGCACGCTGGGACCAACACAGATTTGTATAGCTGACAGGCTTTGGAGCAAACCAGTGACCGCACACTGGTGTAACAAGCAAGCTTGTATAGCCGCAAGGCTTAGGAGCAAACCAGCGTCCGCACGCTGGGACCAACACAGATTTGTATAGCTGATAGGCTTTGGAGCAAACCAGTGACCGCACACTGGTGTAACAAGTGAGTTTGTATGGCCGCAAGGCTTAGGAGCAAACCAGCGTCCGCACGCTGGGACCAACACAGATATGTAGAGCTGATAGGCTTTGAAGCAAACCAGTGACCGCACACTGGTGTAACAAGTGAGTTTGTATAACCGCAAGGCTAAGGAGCAAACCAGCGTCCGCACGCTGGGACCGACACAGAATTGTAGCAATGTCACCAACGCGACCAGGCAGAAGGTCGCCAGGATACTGAAGACAGGTGATGAGATGACAGGAACCAGCAACCATCAGTCAGGTCAGGAAACAGCACAGAAGAAGTTCAGCAGTAACTGCAACACCAGAGACTAGGCCGGAACCAGGACTGGAGTAACTCAGCATCCAGGAAACACTGGAACAGTAGAGATCAGGAACCCAGGAACACAGGAGATCAGGAACTCAGGAACACTGGAACAGAGGCCCAGCTATCACTAGCATAGTGATTGCAAGAAGGTCAGAAACAACACGAAAGGGCACTCAAAGGGTGCCCAATCCAGGTTTAAATAGGCAACAAGAGGCGGGCTAACTGCAGACAGCCAATAGAAGCCCCCTACTGGTGACAGACAGGGAACTGCAGCAATCACGGGCACCGTGATAATTGCACCTAAAAAAATTAAGTTTGAGCTGTTATCATTTTTTAATAAAACAACTCTCAGCAGCGGGAGTACCCTTGTTTTACTTGGGGGATAAACCCTACAACATATATTTTTTTACATCTTAAGTATTACTAATCCTTTAAAGATGATTTTATTGTATTTTGGGATGTTTTTTTATTTGGATTTAGGATTTTTTTTTGTGCTTTTTTTTTCTTAAGTGGAAAATTAAGATAATTTGTATTCTTCCTGGTACAACTTGTTACAAACAAACATGCAAATCACTGTTTTTTTTTTGCACAGATTTCCAGATAAGTCTATGGGAAGATGTGTATGTAGAACCAGCGACAGTTATCAAATGCAATGAAATGAGTCTGTGACCTCACTGAATGCAAATATGGAAAACCAGACACTGATAAATGATTCGTAGATTTGCACAAAGGTCAATATTAAAATGAGACATAATCCTAACAAATGGTACATAAGAAGCCGCACATTGTCAGTAAACATGCTGAGTCCACAGCATCGCATGGAAATATCAAGTCAACTGCACTTAGCAGCCTTTAAGAAACACAACACCAGAATTTGTTCTCTAATGGGTTGATCGTCTGGGTAAATGTCAGACAAATCTAAAACTGCAAAAGCAACATTTTTGTCTATAAAAGAAGTTGAACGAGCTGATGAAAATATGGTACCTTGTAAGAAGATTGCTTAGAAAATCCCTTTATGTTTACAGGTGACAAGAGCAGAATAAAGACAGACACACACTGACCCTGTGTCCACTACTCAATTCTCAACAGAGTCCAAGCAGGTTGTATTTGATTGGCCTGTGGTATTTAGTTGACCTTTGCTAGTTAAGTGATTTTTGCTCTGTAGAAAGAGTGATACAACTTAGACACACAGAACCTATAATTTTCATTGTTGGAAGTGGTTATTTGAATCAATGGAGGATCAGCATATGTCCAATCAATTATTGCAATTTATAAAACCTCAGAATGGACCTTTTTCCCCATTCTGACATTGACGAATATTGACTTGAATAGCAATTAACACAACAACAGGATTCTTCTCAAAGTTTCAACCAAACCTTAAGAGACAATGTAAATGAGAAAACAAAGGATGAATAGATTAACCTGAAATAAACTGGTTGTCAGTTCTAGAATATTGAAATATTGTATTTCAGACTCTTATTGGAATTGCTATGGAAACTATTGACACAATAGAGGAAGAACCAATATAAACCAAATTGACTGCTACATTGTGTTATCTTAAAGGGATAGTAATACTTCGTTTTAACTTTATTTTATTTTGTAGGTATTAAAAAAACATGAAGAACGATATAAGTCTTATCTCTCAGACCTTTATGGTTTGAGAGATATTCACAAGCAAAGTTTCCCCTCCCGCCCCTTTTACCTAGTGTAAGTCATCTCTTCTCAGATGTGGAATCCAGTCCATAGACCAGACAGATAACAGAAGGGGACAATCTTCTTCCTATGAGAACAATGAAAGCCCTGCCCCTTTTACCTAGTGTAAGCCATCTCTTCTCAGATGTGGAATGCAGTCCATAGACCAGACAGATAACAGCAGGGGACAATCTTCTTCCTATGAGAACAATGAAATCCCTGCCCCCCTTGACAAGCTTTTCAGGTTTTTTCGTTATCTTAATTGAAGATTGTCCCTCTCTGCAGTCTACCTGGGCACCTCCCTTCTGCTCTGGCTGAGCAGTGTTACATCAGTAAAAGGGGCGGGAGGGGGATACTTTGTTTGTGAATATCTCTTAAACCATAAAGGTTTGGGAGATGAGACTTATATCATTATTCATGTTTTTTTAATGCCTACAAAATAAAATAAAGTTAAAACGAAGTATTACTATCCCTTTAACACAATTGTCTCTAGGGCCATGTGTATTTACACACTAGTCGTGCTACAATGTGTTTTCTTAACACAATTGTCACTAGGGCAACGTGATTTTACACACTAGTCGTGCTACATTGCATTATCTTAACACAGCTGTCACTACACCTAGGGCCATGTGTATTTACAGACTAGTCGTTCCACAGTATCCACTGAAAATGTTGCAGAGAAAACAACGTGCAACAAAAGGGCACATTAAGCAAGTCACCGTGATGAAAAGGGAGACATGAGAATCTCGCCCTGCATCAAAAGTGTGAGATTCTCATGTCGCCTTCTTAAACATCTTAAACCTGCATCCACTAGATCCCGCATACCTTAGTATAACTGCACTATATTTAACCCCAATATCTCCTAGACAGAGGCTCTGACTCCACATGAAACTACTGTTGCGCACAGCACACCACAATACCCATTACACTTGGGGAAGCTACCATGGAAATATGTTACAAAAATGTTAATTACCAAAGTGCTTTGGGGCTGAGTTGACATATCTCACATTCCAGTGAGGCCCATAACCTCTACATTTGTGAGTATAACCCACATCCATCTCACAAACAGAAACTGTGCCTCTGCATGCAGGAGAGACTGACTGAGGGGATGAATGGAAGTCGGAGGCAAACAAAGGGTTAAAGATATGCTAAGGTATGTGGGTTCTCTATGTGTGCAGTGTTGGTGGGTAATGTATTTGATTGGAGGCTTGGTATCTGTATGACGGATGCAGGTTATACTCTCAAATGTAGACGTTATTGGCACTAGACCAGTAGGGTATATCTTTTTTTCTCAGGGCTTGTGACGCTAATAAACCTGAGAGCCAAAAATGATCACTGATTTCTCAAGAACTTGTGACACTAACAATCCTGAGTCACTGACTCCTCAGGGCTTGTGACGCTAATAAGCCTGAGTGAAAAAAATGATAACTGATTCCGCAGGGCTTGTGATGCTAAGAATCCAAAGTACTACACATCATCGTTTCCTCAGGGCTTGGGACAATGTCTAATTCCTACACATCAATGTTTCCTCAGGGCTTGGGCCAATGTCTAATTCCTACACATCAATGTTTCCTCAGGGCTTGGACCTAACAAGTATAAGTCCTACAAATCAATGTTTCATCAGGGCTTAGGCCTAACACAAGTCTAAGTCCTACAACACAAATCAATGTTTGCTCAGGGCTTGTGCCAAACAAGTCTAAGTCCTATAAATCAATGTTTCCTTGGGCCTAACACAAGTCTAAGTTAAATCATCATCTACAAAACACTCTGTCCCGTCAAGTATTAGTCTGCCCCAGTCACAGCTTACGCCAGGGAGTCCCTGTCTTTATCACGTAACATTAAAATTTCTTATTTTATTTATTTATTAACTGTCCCTAAATACCAGGCAACAACCACCAAAAAAAACATTCCCTGTTCAGCTGATTCTTTCCCCACACTCCACCAACACGGGCACCCTCGTGCCCCTTTTATACTATGCCTTTGGGAAATAAAATAACAGTTGCTATGTGTTGCGTGTAAATTCAATGTTCCCATTGATTTCAATTAAATGAGCTACACAAAAAAAGAGAAAAAACTGCACTTTTCATGGGAAATTTTCCATCAAGCGGGAATTTTAATTATTCAGAGATTTTGGTTTGAGGTGAAAATTCTCACCCATCCCTAGTCTCTAGCACCCAGATGGTGACATTTCTATATCATGTTTTACTTCAAGGTTTGTAGCTAACACTACACATTACTTTCCTTCCACTAAAGCTGTGATAATGATAGGCTCTAGTCCTGTTCTTATTGATAATGACAGGCTCTAGTCCTGTTCTTATTGATAATGACAGGCTCTAGTCCTGTTCTTATTGATAATGACAGACTCTAGTCCTGTTCTTATTGATAATGACAGGCTCTAGTCTTGTTCTTATTGATAATGACAGACTCTAGTCCTGCTCTTATTGATAATGACAGACTCTAGTCCTGTTCTTATTGATAATGACAGACTCTAGTCTTGTTCTTATTGATAATGACAGGCTCTAGACCTGTTCTTATTGTTAATGACAGGCTCTAGTCTTGTTCTTATTGATAATGACAGGCTCTAGTCCTGCTCTTATTGATAATGACAGGCTCTAGTCCTGATCTTATTGATAATGACAGGATCTAGTCTTGTTCTTATTGATAATGACAGACTCTAGTCCTGCTCTTATTGATAATGACAGGCTCTAGTCCTGTTCTTATTGATAATGACAGGATCTAGTCCTCTTCTTATTGATAATGACAGACTCTAGTCTTGTTCTTATTGATAATGACAGACTCTAGTCCTGTTCTTATTGATAATGACAGGCTCTAGTCCTGTTCTTATTGATAATGACAGACTCTAGTCCTGATCTTATTGATAATGACAGGCACTAGTCCTGATCTTATTGATAATGACAGGCTCTAGTCCTGTTCTTATTGATAATGACAGGCTCTAGTCCTGTTCTTATTGATAATGACAGACTCTAGTCCTGATCTTATTGATAATGACAGACTCTAGTCTTGTTCTTATTGATAATGACAGACTCTAGTCCTGTTCTTATTGATAATGACAGGCTCTAGTCCTGCTCTTATTGATAATGACAGACTCTAGTCTTGTTCTTATTGTTAATGACAGACTCTAGTCCTGTTCTTATTGATAATGATAGGCTGTAGTCCTGCTCTTATTGATAATGACAGACTCTAGTCCTGTTCTTATTGATAATGACAGGCTCTAGTCCTGCTCTTATTGATAATGACAGACTCTAGTCCTGATCTTATTGATAATGACAGGCTCTAGTCCTGCTCTTATTGATAATGACAGACTCTAGTCCTGTTCTTATTGATAATGACAGACTCTAGTCTTGTTCTTATTGATAATGACAGGCTCTAGTCCTGTTCTTATTCATAATGACAGGCTCTAGTCCTGTTCTTATTGATAATGACAGACTCTAGTCCTGTTCTTATTGATAATGACAGGCTCTAGTCCTGCTCTTATTGATAATGACAGGCTCTAGTCCTGTTCTTATTGATAATGACAGGCTCTAGTCCTGTTCTTATTGATAATGACAGGCTCTAGTCTTGTTCTTATTGATAATGATAGGCTCTAGTCCTGCTCTTATTGATAATGACAGACTCTAGTCTTGTTCTTATTGATAATGATAGGCTCTAGTCTTGTTCTTATTGATAATGATAGGCTCTAGTCTTGTTCTTATTGTTAATGACAGACTCTAGTCCTGTTCTTATTGATAATGACAGGCTCTAGTCTTGTTCTTATTGATAATGACAGGCTCTAGTCCTGAACTTATTGATAATGACAGGCTCTAGTCTTGTTCTTATTGATAATGACAGGCTCTAGTCTTGTTCTTATTGATAATGACAGGCTCTAGTCCTGATCTTATTGATAATGACAGGCTCTAGTCCTGATCTTATTGATAATGACAGGCTCTAGTCTTGTTCTTATTGATAATGACAGGCTCTAGTCTTGTTCTTATTGATAATGACAGGCTCTAGTTCTGTTCTTATTGATAATGACAGACTCTAGTCCTGATCTTATTGATAATGATAGGATCTAGTCTTGTTCTTATTGATAATGACAGGCACTAGTCCTGTTCTTATTGATAATGACAGGCTCTAGTCCTGTTCTTATTGATAATGACAGGCTCTAGTTCTGTTCTTATTGATAATGACAGACTCTAGTCCTGTTCTTATTGATAATGATAGGATCTAGTCTTGTTCTTATTGATAATGACAGACTCTAGTCTTGTTCTTATTGATAATGATAGGCTCTAGTCCTGTTCTTATTGATAATGACAGGCTCTAGTCCTGCTCTTATTGATAATGACAGGCTCTAGTCTTGTTCTTATTGATAATGACAGACTATAGTCCTGTTGTTATTGATAATGACAGGCTCTAGACCTGTTCTTATTGTTAATGACAGGCTCTAGTCTTGTTCTTATTGATAATGACAGGCTCTAGTCCTGCTCTTATTGATAATGACAGACTCTAGTCTTGTTCTTATTGATAATGACAGACTCTAGTCTTGTTCTTATTGATAATGATAGGCTCTAGTCCTGTTCTTATTGATAATGACAGGATCTAGTCCTGGTCTTATTGATAATGACAGGCTCTAGTCCTGCTCTTATTGATAATGACAGGCTCTAGTCCTGATCTTATTGATAATGACAGGCTCTAGTCTTGTTCTTATTGATAATGACAGACTCTAGTCCTGATCTTATTGATAATGACAGGCTCTAGTCTTGTTCTTATTGATAATGATAGACTCTAGTCCTGTTCTTATTGATAATGACAGGCTCTAGTCCTGATCTTATTGATAATGATAGACTCTAGTCCTGTTCTTATTGATACTGACAGGCTGTAGTCCTGCTCTTATTGATAATGACAGGCTGTAGTCCTGCTCTTATTGATAATGACAGACTCTAGTCCTGATCTTATTGATAATGATAGGCACTAGTCCTGATCTTATTGATAATGACAGACTGTAGTCCTGTTCTTATTGATAATGACAGACTCTAGTCTTGTTCTTATTGATAATGACAGGCTCTAGTCCTGATCTTATTGATAATGATAGGCACTAGTCCTGATCTTATTGATAATGACAGACTCTAGACCTGTTCTTATTGATAATGACAGACTCTAGTCCTGTTCTTATTGATAATGACAGGCTCTAGTCTTGTTCTTATTGGTAATGACAGGATCTAGTCTTGTTCTTATTGATAATGATAGGCTCTAGTCCTGATCTTATTGATAATGATAGGCACTAGTCCTGATCTTATTGATAATGACAGACTCTAGACCTGTTCTTATTGATAATGACAGACTCTAGTCCTGTTCTTATTGATAATGACAGGCTCTAGCCTTGTTCTTATTGATAATGACAGACTCTAGTCTTGTTCTTATTGATAATGATAGGCTCTAGTCTTGTTCTTATTGATAATGACAGACTCTAGACCTGTTCTTATTGATAATGACAGACTCTACTCTTGTTCTTATTGATAATGATAGGCTCTAGTCCTGTTCTTATTGATAATGACAGACTCTAGTCCTGTTCTTATTGATAATGACAGACTCTAGTCCTGATCTTATTGATAATGACGGGCTCTAGTCCTGATCTTATTGATAATGACAGACTCTAGACCTGTTCTTATTGATAATGACAGGCTCTAGCCTTGTTCTTATTGATAATGACAGACTCTAGTCCTGATCTTATTGATAATGACAGACTCTAGTCCTGATCTTATTGATAATGACAGACTCTAGTCCTGATCTTATTGATAATGACAGACTCTAGTCCTGCACTTATTGATAATGACAGGCACTAGTCCTGTTCTTATTGATAATGACAGACTCTAGTCCTGTTCTTATTGATAATGACAGGCTCTAGTCCTGTTCTTATTGATAATGACAGACTCTAGTCTTGTTCTTATTGATAATGACAGACTCTAGTCCTGATCTTATTGATAATGACAGACTCTAGTCCTGTTCTTATTGATAATGACAGACTCTAGTCCTGCTCTTATTGATAATGATAGGCTCTAGTCCTGATCTTATTGATAATGACAGGCTCTAGTCCTGTTCTTATTGATAATGACGGGCTCTAGTCCTGTTCTTATTGATAATGATAAATCTGCAGTGTCTCGGTCACGGTTCTCCATTGGGCTGATTTGTGGATGCAGGTCTGGGGAAGATGAGTCAGGTACATGTGTATTTGAAGCGCTAGTGGGAGATCTGCTGTTTTGCCTCAAGCCCTGTATGTGTTTGTCTTGTATCCTGTATTTCTGTTGCACTTCGCTGTCAGAGGGACAAAAATCTAGTTTGTTCTTTTTTTCTTCTTTTCAAAGAAAAAAATCCAACAAATGAATGTGCATATAATGGACTAGATGTTCTCTGTTACCTTACTGAGGTGGTCCTGGGTATGTACCCTTGTCTGGTCTTACCCTTAGTAACCAAAAGGCCAACTGCCCCCCAGGGGGCACATAGATTAACCAACTGCATCTTAGGGGAGAAAGGAAATGTTGTATCGGTTTTCAATGGACTTTTAACCCCTTGAATGCTAGAGAGGCCGCCAATTAATTTGGGGGAATTAATAATTTAAACAGCTGAATTGCTGTTGTTGATGTAGTATACTTGGATTTTGCAAAAAGCCTTTGATACTTTGCTTTACTATGTTAATATGTTACTGTGTTACCATGTTACCATCTACTATGTTACTATGTTTCTGTGTTACTGGGTTACTATGTTACTGTGTTACCATGTTACTGTTTACTATGTTACTGTGTTACTATGTTACCGTTTACTATGTTACTGTGTTACTATGTTAGTATGTTACTATGTAACTGTGATACTATCATACTCTGTTACCTTGTTAGTGTGTTACTGTGTAACTGTGTTACTATAATACTCTGTTACCTTGTTAGTGTGTTACTATGTTACTGTGTTACTATGTTACCATGTTACTGTGTTACTAAATTACTATGTTACTGTGTTACCATATTACTGTGTTACTGTGATACCAAGTTACAATGTTCCTATGTTACTGGGTTACTAAGTTACTATGTTACTGTGTGTTTCTATGTTACTATGTAACCGTGTTACTATGTTACCTTGTTAGTGTGTTACTATGTTACCTTGTTAGTGTGTTACTATCTTACTGTGAATTGTTTCACTTTTCTTTTGAACACAGGACTGTGTGTGTGTGTGCATGTGTACTTGTGTAGGTGTGTGTGTGTATTTTGTGTGTGGTTGTAGGTATGTGATGATATGCATTTTTGTGTATATGTAGGTGTGTGTGTATATATATATATATATATATATATATATATATATATATACACAGGGCTCAAAATTTCCACTCGCCACTAGCCAATGGGGAGTGAAAATTTAGGCCTGGCGAGTAGAAATTCAGCCCTAGTTGGTATGTAATGAGTTGCAGTGGCGAGTAACTTTTCAGGTCTGGCTAGTAGCAAAGGACTTCAACTTTTAAGGCCTGTATAGGTATATATATATATATATATATATATATATATATATATATAGTGCGTAATAATAATAACCAGTATTTATTTATCGCCTTTCTCTCAGTGGGACTCAAAGCGCTTTCAGCGCACGCTCTTGGAATTACCCAAATTGGCAGCTGAAATAATAGATGCTATTATTACTCAATCAATGGTACTCATTTATCCACCTTGGAAGGATGAAGGGCTGAGATGACCCTGTTGGGATTCGAACCTGCAACCTTGTGGTTTGAACAGACTTTGTAGTCAGACCATTTACCACTGAGCTATCTCACCGTAAATGTAGGTGTGTGTATGTAGGTGAATGTGTGTCTGTAGGTGTGTGTGTGTGTGTCTATATAGGTATGTTTGTGTATATGTAGGTGTGTATGTCTATATAGGTGTGTGTGTATGTAGGTGTGTATATGTAGGTGTGTGTGGGTATAGGTGTGTTTGTGTATAAATATGTAGGTGTGTGTGTATATGTGTGTATGTGTACTGTAGATTCTGAGAACTGGATCTACAGAATTGTACTGTGTAGACGCTGGTATCCTCACAGGGCATTACCATTGGTTTAAATGAAAAAGACCTCACAGGACATTACTGGAAGTGGGTAGCAAATGCAAGTATGCCGCCTGCTGTGAATCTGCACAGAGGACTCCGGGGGGGGGGGGGAAGCATGAGGAAAAGCTGGAAGTGACTTGCAGTGGCAGCAGAAATAATTCGTTTTTTTCCCTGTGTATAATAGTCACCCCCCCACACACACTTCACATAAGGAGAAGAGGGGCAAAATTGTGTGTATTAAAAGGTTTCACAGAATATTTTTATGTATAGCACCTCCAGGTGTACTTAGCACTGTACAGTTCACATTTAGTACTAATGGTTGGCAATAATCACACAACACGATCGGTACAGTTAAATGAACACAACCTTTTACTGAATACAAAAAAAAGAAAAAGGAAACAAGGACAGAAATAACCTGAACAGGCTGAAGCCCCGGTAAGTAATGGTTCGAGGTCCTATGGGATAAGCAAAGCCCAGGCTTAGGGAAGGTACCAGAGAGAAGACGGATGAAGCCCAAGGGACTATCAGAGTGGGTAGTCAGACAAAGCCTAGGTCAGGTATCAAAGCGGGTAGTCAGACAATACCAGGATCGAATACCAGAATGGGTAGTCTGCCAAAGCCTAAGTCAGGTATCAGAGCGGGTAGTCAGCCAAAGCCAAGGTCAAATATCAGAGCGGGTAGTCAGACAATGTCACAACACTGAACCACAAGAGTGAAGCCAAGCCAAGGGTCATAAATGGAAACCAGAGCCCAGGAAATAGTCCTGCACTGGAACACCACGTAAGGGCTCTCGCGAGATGCAGCGGAATGCAGAAGAGGCCCTGATGACGCCTCTGCAAGGTACCATTGTAAAAGATAAGTGCTATATTTATACAGACAATATCGTAAGGGGTACACCGGGTATTCCTACATTAGGATAGGAGGTCCCTGTCCCTTAGCTCTTATAATATACATATAGGATGGTGACCTCCAGACACAATCAGGTAGAGGAGGAAGTGTGTGTTTGTGTCACCCCCCCCCATTAGCACATTCTCCCGTACATTCTTCTCTCATCATCATCTCTTCCTCCTCACTTCTCTCTACTGTTCTCCTGTCTCTGTCTGTGTAATTCTTTATCTAATGTACAAAGACATAAAATTTACCATGATCAGCCTTATAATATACAGATAGGATGGTGACCTCTAAACACAATCAGGTAGAGGAGGAAGTGTGTGTGTTTGTGTCACCCCCCCGTCGTTACATTTCCCCGTAGCGCTTTGTTTCTACTCTGTGATTCCTTCTCTCTTCATTGTCTCCTCCTCATTTCTCTCTACTGTAATTCTATATATAATGTTCAAAGAGATAAGACTTTACCTTGATAAGCCTTATAAGAGGAGACTACAGACCTCCACGTCATATCCCAGGCCTTTCTGTATAATAGGGTTAATTCCTCCTGTGATACTAGACAGTGACAGTTGACCCCAATTTAGTAAGCTAATCTCATTGCTAATCATACTGCTGACTCCTCATTTTCACGGGTCAGAAGTTAATAGGACGAATCAGTAAAAGTAAAATCCAGTCGGACACAAGGTTCTCGCTCACCTTTACTGACGAGATTTGTGTGTAAATTGCAGGAATCTGTAAGACGGTTTCATTTGCATGTTTGTAGTGATATAAAAAGCAATTACTCTGCATTAGAAAATAATTGATTTCTATAAGGTAGATTAACCCCCTTGGGTGCCAATGTGTCCTCTGTTGTTTCCATTGCACTGCACAGGGAATGCCCCCAGCATCCAGTGGGTGAAGCGGTGACATTTACTGCTGGTGGGAGGCAGCTCCAGATTCTGTACACTTTGCTGTGAGATTGTTTTACTTGTTCTCACAATTTCTTCAATGCAACAGAGATCTCAGGTGCCACTGGGCAGATGTAGAAAGAGCCGGCGTCATTCTGTATGCCAGCGGCACCAGAGGTGACACGGAAAGCGCTCCATTTACTTAAATGAGTTTTTAAAATTATTTGAATGCTAAGCAGCTGTTACGGTTCAGTACACTCAGACACGGTAGATGTTGGTAAAAACACACTTTTTTTAAGACACACAAGGAATGAAGTAATCCTCACGGGTCCAGAAACGACAGTAAAAACTGACACAGGACAGGTTACAAGCAATTTAACCCACACGGGTCCAGTATGTAATATACACACAATAATGACACAGGTCAGGTTAATGAATTTGATACAGTGTATGAATGTCCATGGTAACCAGTGAAGCAACTGGTAGTATGCGTAACGAAGGCCCAATGTCGTCTATAGGCAAGGCGAGGTAACAATGACAGGACTGCAACCACAGGCACTGGACTCCTGTAAGAGGAGGCAATGGTGGATGCCCACCAACGATACACAGGCTGGTCAGAGCTCGTGCCTAAACGGAGGCCCTACCAGAGCAGCCCAACAACATGTGCACTTACTACCTTAAAGGGATGATGTGCGATAGTATAAATGGATGGCAACCGGAAGCGCACAACGGAACCAAATGGAGACTAATCGCACACTGAAACGGAGTGCAACAAAACCCAGTGTGGTAGTAGTAAAATGAGGTCCTTCCCCCGAAGGGGTTAATAGCACTATGGTCTGGATAACGGCAACCACCGGAGGCGCACAACTGAACCACAAAGACCAAGCGAGTGCAACACGGTGTGGAGGCACAATGAGGCTCTTGACCACTGGCAGAGTATACTGGCAACCGGAATAACGGAATACAAGGAGGCCCAGTAAGCTGTAACGGTGCCAGACAGACAGCAGCAGGAACAGTTCGGGGGAGCCCAACTGGGCACAGCAGAAGCAGGAACCACCGCTAAGTCGAGTCGGTACACAGTGCAGGAACATCAGCCAAGCCGGGTCGGTACACGAAGCCAGATCCTCAGACGTGCCGGGTCGGTACACAGAGCTGGGTCGTCAATCTCACTGGTTCAGTACACGGCCGTTAGCCAGGTCGGGTCAGAACAGGAAGCAGGAACGTCAGCCAATCCGAAACGGTACACGGTATCAGGAACAAGACAATGGCGTGGTCAGGCAGTCCGGGGTCATACACTGGATCAGAACAACAACTAGCGCCAGGCTTCAGGTACACCACGAAAGGGCACTAGCAGAGTGACAGCCCAGGGTATAAAAAGGCTGTCACTAGGAGGAGCAGTACAGAGCAACCAATAGGAAAGCAGTATCAGTGAGATGGACAGACTGTCGCCCAGATCACGGGCGCCGTGATAGCAGCACTCCAACATATTGCAAATCAATACAGTGGAGGCCTCTCTAGCGTTCAATGGGTTGACAGGCCCATTTAAATCAATGGGAATTTTGGACATTTCCATTAGTCCCAGGACTGCATCTGTTTTCTTTAGGGGTCATCCCACCCCTAATGACCCCACGAACCCCCCGATTTTATTAGAATCTGATTCTTCTCTCATTAGAACAACTGGGCAAGAGCAATTCAGGGAATAATTCTACATTTCCACTGATTTAAGTCCACTGAGTGCAGAGAGGTCTCCAATTGGTCACCAGAAGAAGGGCCCAACTAAAACATTTAACTTAAAAATTGTAATTTTAAAGATGTTATTTTCAATGACAAAATACAGAAAAAAGATGTAATTAGTTGAGAAGGGTTTTCAATACATATACTAATACTGATCAATGTGCAGGCTAATAAATGCAACAGGAACACATTTAGACCAATGTTGTTTAACATTAAAGTTCACACGGAAATGGGGAGGAAGAAGCTTTAAAGTTGCTTACAAGGGCTTGGAAGAAGTATCTCTGTCTTCCTCGCTCTCTGTATATATAATTTTCTCTCTCTGTATCTCCGCCTCTCTCCCTTTCTGTGAAACTCTCTTTTTCTCTGTATTGCTCTCTAATTCTCTCTCTATCTGTGTATATCTGCCTCTGTATGTCTCTCTGTGTCTTTCTCCTTCTCTCTCTTTCTTTGTCTTTCTCCCTCTATTTATGTCTCTCTCTCTCTCTCCATCCATCAATCTGCTACTCTCTCTTTCTGTTTATCTCTGTCTTTCTCCCTCCATCTCTCTGTATCTCTCTCGCACTCCATCTCTGTGTTCCTTTCTTCTTAATATCTGAAGTTAAACAAAGAAAGACCCCACTAATGTTTAGTGATTAGTCTAGTCTCATGTTACAGTTCCTAATGAGGAGTTTCTCAGGCCAGGTTTCATGACGTTGCGATAAGTGACATATCTAATACTCTGCTCATCACCAGCTCTTGGTGTGTTCATTGATGAATTCCTTCATCTTCAGTATGGTGTACAGTAGAATTGTGCACGGCAAAATTTTTCAGTAAAATTCGATTTTGGACAAATTTTTTTTTCAATTCAGAGGATCCGGATTTCGGACTGGACCTTCGACTCGGACGAAATTCAGCAATACTCCGAATTATTTGGCCGATTTAAAAAGAAAATGTGAAATATTCAATAAAAAATTAAAATGAAACAAATAAAAATTTAAAAATACATTAAAACTAAATTAACAATATTAAATCTCTAATGTGACAGGAAGGGGTATTTTATGCACCCCTACACACTTATTAACACTTAATAGGGCAAGTATGGGGTGAGTGGCAGCGATGTAACATAGCTGTGTGATACAAATGAATATACAACAAACACACAAAATAAACCCCTGCGCTCACTCCCAGTCCTCCTGGGCAGCATCAATGTCTATAGTATACATCAGCCCAAAATACATAGTACAAAAAGAGTCACCTGCGCTCTGTCGTAAATCCCTATGCACATGTACATAATTGGAGGCTTTTAGTTTCACTCCAATGGCCGTTTGAATGTAAACTCACCTGCTGCGCCAAGGCAAGTCTCATAGGCGAGTCCATCAGGACAATTACATTATTTTGAATGACTTTTCTTAAGCTGCACCCATTATATAACACAGTATTACGGTGTTCTTTCATTTTGTAATTTTTAAATTTTTTTAATAATAAATGAGAATTTATATATGTATATGTCACATCAAATTAAAGCCCTTTCTGCCCTTTAAAAAAAATGGTATATAATATGTGTTTGTGCAATAAACGAGAAAGATAGGAATTATGGTTGAACACACACATAGCAAAAATGCCAAAACTGCTTGTGTCCTTATGTGGTTATATCTGCACTTTGTATGAACTGTAAAGCGCCTGTTTTACCACATCTATTTTTAGCAGCATGTAGCAACATTGTAATAGTTTCAGGCGGGAAAACGCCATCCGAATTTCCAAAATTTACACTGAAATTTCTGACTAGGTCCATTTCGGATTCTTACTTATACTGATGTAACACTGCTCACCTCAGAGCAGCAAGACTGTCCGGATGGATCACAGAGAGGGACGATCTTCAGTGACCATAAGGAAAAACCTGAAAATCCTGTCAAGGGGGGCAGGGTGTTCCTTATGATCACAGTAAGAAGATTGTCCCTTGCTGTGATCTGTCGGTCAAGAGACCAGATTCCACATCTGAGAGGAGGTGGCTTACACTAGGTAAAAGGGGCGGGAGGGGGATACTTTATCATTCAATTACTCTTGTACTACAACTCTAACAGTATTGACATAACACTCTCCATGGCCCAATTACTATGAAGATTAATTGGAGATGATTTTATTGTGAAATATTACTATCCCTTTAAATCAGTGAGTGGACTGAATTACTCTTGGGCTAGATACAATTCTGTGCTACAGACAGGGCCGGACTCATCATAAGGCAGAGTAGGCATCTGCCTACAGACACACCCCACAGAGGGGCGCCTGTCATTGGGACCCGGATTTTTTTTTGTTTTCTTTTTAAATTAGCCTCGCCGTGTGCACTAACCCTCACTGCTGAGCTCCCTCGTCGGCTCTTTAGCAATGCAGAGCACTGGGAGATGACATCATCTCCATGACATCATGTCCCAACGCTCTGCATTACTGTAGAGAAGACCAAGCAGGAGCAACAGCAGCTACAGGTCTGTGCAGAAGGAGGCACAGACCATTCCTCTCCAGGGTAGGAAACGAACACAGGGGGCAATATGGAGCTGCTGGGGGCACTGTGGAGATGATGGGAGCACTGTGAGGGCAATATGGAGATGATGGGGCAATGTGAGGGCAATATGGAGATGATGGGGCAATGTGGGGGCAATGTGGAGATGATGGGGGCAATATGGAAATGATGGGGGCAATGTG
Source organism: Rhinophrynus dorsalis (assembly GCA_037306005.1). NCBI lineage: Eukaryota > Metazoa > Chordata > Amphibia > Anura > Rhinophrynidae > Rhinophrynus > Rhinophrynus dorsalis. Next base: position 128,393,947 of record CM074728.1, read on the forward strand.
GAGATGATGGGGGCAATATGGAAATGATGGGGGCAATATGGAAATGATGGGGGCAATGTGGAGATGATGGGGGTCAATGTGAGGGCAAAATGGAGATGATAGGGGCAATGTGGAGATGATGGGGGCAATATGAGGGCAAAATGGAGATGATGGGGCAAAGTGGAGATGATTGGGCAATGTGAAGGCAATATGGTGATGATGGGGGCAATAAGGAGATGATCATGGGGGCAATGTGAAGGCAATATGGAGATGATGGGGGCAATGTGAGGGGTATTATGGAGATGATGGGGCAATGTGAGGGGCATTATGGAGATGATGAGGGGCAATGTGGAGGTTAGGAGAATTGTGGAGGTGTCCAGTGGAGATGGTCAATGTTGGGGGGGTGGACTTCAGATTTCTGTGCCTACAGGCTCCTGAGATGTAAATCCGGCCCTGGCTTCAGAATAAACAAGCTTGAAACTTTTTAAATAGTTAGAAACATGGGCTTACTAGAAGGGATAATTAGGTCTTATCTGACATCAACTTCTACATACAAGTAAAGAGCGGGTACTTGTGGATCTTAACTAGATATTTATTAGTTTAAAAAAACATATATTTTGTTGTTCTGGGGGTCTATGTCCCAATGACTGAGTTCCCTCCGGAGCCTGTGATGAAGTGTTAGAAATAAACTGTGTATAGTGGTTGAGGAGTGACTCCCCCTATATCCATATGTGGTTCTTTGTATGTAAGTGTCCAGTGATCAATAAAGAGTGATTTCTTATTAAGTGGCCTTCATCTATTATCTGGAATGTTTATGTGATTATCCTACGGTTTCCTTCTGAGTTTACACACCACCATTTGGTACAAATTACCATAGAACAGGGATCCTTTAATCAGCTGTATTTGGCCTGAAGGACAAGGAACCAATTTCATTTCATCTTTTTGTAATGCTTCGTTATAAAATTAGGCAAACAGCGCTGCAAACATTGTTTCAAAGTCACAAAAAAAGATTATTCCAAAACTGAGTCACCAACTTCCACACCAACAGGCTAGTGTAGGCGCTTACTGTCACTGCAGGTTCTCCAATTCCAAGTACAAGTAGCAATCGAAAGTATGTGACGGCACTCAAACGAACAAAGAGCATTCAAGTGTTATCTTGACAAAAATATAAACTTTTATTGCTGCATTAAAACTCACAAAGTTACCACAATGTTGCCAGAGGTGTGACACATAGTTGCAACAAGACTCCAACTGGAAGTCTTACGCGTTTCGCGTTTACCCACAGAGTTTAATCATAGACATAATCCCAAGTAAAAGAACACTGAATTATATGCAAATTTAGAAATCAAGTTGATTGGAAATACATGTTGCCTTAAAGGGACAAAAAACAATCAAATGAATAAGAGACTAAACAAAAGATTGGTTTAACCCCATAAAGACAATCTGTCTATAACAATGACTACACAAAACACCAAATACATGAAGAAAAACTACAACTAAAAATAATACAGTGAAATAAGGACACATCTGAATGATTCGTTATAAAGTTCACTCCCTACTGGACCAAATACTGATGATTTGTTAAATAAATATCATTTAGTTAAAATCGATGAGTGCCATTTCCTTTGCTGTCATGAATTTAGTGGCGTAGCAACCAGAATGCTTAAACTGAAATGCTGGACGTTGGCGCATTTTATATAAATATATACCTGAGATACATTCGGCCTTTTGTACCATGTAAAGGTGAAAACACTTATTTCAGTCTGCAGAAAGGTAACTCAGTGACCCCCCCATAGTAAGTTTCCTGTCTAGCTACAGACTTTCCGTGCTCAGCTGATGTCTATTCTCTCTGTGCGGGAATCGAATTCTTCCTTACGGTAGTAGTTATTACTGCATCTCCCACAAGCACTGGGCTGACAACTACTGAAATCTAAACATGAAGCGATATGAAAATAATCCAGGTCTTTATATATATTTATTTACACATTTACAGGAGAAATCACTGGCTCTAGTGCTCATATATACACTCTGTGGCATTTACTGAGTTCAGTGTTAATCTCAGTATTATGTCGTATACTAGAAAACTATTTATATTGCTATCAGGAGACTACAATCGTTTGCTAGATATTATATTTGCAACATGGTAGGTGATGTTAAAATAAAAACAATGATGCACTATAAAAAGGACAAAATAGTTATCAAATAACTAATTATTGAATCATCTCGTCATATATTTATTTGTTTTAATTAATGTATTGTTCATAATAAAACTTTAAATCTCTTTCAAAAGGGCAATAAAGGTCAGGGCAAGGTTCTATATAAATGTAGAAAATGATCTGTCAGTCATCAAGTTCCCATTATTTAATAGTCTGCCATTTTCTCTCTGTTCCCCCTGAAGATCATGGAGATCTCTGGATGGAGTAGAAAATGGCAGAGTTTTAAGTTCTCAAAAAATATTGTGTTAAAGTGTTTACAGATTGATCCGGTCCACATGGGGGGGGGTGTCTTGGAGCACTTGAAATTTTAATTCAACATCTACCTTAAAGGAGCAGTAAATTTTTTTTTATGAAAAACTATATATTGTAGGGATTTTCCTATTGAGTAAAATAAGGGTACTCCCACTGCCGAGAGATTTATATTTCCAGAGTTATTACAGTTTAAACCCATGTTTAAATTAGCCGTGCCCTCTAGTGGTCAAATTCTAATTAGATTTCCTGTTAGATTCTAATGGAGAGGAAAGTCAGAAAAGTCAGAGACATACAGTTCTCCATAGAATGTGATAGAAACTGCTGAGTCACTTCCTGTCAGTTAGAACTATCAGGAAGTAAACACAGTAAATTCACTTCCTGATTATTTAAACTGCTATAATTTTTGAATAAAACATCAGACAGCGATGGGAGTGACCTTGTTTTATTCAGCAGGACATGCTCTATAAAATATGTGTTTTTATAAAAAAAAGTTTAATGTGAATATGGACCATTCTTTTTAGACTTTAGTGTTTACTATATGGAAACTCTATTTCCATAACGTCTAACTATGGACCCTTACTGCCAGTTTTAGTGGTGCTGGCAGATTTATTAGAATGATTCAGGAATGGTCACCATTATATTTTAGCAGATCAGGATATAATGAGAAATCAGGGATAAAGGGAGTGAACTATATCAGGATATAATGAGAAAAGTGAGTGAACTAGATCGGGATATAATGGGAAATCAGGGATAAAGGGAGTGAACTAGATTGGGATATAATGAGAAATCAGAGTATAAGGGAGTGAACTAGATCAAGATATCATGAGAAATCATGGATAAAGGGAGTGAACTAGACTGGGATATAATGAGAAATCAGGGATAAAGGGACTGAACTAGATTGGGATATATTGAGAAATCGGGAATAAAGGCACTGAACTAGAACAGGATATAATGAGAAATCAGGGATAAAGGGACTGAATTCTATTGGGATATAATGATGAATCGGGGATAAAGGAACTGAACTAGATCGGGATATAATGAGGAATCAGGGATAAAGGGGGAGAACTAGATCAGGATATGGTGTTGTCTTCCATAAGAGGTGGATAACATGTCTTCCATAGAATGTGGATAACGTGTCTTCCATAGGACGAGAGTAACGTGTCTTCCATAGGACGTGGGTAACGTTTCTTCATAGGACATGGGCAATGTGTTGTCCACAGGAAGTGGGTAACGTCTCTTCCATAGGACGTTGGTAACGTCTCTTCCATAGGAATTGAGTAATGTGTCTTCCACAGAACGTGGGTAACGTCTCTTCCATAGGAATTGGGTAACGTATCTTCCATAGGACGTGGGTAAAGTCTCTTCCATAGGACTTGGGTAACTTGTCTTCCATATGACGTGGATAAAGTGTCTTCCATAGGACGTGGGTAACGTCTCTTCCATAGGAAGTGGGTAAAGTGTCTTTCATAGGATGTTGGTAACGTGTCTTCCATAGGATGTGGGTAACGTGTCTTCCATAGGACGTTGGTAACATATCTTCCATAGGACGTAGGTAACGTCTCTTCCATAGGAACTGAGTAACGTGTCTTTCATAGGATGTGGGTAACGTATCTTCCATAGGACATGGGTAACGTGTCTTCTGTAGGACGTGGGTAACGTCTCCTCCATAGGACGTGGGTAACGTCTCTTCCATAAGACATGGGTAACATCTCTTTCATAAGATGTGGGTAATGTGTCGTCCATAGGATGTGGGTAACGTGTCTTCCATAGGGTGTGGGTAACGTTTCTTCCATAGGACTTGGGTAACGTGTCTTCCATAGGACATGGGTAACGTGTCTTCCATAGGACATGAGCAACGTGTCTTCCATAGGACATGGGTAATGTCTCTTCCATAGGACGTGGGTAACATCTCTTCCATGGGACGTAGGTAACGTGTCTTCCAAAAGACATGGGCAACGTGTCTTTCATAGGACGTGGGTAACGTCTCTTCCAAAAGATGTGGGTAACATGTCTTCCATAGGACTTGGGTAATGAGTCTTCCATAGGACGTGGGTAACATATCTTCCATAGGACATGGGTAACGTGTCTTCCATAGGACATGGGCAACGTGTCTTCCATAGGACATGGGTAACGTCTCTTCCATAGGAACTGAGTAACGTGTCTTTCATAGTATGTGGGTAACGTATCTTCCATAGGTCATGGGTAACGTCTCCTCCATAGGATGTGGGTAACGTCTCTTCAATAAGACATGGGTTACGTCTCTTTCATAAGATGTGGGTAACGTGCCATCCATAGGATGTGGGTAATGTGTTTTCCACAGGACATGTGTAACATGTCTTCCATCAGACATGGGTATTGTGTCTTCTGTAGGACGTAAGTAACATGTCTTCCATAGGACGTGAGTAACGTTTCTTCCATAGGACTTGGGTAACATATCTTCCATAGGACATGGGTAACGTGTCTTCCATAGGACATGGGCAACGTGTCTTCCATCGGACATGGCTAATGTCTCTTCCATAGGACATGGGTAACATCTCTTCCATGGGACGTAGGTAACGTGTCTTCCAAAAGACATGGGCAACGTGTCTTCCACAGGACGTGGGTAATGTCTCTTCCATAAGATGTGGGTAACATGTCTTCCATAGGACTTGGGTAATGAATCTTCCATAGGACGTGGGTAACGTCTCTTCCATAAGATGTGGGTAACGTGTCTTCCATAGGACGTGGGTAACGTGTCTTCCATAGGATGTGGGTAACATGTCTTCCATAGGACATGGGCAACATGTCTTCCATAGGATGTGTGTAACATGTCTTCCATAGGACGTGGGTAACATGTCTTCCATAGGACATGGGTAACGTGTCTTCCATAGGATGCGGGTAACATGTCTTCCATAGGACATGGGCAACGTGTCTTCCATAGGATGTGTGTAACATGTCTTCCATAGGACGTGGGTAACGTGTCTTCCATAGGATGCGGGTAATGTGACTTCTAACGGATGTGGGTAATGTGTTTTCCACAGAACATGTGTAACAAGTCTTCAATCGGATATGGGCAAAGTGTCTTCCATAGGATGTGTGTAACGTGTCTTCCATAGGACGTGAGTAAAGTGTCTTCCATAGGAATTGGGTAATGTGACTTTCATAGGATGTGGGTAATGTGTTTTCCACAGGACATGTGTAACATGTCTTCCGTCGGACATGGGTAATGTGTCTTCTATAGGACGTAAGTAACATGTCTTCCATAGGACGTGGGTAACATGTCTTCCATAGGACGTGGGTAACGTGTCTTCCATAGGACATGGGTAACGTGTCTTCCATAGGATGTGGGTAACGTGTCTTCCATAGGACATGGGTAACGTGTCTTCCATAGGATGTGGGTAACGTCTCTACCATAAGACATGGGTAACGTGTCTTCCATAGGACGTGGGCAACGTGTCTTCCACAGGATGTGGGGAACATGTCTTCCATAGGACATGGGCAACGTGTCTTCCATAGGATGTGGGTAACGTCTCTACCATAAGACTTGGGTAACGTGTCTTCCATAGGACGTGGGCAACGTGTCTTCCATAGGATGTGGGTAATGTGTTTTCCACAGGACATGTGTAGCATGTCTTCCATCGTACATGGGCAAAGTGTCTTCCATAGGATGTGTGTGACGTGTCTTCCATAGGACATGGGTAACGTGTCTTCTATAGGATGTGGGTAATGTGTTTTCCACAGGACATGTGTAACATGTCTTCCATCAGACATGGGTAATGTGTCTTCTGTAGGACATAAGTAACATGTCTTCCATAGGACGTGAGTAACGTGTCTTCCATAGGAAGTGGGTAATGTCTTCCACAGGACGTGAGTAAGGTATCTTCCACAGGACATGGGTAACATCTTCCACATGATGGGAGTAACCTGTTTTATATAAGATGGGAGTTCCAATGCTTTGCTCAGAGATGCATTGAGACATCACTAGCATTCACGAGGTTAAACCCTCCTCAAAATTAGTGGGAGTTTGTAGAATTTTCCTTCCTACCCTGTGATGTGTATACATACATATATATATATATATATATATATATATATATATATAATGTAAAGTTTTATCCTGCTGAGGAAGACAAGGATAATCCAAAAGCTGAGTGGTTTCATTTAAAAGTTACTGCAATTCAAACTTGCCTTTTTTGGGTGTAGTACCATCATGGCCTGGAATATTATGGCAGCGCCGTTTCTACAGCTTCTGTTGTGAGATCTTGTCAGCTGAACATAAACCACAGCGCCACTGTAACATTTCAGGAGATAGAAGTATTGCACCCGAAAGATTCAAGTGTGAGCTGCAATCACCGCTCAGCAGTGGGAGGACCTTGTTTTACCAGGATAAATAATTCAGTATATGCGTTCCCATTCCCTTTTATTTGTACATTTGGCCCATAGGGTGATACATTATTCAGAATGCTAATATTAACTCCTTTTAACCATTTGAGTGCCAGAGGGGTAAGCAATGCATTGTTGCATACCCCTCTAACACTCAAAGGGCTAAGTAGAGATTTAATGAGCTTATTTAGGTGAAAACACATAATTCCTACATTTAAACACAAATGGTAACCCTTTATTGCCCATGTAGTCACATGTTCTTTAGTGTGGGCAATTCTGTACAACATCCCCATTTGAACTAATGGAAATTTGTATTTATTTTTTATTGGTCTTGTCTGATGCAATTCAATTAACTACAAAATGCCCCCCTTTCCTTTGTGCATACATCCCCATGCAACATGTCATTTACATAATACACAACCGGTACAGCCGTGTGATAACACATTAACCCCTTGAAGAAAAACATTACACAAGCCTCTTGTCATTAATGTGTTAACTGGGTGCTTTTCTGCAGCTCACAATACTGAAAATAGTTTTTATTTATTTTATTTGAATGTGAAATAAAATAAAATCCCACAACCTATCAACCACAAATAAAAAATACAATATAGAGACATGATATTTACAACGTGTCAAGGTCAACCACCAAGGGGGCTTTCAGGGGGTGACAAGGTTAAAATAATGAAAAACATTTTTCACTGCCTTATTCAATAAAGAGGAGTGATTTATGGCCCCTCGGTCCAGCAGTGGATCAGTCCTGTTGAATTACACTTCTTAGCTTTACCTTGAATGTAAACAGTTTTCATTATTTTCATAGTAGCGTATTTGCAAGGTGCCGGTATAGATATATATATCATGATGCTGTACAAGTCAGGGAATTAGTTACACGGGGTGCACGGTGGAGTGGGGAGCTCTTGTTTACAGGAGTCAAGTGTAAATGTACATTAACATTGTGTCACGTTATTCGCTAATATGGGAGGTTTAAAGCCTTTTGAGATCTCGGACAAAATTGTGAACAGAGGCCCCTGAATATATGAATACATTAATTGTCCCTTTAACTTTTTTGGTTTCTTTTCACAGGTCAATTAACCCTTTACAGACCAGTGGGACATGCAGGAGCAATGAGCTGCACATCTCACTGCTGTTTAAGGGGTTAATATCTGTGCACCCAGGACAGATTTCCCATTCTCATTATTGGATTAAATGGGACATCTGAACATGCGAGGTGAGGCCCCTGGTTAACCCTGTGTAGCCCACTTTAGCAGGACTCCAGGACTCCTAAATGGAGGTTTTCTTGGTAAGTCTCCTGTAGGAGGATCCAGTGACAGCATCATATCTTACTCCATGGACATGTCATCCAATTAGAGACTAATTAGGGAAAACCACGGTATTTAGAACTGATTCACAGTGACCAGTAGGATTTCAGACCAAGATTAAGGCAATTGAGGGCAATCGGAGGTAAGTGATTATTATTAGGTATGTACACAGTAAGGTAAGTGGTTATAATTAGGTTTATATACAGTAAGATAAGTGATTATTATTAGGACTGTACTCAGTAAGGTAAGTGATTATTATTAGGTATGTACACAGTAAAGTAAGTGATTATTATTAGGTATGTACACAGTAATGTAAGTGATTATTATTATTAGGTATATACACAGTAAGGTAAGTGATTATAATTAGGTTTATATACAGTAAGGTAAGTGGTTATTAATAGGTATGTACACAGTAAGGTAAGTGGTTATTATTAGGTTTATATACAGTAAGATAAGTGATTATTATTAGGACTGTACTCAGTAAGGTAAGTGATTATTATTAGGTATGTACACAGTAAGGTAAGTGATTATTATTAGGTATGTACACAGTAAAGTAAGTGATAATTATTAGGTATGTACACAGTAAAGTAAGTGATTATTATTATTAGGTATATACACAGTAAGGTAAGTGATTATAATTAGGTTTATATACAGTAAGGTAAGTGGTTATTAATAGGTATATACACAGTAAGGTAAGTGATTATAATTAGGTTTATATACAGTAAGGTAAGTGGTTATTAATAGGTATGTACTCAGTAAGGTAAGTGGTTATTATTAGGTTTGTATACAGTAAGGTAAGTGATTATTATTAGGTATGTACACAGTAAGGTAAGTGATTATTATTAGGACTGTACTCAGTAAGGTAAGTGATTATTATTAGGTATGTACACAGTAAGGTAAGTGGTTATTATTCGGTATGTACACAGTAAGGAAAGTGATTATTACTAGGCATGTACACAGTAAGATAAGTGATTATTATTAGGTATGTACACAGTAAGGTAAGTGATAATTATTAGGTATGTACAAAGTAAGGTAAGCGATTATTATTAGGTATGTACACAGTCAGGTAAGTGGTTATTATTCGGTATGTACACAGTAAGGTAAGTGATTATTACTAGGCATGTACACAGTAAGATAAGTGATTATTATTAGGTATGTACACAGTAAGGTAAGTGATAATTATTAGGTATGTACAAAGTAAGGTAAGTGATTATTATTAGGTATGTATACAGTACGGTAAGTGATTATTATTAGGTATGTACACAGTCAGGTAAGTGGTTATTATTCGGTATGTACACAGTAAGGTAAGTGATTATTACTAGGCATGTACACAGTAAGATAAGTGATTATTATTAGGTATGTATACAGTAAGGTAAGTGATTATTATTAGGTATGTACACAGTAAGGTAAGTGATAATTATTAGGTATGTACAAAGTAAGGTAAGTGATTATTATTAGGTATGTATGCAGTACGGTAAGTGATTATTATTAGGTCTGTACACATTAAGGTAAGTGATAATTATTAGGTATGTACACAGTAAGGTAAGTGATTATTATTAAGACTGTACACAGTAAGGTAAGTAGTTATTACAAGATATCTACACAGTCAGGTAAGTGATTATTATTAAGACTGTACTCAGTAAGGTAAGTGGTTATTATTAGGTATGTACACAGTCAGGTAAGTGATTATTATTAGGTGTATATACACAGTAAGGTAAGTGATTATTATTAGGTATGTACAGAGTAAGGTAAGTGATTATTATAAGGTATGTACACAGTAAGGTAAGTGGTTATTATTCGGTATATACACAGAAAGGTAAGTGATTATTATTAGGTATATACACAGTAAGGTAAGTGGTTATTATTCGGTATATACAAAGTAAGGTAAGTGATTATTATTAGGTATATACACAGTAAGGTAGGTGGTTATTATTAGGACTGTACTCAGTAAGGTAAGTGATTATTATTAGGTATATACACAGTAAGGTAGGTGGTTATTATTAGGACTGTACTCAGTAAGGTAAGTGATTATTATTAGGTATGTACACAGTAAGGTAAGTGGTTATTACTAGGTATGTACACAGTAAGGTAAGTGATTATTATTAGGTATGTACACAGTAAGGTAAGTGATAATTATTAGGTATGTATACAGTAAGGTAAGTGATAATTATTAGGTATTTACACAGTAAGGTAAGTGATTATTCTTAGGTATGTACACAGTAAGGTAAGTGGTTATTATTAGGTTTGTATACAGTAAGGTAAGTGATTATTATTAGGTATGTACACAGTAAGGTAAGTGATTATTATTAGGACTGTACTCAGTAAGGTAAGTGATTATTATTAGGTATGTACACAGTAAGGTAAGTGGTTATTATTCGGTATGTACACAGTAAGGTAAGTGATTATTACTAGGCATGTACACAGTAAGATAAGTGATTATTATTAGGTATGTAAACAGTAAGGTAAGTGATAATTATTAGGTATGTACAAAGTAAGGTAAGTGATTATTATTAGGTATGTATACAGTACGGTAAGTGATTATTATTAGGTATGTACACAGTAAGGTAAGTGATTATTATTAGGTCTGTACACATTAAGGTAAGTGATAATTATTAGGTATGTACACAGTAAGGTAAGTGATTATTATTAAGACTGTACACAGTAAGGTAAGTAGTTATTACAAGATATCTACACAGTCAGGTAAGTGATTATTATTAGGACTGTACTCAGTAAGGTAAGTGGTTATTATTAGGTATGTACACAGTCAGGTAAGTGATTATTATTAGGTATGTACAGAGTAAGGTAAGTGATAATTATTAGGTATGTACACAGTAAGGTAAGTGATTATTCTTAGGTATGTACACAGTAAGGTAAGTGGTTATTATTAGGTTTGTATACAGTAAGGTAAGTGATTATTATTAGGTATGTACACAGTAAGGTAAGTGATTATTATTAGGACTGTACTCAGTAAGGTAAGTGATTATTATTAGGTATGTACACAGTAAGGTAGGTGGTTATTATTAGGTATGTACACAGTAAGGTAAGTGATTATTATTAGGTATGTACACAGAAAGGTGATTATTATTAGGTATGTACACAGTAAGGTAAGTGATAATTATTAGGTATGTATACAGTAAGGTAAGTGATAATTATTAGGTATGTACACAGTAAGGTAAGTGATTATTCTTAGGTATGTACACAGTAAGGTAAGTGATTATTATTAGGTATGTACACAGTAAGGTAAGTGATTATTATTAGGTATGTACACAGTACGGTAAGTGATTATTATTAGGTATGTACACAGTAAGGTAAGTGATTATTATTAAGACTGTACACAGTAAGGTAAGTAGTTATTACTAGATATCTACACAGTCAGGTAAGTGATTATTATTAGGTATGTACTCAGTAAGGTAAGTGGTTATTATTAGGTATGTACACAGTCAGGTAAGTGATAATTATTAGGTATATACACAGCAAGGTAAGTGATTATTATTAGGTATGTACAGAGTAAGGTAAGTGATTATTATTAGGTATGTACACAGTAAGGTAAGTGGTTATTATTCGGTATATACACAGTAAGGTAAGTGATTATTATATAGGTATATACACAGTAAGGTAAGTGGTTATTATTAGGTCTGTACACAGTAAGGTAAGTGATTATTATTAGATCTGTACACAGTAAGGTAAGTGATTATTATTAGGTATGTACACAGAAAGGTAAGTGGTTATTATTCGGTATATACACAGTAAGGTATGTGGTAATTATTAGGTCTGTACACAGTAAGGTAGGTGGTTATTATTAGGACTGTACTCAGTAAGGTAAGTGATTATTATTAGGTATATACTAGGGATGAGCGAGCACCCCGATGCTCGGGTGCTCGGGTGCTCTGACCGAGCACCCCCTGATGCTCGAGTGCTCGGCCGAGCACCCGAGCCCCATTCAAATGAATGGGAGCACTCGAGCATTAAACCAGGCACCCTATGCCCCTCTTCCACAATGTCCCCCTTCATCTCCGCTATGCCCCTCTTCCACAATGTCCCCCTTCATCTCCGCTATGGCATAGGAGATGAAGGGGGACATTGTGGAAGAGGGGCATAGCGGAGATGAAGGGGGACATTGTGGAAGAGGGGCATAGCGGAGATGAAGGGGGACATTGTGGAAGAGGGGCATAGAGTCTATGCCCCTCTTCCACAATGTCCCCCTTCATCTCCGCAATGCCCCCTTCATCTCCGCAATGCCCCCGTACCTCCATTCCCTGGTGGTCCAGCGGAGCGTCTTCGGATCTGTGCCTCTTCCGGCACAGATCCTCTTCACCCGAACATGTGCCGAGCAGAGCGATGCTCGAGCCGATCCGAGCATCGGCCGAGCACGCTCGCTCAACACTAGTATATACACAGTAAGGTAAGTGGTTATTATTAGGTATGTACTCAGTAAGGTAAGTGATTATTATTAGGTATGTACACAGTAAGGTAAGTGGTTATTAATAGGTATGTACACAGTAAGGTAAGTGATTATTATTAGGTATGTACAAAGTCAGGTAAGTGATTATTATTAGGTATGTACACTAGGGATGAGCGAGCACCCCGATGCTCGGGTGCTCGGGTGCTCTGACCGAGCACCCCCTGATGCTCGAGTGCTCGGCCGAGCACCCGAGCCCCATTCAAATGAATGGGAGCACTCGAGCATTAAACCAGGCACCCCCTGCTCTGATGAGCGGAGGGTGCCTGGTCAATGTCCCCCTTCATCTCCGCTATTCCCCTCTTCCACAATGTCCCCCTTCATCTCCTATGCCATAGCGGAGATGAAGGGGGACATTGTGGAAGAGGGGCATAGCGGAGATGAAGGGGGACATTGTGGAAGAGGGGCATAGAGTCTATGCCCCTCTTCCACAATGTCCCCCTTCATCTCCGCTATGCCCCTCTTCCACAATGTCCCCCTTCATCTCCTCTATGGCATAGGAGATGAAGGGGGACATTGTGGAAGAGGGGCATAGCGGAGATGAAGGGGCACATTGTGGAAGACGGGCATAGCGGAGATGAAGGGGGACATTGTGGAAGAGGGGCATAGAGTCTATGCCCCTCTTCCACAATGTCCCCCTTCATCTCCGCAATGCCCCCTTCATCTCCGCAATGCCCCCGTACCTCCATTCCCTGGTGGTCCAGCGGAGCGTCTTCGGATCTGTGCCTCTTCCGGCACAGATCCTCTTCACCCGAACATGTGCCGAGCAGAGCGATGCTCGAGCCGATCCGAGCATCGGCCGAGCACGCTCGCTCAACACTAGTATATACACAGTAAGGTAAGTGGTTATTATTAGGTATGTACTCAGTAAGGTAAGTGATTATTATTAGGTATGTACACAGTAAGGTAAGTGGTTATTAATAGGTATGTACACAGTAAGGTAGGCGGTTATTATTAGGACTGTACTCAGTAAGGTAAGTGATTATTATTAGGTATGTACACAGTAAGGTAAGTGGTTATTAATAGGTATGTACACAGTAAGGTAAGTGATTATTATTAGGTATGTACACAGTAAGGTAAGTGGTTATTAATAGGTATGTACACAGTAAGGTAAGTGATTATTATTAGGTATGTACACAGTAAGGTAAGTGGTTATTATTAGGTATGTACACAGAAAGGTAAGTGGTTATTATTAGGTATGTACACAGTAAGGTAAGTGATTATAATTAGGTTTATATACAGTAAGGTAAGTGATAATTATTAGGTATGTACACAGTAATGTAAGTGATAATTATTAGGTATATACACAGTAAGGTAAGTGATTATAATTAGGTTTATATACAGTAAGATAAGTGATTATTATTAGGACTGTACTCAGTAAGGTAAGTGATTATTATTAGGTATGTACACAGTAAAGTAAGTGATTATTATTAGGTATGTACACAGTAATGTAAGTGATTATTATTAGGTCTGTACACAGTAAAGTAAGTGGTTATTATTAGGACTGTACTCAGTAAGGTAAGTGATTATTATTAGGTATGTACACAGTAAGGTAGGTGGTTATTATTAGGTATGTACACAGTAAGGTAAGTGATTATTATTAGGTATGTACACAGAAAGGTGATTATTATTAGGTATGTACACATTAAGGTAAGTGATTATTATTAGGTATGTACACAGTAAGGTAAGTGGTTATTAATAGGTATGTACACAGTAAGGTAAGTGATTATTATTAGGTATGTACACAGTCAGGTAAGTGGTTATTATTCAGTATATACACAGAAAGGTAAGTGATTATTATTAGGAATGTACAAAGTAAGGTAAGTGATTATTATTAGGTATGTACACAGTAAGGTAAGTGGTTATTAATAGGTATGTACACAGTCAGGTAAGTGATTATTATTAGGTATGTACACAGTAAGGTAAGTGGTTATTAATAGGTATGTACACAGTAAGGTAAGTGATTATTATTAGGTATGTACACAGTAAGGTAAGTGGTTATTATTAGGTATGTACACAGAAAGGTAAGTGGTTATTATTGGGTATGTATACAGTAAGGTAGGTGGTTATTATTAGGACTGTACTCAGTAAGGTAAGTGATTATTATTAGGTATGTACAAAGTAAGGTAAGCGATTATTATTAGGTAAGTACACAGTCAGGTAAGTGGTTATTATTCGGTATGTACACAGTAAGGTAAGTGATTATTACTAGGCATGTACACAGTAAGATAAGTGATTATTATTCGGTATGTACACAGTAAGGAAAGTGATTATTACTAGGCATGTACACAGTAAGGTAAGTGATAATTATTAGGTATGTACAAAGTAAGGTAAGTGATTATTATTAGGTATGTATACAGTACGGTAAGTGATTATTATTAGGTATGTATGCAGTACGGTAAGTGATTATTATTAGGTCTGTACACATTAAGGTAAGTGATAATTATTAGGTATGTACACAGTAAGGTAAGTGATTATTATTAAGACTGTACTCAGTAAGGTAAGTAGTTATTACAAGATATCTACACAGTCAGGTAAGTGATTATTATTAAGACTGTACTCAGTAAGGTAAGTGGTTATTATTAGGTATGTACACAGTCAGGTAAGTGATTATTATTAGGTGTATATACACAGTAAGGTAAGTGATTATTATTAGGTATGTACAGAGTAAGGTAAGTGATTATTATTAGGTATGTACACAGTAAGGTAAGTGGTTATTATTAGGTATGTACACAGTAAGGTAAGTGGTTATTATTCGGTATATACACAGAAAGGTAAGTGGTTATTATTAGGTATATACACAGTAAGGTAAGTGGTTATTATTAGGACTGTACTCAGTAAGGTAAGTGGTTATTATTAGGTATGTATACAGTAAGGTAAGAGGTTATTATTAGGTATATACACAGTAAGGTAAGTGATTATTATTAGACATGTACACAGTAAGGTAAGTGGTTATTATTAGGACTGTACTCAGTAAGGTAAGTGGTTATTATTAGGACTGTACTCAGTAAGGTAAGTGATTATTACTAGATATCTACAAAGTCAGGAAAGTGGTTATTATTAGGTATGTACACAGTAAGGTAAGTGGTTATTATTAGGTATGTACATAGTACGGTAAGTGATTATTATTAGGTATGTACACAGTAAATTAAGTGGTTATTATTAGGTACGTATATAGTACAGTAAGTGATTATTATTAGGTATGTACATAGTAAGGTAAGAGGTTATTATTAGGTATATACACAGTAAGGTAAGTGATTATTATTAGGTCTGTACACAGTCAGGAAAGTGGTTATTATTAGGTATGTACACAGTAAGGTAAGTGGTTAGAAAGATAAAAAGTCTGCCTATAAGAGATATAAAGAGACTGGAAGTGAAGCGGACAGAGAAGGGTATAAAACTATACAGAAGAAGACTAAACAGATGATAAATGCTGCTAAAGCCTCAAAAGAGGAAGAAATGGCCAAATCTGTTAAGAAGGGGAATAAAACCTTCTTCAGATATATCAGTGACAGGAAGAAGAAAAACTGCGGGATTACAAAAATTAACAACGGAAAAAATCAGTATATAGAAGAGGAAAAGGCGGTCGCTGACCATCTGAATAACTACTTCTGCTCAGTTTTTTCAGACAGCGGCCCTCATAATCAGAAAATGGCTGAACACAGCATTACCTCTAGTTGTATAATTTTAGCCCCAGTGTTTTCAGAGGCCGATGTTCTAGAGGAACTTGTCCGGCTAAAGTCAAATAAAGCGATGGGTCCGGATGGAATCCACCCTAGAGTTCTTAAAGAACTCCGATCTGTCATAGTTGGCCCCCTGACTAATCTGTATAACCAGTCCCTTCTTACGGGAGAAGTTCCTGATGATTGGAGAATGGCCAATGTTGTACCCATTCACAAGAAGGGTAGTAAAGAAGAAGCTAGTAACTACAGGCCAGTCAGCCTGACATCTGTAGTGGTAAAAATGATGGAGACTCTTCTAAAGAAGAAGATAATTGACCATCTAACAAAAAACAACCTGATGGACCCAAACCAGCATGGCTTCACTGAGGGCCGATCCTGTCAGACTAATCTCATTGATTTCTTTGACTATGTAACTAAAGTGCTGGATGAAGGTGGTGCTGTGGATATCGCCTACCTGGATTTCAGTAAAGCTTTCGATACAGTTCCCCATAAAGAGCTGATAGATAAATTATCAAGAATTGGACTTAACCCCTGGATAGTTCAGTGGATCTGCAGTTGGCTGAAGGACAGAAACCAGAGGGTTGTTGTTAATGGAGTGTATTCTGAGCAGAGACTGGTTACAAGTGGAGTGCCACAAGGATCTGTTCTGGGCCCTGTTCTGTTCAACATATTTGTAAGTGACATAAGGGAAGGCTTGGCAGGGAAGGTTTGCTTGTTTGCTGATGACACAAAAGTGTGTAATAGGGTTGATGTTCCAGGAGGTGTCTGTAATATGGAGAATGATTTGGCACTATTAGATAAGTGGTCAAAACAATGGAAACTTCAGTTCAATGTTTCCAAATGTAAAATAATGCACTTGGGGAAAAGAAACCCTCAATCTGACTATCGTATTGGCAGTTCTGTGGTAGCAAAGACTTCAGAAGAGAAGGATTTGGGGGTGGTCATCTCTGACAGCCTCAAGATGAGTAACCAATGCAACCAGGTGGTGGGGAAAGCAAATCGTATGCTTGGCTGCATAGCTTGAGGTATAACAAGCAGGAAGAGGGAGATTGTGATCCCTCTGTATAGAGCTCTAGTGAGACCACATCTGGAATACTGTGTACAGTTCTGGAGGCCTCATCTGCAAAAGGATATAACTAAAATTGAGCGGGTTCAAAGAAGAGCTACAAAAATGGTGGAAGGTCTAAAGCATAGAACTTATCAAGAACGACTCAGAGATCTAAATATGTATAGTCTGGAGGAAAGAAGAGAAAGGGGGACATGATTGAAACCTTTAAATATGTTAAAGGACTGAACAAGGTTCAGGAGGGAAGTGTGATTAATAAGAATCTGAATACAAGAACAAGGGGGCACAATCTGAGGCTAGTTGGAGGAAAAATCAAGAAAAACATTAGAAAATATTATTTCACTGAAAGAGTAGTAGAAACTTGGAACAAACTTCCAGCAGAGGTGGTTGATAAATCCACAGTAACACAGTTTAAACATGCCTGGGATAAACATGTATCTATCCTAAGATAACAATAAAGGAATACTAAAGGGCAGACTAGATGGACCAGGTGGTCTTTTTCTGCCGTCAATCTTCTATGTTTCTATGTTTCTATGTTATTATTAGGTATGTACATAGTACGGTAAGTGATTATTATTAGGTATATACACAGTAAGGTAAGTGATTATTATTAGGTATATACACAGTAAGGTAAGTGGTTATTATTAGGTATGTACACAGTAAGATAAGTGATTATTATTAGGTATATACACAGTAAGGTAAGTGATTACTATTAGGTATATACATAGTAAGGTAAGTGATAATTATTAGGTATGTACACAGTAAATTAAGTGATTATTATTAGGTACGTATATAGTACAGTAAGATATTATTATTACGTATGTACATAGTAAGGTAAGAGGTTATTATTAGGTATATACACAGTAAGGTAAGTGGTTATTATTAGGTTTGTACACAGTAAGGTAAGAGGTTATTATTAGGTTTGTACACAGTAAGGTAAGTGATTATTATTAGGTTTGTACTCAGTAAGGTAAGTGATTATTATTAGGTTTGTACACAGTACTCTAATGGCTAAAGAACAGTAAAACCTACAAATGTAATTGGGTTATATAATTCTTAAAGTGATACATATAGTATGTGTATACAGTGTATACATGATTTATTATATGTCAGATCTATAACATCTGATCCTAAAGGTGCATTATTACTACAGTGTAACCTGTTCTATATACACATCCCGGTGTATTATTACTACAGTGTAACCTGTTCTATATACACATCCCGGTGTATTATTACTACAGTGTAACCTGTTCTATATACACATCCCGGTGTATTATTACTACAGTGTAACCTGTTCTATATACACATCCCGGTGCATTATTACTACAGTGTAACCTGTTCTATATACACATCCCGGTGCATTATTACTACAGTGTAACCTGTTCTATATACACATCCCGGTGTATTATTACTACAGTGTAACCTGTTCTATATACACATCCCGGTGCATTATTACTACAGTGTAACCTGTTCTATATACACATCCCGGTGCATTATTACTACAGTGTAACCTGTTCTACATACACATCCCGGTGCATTATTACTACAGTGTAACCTGTTCTATATACACATCCCGGTGTATTATTACTACAGTGTAACCTGTTCTATATACACATCCCGGTGCATTATTACTACAGTGTAACCTGTTCTATATACACATCCTAGTGCATTCTTACTACAGTGTAACCTGTTCTATATACACATCCCGGTGCATTATTACTACAGTGTAACCTGTTCTATATACACATCCCGGTGCATTATTACTACAGTGTAACCTGATCTATATACACATCCCGGTGCATTATTACTACAGTGTAACCTGTTCTATATACACATCCCAGTGCATTATTACTACAGTGTAACCTGTTCTATATACACATCCCAGTGCATTATTACTACAGTGTAACCTGTTCTATATACACATCCCGGTGCATTATTACTACAGTGTAACCTGTTCTATATACACATCCCGGTGCATTATTACTACAGTGTAACCTGATCTATATACACATCCCGGTGCATTATTACTACAGTGTAACCCGTTCTATATACACATCACAGTGCATTATTACTACAGTGTAACCTGTTCTATATACACATCCCGGTGCATTATTACTACAGTGTAACCCGTTCTATATACACATCCCAGTGCATTATTACTACAGTGTAACCTGTTCTATATACACATCCCGGTGTATTATTACTACAGTGTAACCTGTTCTATATACACATCCCGGTGCATTATTACTACAGTGTAGTCTGTTCTATATACACATCCCGGTGCATTATTACTACAGTGTAGCCTGTTCTATATACACATCCCGGTGCATTATTACTACAGTGTAACCTGTTCTATATACACATCCCGGTGCATTATTACTACAGTGTAACCTGTTCTATATACACATCCCGGTGTATTATTACTACAGTGTAACCTGTTCTATATACACATCCCGGTGCATTATTACTACAGTGTAACCTGTTCTATATACACATCCCGGTGCATTATTACTACAGTGTAACCTGTTCTACATACACATCCCGGTGCATTATTACTACAGTGTAACCTGTTCTATATACACATCCGGTGTATTATTACTACAGTGTAACCTGTTCTATATACACATCCCGGTGCATTATTACTACAGTGTAACCTGTTCTATATACACATCCTAGTGCATTCTTACTACAGTGTAACCTGTTCTATATACACATCCCGGTGCATTATTACTACAGTGTAACCTGTTCTATATACACATCCCGGTGCATTATTACTACAGTGTAACCTGATCTATATACACATCCCGGTGCATTATTACTACAGTGTAACCTGTTCTATATACACATCCCAGTGCATTATTACTACAGTGTAACCTGTTCTATATACACATCCCAGTGCATTATTACTACAGTGTAACCTGTTCTATATACACATCCCGGTGCATTATTACTACAGTGTAACCTGTTCTATATACACATCCCGGTGCATTATTACTACAGTGTAACCTGATCTATATACACATCCCGGTGCATTATTACTACAGTGTAACCCGTTCTATATACACATCACAGTGCATTATTACTACAGTGTAACCTGTTCTATATACACATCCCGGTGCATTATTACTACAGTGTAACCTGTTCTATATACACATCCCAGTGCATTATTACTACAGTGTAACCTGTTCTATATACACATCCCGGTGTATTATTACTACAGTGTAACCTGTTCTATATACACATCCCGGTGCATTATTACTACAGTGTAGTCTGTTCTATATACACATCCTGGTGCATTATTACTACAGTGTAGCCTGTTCTATATACACATCCCGGTGCATTATTACTACAGTGTAGTCTGTTCTATATACACATCCCGGTGCATTATTACTACAGTGTAACCTGTTCTATATACACATCCCGGTGTATTATTACTACAGTGTAACCTGTTCTATATACACATCCCGGTGCATTATTACTACAGTGTAGTCTGTTCTATATACACATCCCGGTGCATTATTACTACAGTGTAACCTGTTCTATATACACATCCCAGTGCATTATTACTACAGTGTAACCTGTTCTATATACACATCCCAGTGCATTACTACTACAGTGTAACCTGTTCTATATACACATCCCGGTGCATTATTACTACAGTGTAACCTGTTCTATATACACATCCCAGTGCATTATTACTACAGTGTAACCTGTTCTATATACACATCCCGGTGCATTATTACTACAGTGTAACCTGTTCTATATACACATCCCGGTGCATTATTACTACAGTGTAACCTGTTCCATATATACATCCCAGTGCATTATTACTACAGTGTAACCTGTTCTATATACACATCCCGGTGCATTATTACTACAGTGTAACCTGTTCTATATACACATCCCGGTGTATTATTACTACAGTGTAACCTGTTCTATATACACATCCCGGTGCATTATTACTACAGTGTAACCTGTTCTATATACACATCCCGGTGCATTATTACTACAGTGTAACCTGTTCTACATACACATCCCGGTGCATTATTACTACAGTGTAACCTGTTCTATATACACATCCCGGTGTATTATTACTACAGTGTAACCTGTTCTATATACACATCCCGGTGCATTATTACTACAGTGTAACCTGTTCTATATACACATCCTAGTGCATTCTTACTACAGTGTAACCTGTTCTATATACACATCCCGGTGCATTATTACTACAGTGTAACCTGTTCTATATACACATCCCGGTGCATTATTACTACAGTGTAACCTGATCTATATACACATCCCGGTGCATTATTACTACAGTGTAACCTGTTCTATATACACATCCCAGTGCATTATTACTACAGTGTAACCTGTTCTATATACACATCCCAGTGCATTATTACTACAGTGTAACCTGTTCTATATACACATCCCGGTGCATTATTACTACAGTGTAACCTGTTCTATATACACATCCCGGTGCATTATTACTACAGTGTAACCTGATCTATATACACATCCCGGTGCATTATTACTACAGTGTAACCCGTTCTATATACACATCACAGTGCATTATTACTACAGTGTAACCTGTTCTATATACACATCCCGGTGCATTATTACTACAGTGTAACCTGTTCTATATACACATCCCAGTGCATTATTACTACAGTGTAACCTGTTCTATATACACATCCCGGTGTATTATTACTACAGTGTAACCTGTTCTATATACACATCCCGGTGCATTATTACTACAGTGTAGTCTGTTCTATATACACATCCTGGTGCATTATTACAAACAGTGTAGCCTGTTCTATATACACATCCCGGTGCATTATTACTACAGTGTAGTCTGTTCTATATACACCATCCGGTGCATTATTACTACAGTGTAACCTGTTCTATATACACATCCCGGTGTATTATTACTACAAGTGTAACCTGTCTATATACACATCCCGGTGCATTATTACTACAGTGTAGTCTGTTCTATATACACATCCCGGTGCATTATTACTACAGTGTAACCTGTTCTATATACACATCCCAGTGCATTATTACTACAGTGTAACCTGTTCCTATATACACATCCCAGTGCATTACTACTACAGTGTAACCTGTTCTATATACACATCCCGGTGCATTATTACTACAGTGTACCTGTTCTATATACACATCCCAGTGCATTATTACTACAGTGTAACCTGTTCTATATACACATCCCGGTTGCATTATTACTACAGTGTAACCTGTTCTATATACACATCCCGGTGCATTATTACTACAGTGTAACCTGTTCCATATATACATCCCAGTGCATTATTACTACAGTGTAACCTGTTCTATATACATCATCCCGGTGGCATTATTACTACAGTGTCGCCATGTTCTATATACACATCCCGGTGCATTATTACTACAGTGTAACCTGTTCTATATACACATCCCAGGTGCATTATTACTACAGTGTAACCTGTTCTATATACACATCCCAGTGCATTATTACTACAGTGTAACCTGTTCTATATACACATCCCGGTGCATATTACTACAGTGTAACCTGTTCTATATACACATCCCAGTGCATTATTAGCTACAGTGTAACCTGTTCTATATACACATCCCGGTGCATTATTACTACAGTGTAACCTGTTCTAGATACACATCCCGGTGCATTATTACTACAGTGTCGCCTGTTCTATATACACATCCCAGTGCATTATTACTACAGTGTAACCTGTTCTATATACACATCCCGGTGCATTATTACTACAGTGTAACCTGTTCTATATACACATCCCGGTGCATTATTACTACAGTGTAACCTGTTCTATATACACATACCAGTGCATTATTACTACAGTGTAACCTGTTCTATATACACATCCCAGTGCATTATTACTACAGTGTAACCTGTTCTATATACACATCCCGGTGCATTATTACTACAGTGTAACCTGTTCTAGATACACATCCCGGTGCATTATTATTACAGTGTCGCCTGTTCTATATACACATCCCAGTGCATTATTACTACAGTGTAACCTGTTCTATATACACATCCCGGTGCATTATTACTACAGTGTAACCTGTTCTATATACACATCCCGGTGCATTATTACTACAGTGTAACCTGTTCTATATACACACCCCGGTGCATTATTACTACAGTGTATCCTGTTCTATATACACATCCCGGTGTATTATTACTACAGTGTAACCTGTTCTATATACACATCCCGGTGCATTATTACTACAGTGTATCCTGTTCTATATACACATCCCGGTGTATTATTACTACAGTGTATCCTGTTCTATATACACATCCCGGTGTATTATTACTACAGTGTAACCTGTTCTATATACACATCCCGGTGCATTATTACTACAGTGTAACCTGTTCTATATACACATCACAGTGCATTATTACTACAGTGTAACCTGTTCTATATACACATCCCGGTGCATTATTACTACAGTGTAACCTGTTCTATATACACATCACAGTGCATTATTACTACAGTGTAACCTGTTCTATATACACATCCCGGTGCATTATTACTACAGTGTATCCTGTTCTATATACACATCCCGGTGTATTATTACTACAGTGTAACCTGTTCTATATACACATCACAGTGCATTATTACTACAGTGTAACCTGTTCTATATACACATCCCGGTGCATTATTACTACAGTGTAGCCTGTTCTATATACACATCCCGGTGCATTATTACTACAGTGTAGCCTGTTCTATATACACATCCCAGTGCATTATTACTACAGTGTAACCTGTTCTATATACACATCCCGGTGTATTATTTACTACAGTGTAACCTGTTCTATATACACATCCCCGGTGCATTATTACTACAGTGTAACCTCTTCTATATACACATCCCAGTGTATTATTACTACAGTGTAACCTGTTCTATATACACATCCCGGTGCATTATACTACAGTGTAACCTGTTCTATATACACATCCCGGTGTATTATTACTACAGTGTAACCTGTTCTATATACACATCCCGGTGCATTATTACTACAGTGTAGTCTGTTCTATATACACATCCCGGTGCATTATTACTACAGTGTAACCTGTTCTATATACACATCCCGGTGTATATTACTATAGTGTAACCTGGTTCTATATACACATCCCGGTGCATTATTACTACAGTGTAACCTGTTCTATATACACATCCCGGTGCATTATTACTACAGTGTAACCTGTTCTATGCATACACATCCCGGTGCATTATTACTACAGTGTAACCTGTTCTATATACACATCCAGTGCATTATTTACTACAGTGTAACCTGTTCTATATACACATCCTGGTGCATTATTACTACAGTGTAACCTGTTCTATATACACATCGCATTGCATTATTACTACAATGTAACCTGTTCTATATACACATCCCGGTGCATTATTACTACAGTGTAACCTGTTCTATATACACATCCCAGTGCATTATTACTACAGTGTAACCTGTTCTATATACACATCCCGGTGCATTATTACTACAGTGTAGTCTGTTCTATATACACATCCCAGTGCATTATTACTACAGTGTAACCTGATCTATATACACATCCCAGTGCATTATTACTACAGTGTAACATGTTCTATGTACACATCCCAGTGCATTATTACTACAGTGTAACCTGTTCTATATACACATCCTGGTGCATTATTACTACAGTGTAACCTGTTCTATATACACATCCCGGTGCATTATTACTACAGTGTAGTCTGTTCTATATACACATCCCAGTGCATTATTACTACAATGTAACCTGTTCTATATACACATCCCAGTGCATTATTACTACAGTGTAGCCCTTATTATATGTAGATCCCGGGGGATTGTTAATACAGTGCATCCAGTTTCTATATATACAACCCAGTTCATTGTTTGTGCAAAGGTAATTAATTACAATTAGTGTCCACTGCTCTTCTGCATAGAAAGACTGATATCTGAACCCATTAACAGACCAATAAAACACTATGACTTCTTAGGCAGCTATGAACATAGGTCAGGTGGAGGAATCCCTGTGTCCCTGGGGCAGCAGGAATAGTGGCCTCTGGGGTGTGTACAGGACTGGATGGATTTTACCGCTGCTTCATAAAGCACAACGGATTTCACCCTTTGAATGACAGAGGGATATCCAACACATTGGAAAGCAAATGTTAAGTCTGTATAACTCCAGGCCACTTCCAGGCGTTTATAAATCTTCTCCTATTGTGCACTGATATTGTACACTATTATTGTGCACTATTATTGTACACTGTTATTGTGCACTATTATTGTACACTATTATTGTACTGTATTATTGTGCACTATTATTGTGCACTATTATTGTACTGTATTATTGTACACTGTTATTGTGCACTATTATTGTACACTATTATTGTGCACTATTATTGTACACTATTATTGTACACTATTATTGTACTGTATTATTGTGCACTATTATTGTACACTATTATTGTACTGTATTATTGTGCACTATTATTGTACACTATTATTGTACAGTATTATTGTGCACTATTATTGTACACTGTTATTGTACACTATTATTGTACACTATTATTGTGCACTATTATTGTACACTATTATTGTGCACTATTATTGTGCACTATTATTGTACACTGTTATTGTACACTATTATTGTACACTATTATTGTGCACTATTATTGTACACTATTATTGTGCACTATTATTGTACACTATTATTGTACACTATTATTGTGCACTATTATTGTACACTGTTATTGTACACTATTATTGTGCACTATTATTGTGCACTATTATTGTACAGTATTATTTTGCACTATTATTGTACACTGTTATTGTGCACTATTATTATACAGTATTATTGTGCACTATTATTGTACACTATTATTGTACTGTATTATTGTGCACTATTATTGTACACTATTATTGTGCACTATTATTGTGCACTATTATTGTGCACTATTATTGTACAATATTATTGTGCACTATTATTGTACACTATTATTGTACACTATTATTGTGCACTATTATTGTACACTGTTATTGTACACTATTATTGTACACTATTATTGTACACTATTATTGTGCACTATTATTGTACACTATTATTGTGCACTATTATTGTGCACTGTTATTGTACACTATTATTGTGCACTATTATTGTGCACTATTATTGTACACTGTTATTGTACACTATTATTGTACACTGTTATTGTGCACTATTATTGTACACTATTATTGTGCACTATTATTGTGCACTGTTATTGTACACTATTATTGTGCACTATTATTGTGCACTATTATTGTACACTGTTATTGTACACTATTATTGTGCACTATTATTGTGCACTATTATTGTACACTATTATTGTACACGATTACTGTGCACTATTATTGTACACTATTATTGTGCACTATTATTGTACACTGTTATTGTACACTATTATTGTACACTATTATTGTGCACTATTATTGTACACTGTTATTGTACACTATTATTGTACACTATTATTGTGCACTATTATTGTACACTGTTATTGTGCACTATTATTGTACACTATTATTGTGCACTATTATTGTACACTGTTATTGTGCACTATTATTGTGCACTATTATTGTGCACTATTATTGTACACTATTATTGTGCACTGTTATTGTACACTATTATTGTACACTATTATTGTACACTGTTATTGTACACTATTATTGTACAGTATTATTTTGCACTATTATTGTACACTGTTAATGTGCACTATTATTATACAGTATTATTGTGCACTATTATTGTACACTATTATTGTACTGTATTATTGTGCACTATTATTGTACACTATTATTGTGTACTATTATTTTCTACTGTTATTTTAGGAAAATAGATTTGTAAGAAATGTGATAAAGATCCTCCTTAGCGCCCCCACCCCCGTTTTTGATCAGAATCATTTTCATGGTCCATTAACACTTTGAATTCTAGACAGATCTCCAACATGCTACTTCACAATTCATTGGCAACCTCTCCGGCATCCAATAAGTTAATATGTCTAATCCTAATATTCTTCCTAACACAATTTACAATATACAGGTGTCTATTTACTTCTACTTGTAAGTGATGAAGGAAACGTCAACACGGCCTCCACCACCACCAGGGGGCCAACTAAATCTACCTTCGCCCATTGATTGCCGGCGGTGCCATGCCTTGCACTCCCCTTCAGCGCTTTAATGGTTAAAAGGAAAGAGTGATAAGAAACACATACCCTTGTGGAATGAGATAAATAGTAATAGTACAATGTGTCTCACCATGATCTGTCAGGTTTATTAAGGACAGAACACTCTCTCTTTTGTCTGAAAGAATAAAATGTAAAGTATCAGTGACTACTGGACTCCTCGCGGTCCATTCCCTCCATCGCACAAAGCTCCAGAGGAACCCGATCCGATGTGAGTTTGGGGGTGGAACCTGTAGGAACCAGCATTGTGCTATTGGGTTCCAGTCCATATCGCTCTGTAGTTGGGGTTCTGGGGTCTCAGTGGTCAGGTGATGAAACCAAAGCAGCAGTGGAGTACACGGCTCTGCTCTGCCCACCAGCATCTTCCTTCCGCTATGCACCAATCAGTGCTTCCCCTGACTGGCTCCCTACGTGGGCTTTAGCCACACCTGGGCCGCCATCCAAGTGTCCTGTGTAGAGCCTGAGACTGATGTCCTTCTGGTTCTGGTCTTCTGTGTGCCTGGGTCAGGATGGTGCTCAGTCCAACGCTGTTGGGTTCTGTAGTCATCTGAAAAGCAACGTTCACAGACACCCCCTCTTCACTGTGCTCTCAGCACCAATACTGGCCCTGAGCTTGCTTGGCACTGACACACACGTACTGTGACTGAGTCAACACATGGGGAACTCATTGCTGTGATAAAACTGGGCATTTACACCCATCCAATCGGGGGTATGTTCTCCAGTCAGCATTTTTCTGTAAAGACTAAGTACTGTTTATTGATTTATTGAAGAATTTTTATAGATAATTAACTCTGGAACCTCCCAGTCCTAAAGCATTAAAGGAATTGGATTTCCCATGTTCAGACGTGTAACTGCAAAGTCATTACATTCATTCTTCTTCTAACCTAACATCTCTCTGATAGTGATACATCTAAACCTCTATCCCTTCTCTGTGTATAAGGACCTGAGTCTGGGACTGATAGACGTCTCTCTGATAGTGATACATCTACACCTCTATCCCTTCTCTGTGTATAAGGACCTGAGTCTGGGAATGATAGACGTCTCTCTGATAGTGATACATCTACACCTCTATCCCTTCACTGTGTATAAGGACCTGAGTCTGGGACTGATAGACGTCTCTCTGATAGTGATACATCTACCCCTCTATCCCCTGTCTGTGTATAAGGACCTGAGTCTGGGACTGATAGACGTCTCTCTGATAGTGATACATCTACCCCCCTATCCCTTGTCTGTGTATAAGGACCTGAGTCTGGGACTGATAGACCTCTCTGATAGTGATACATCTACACCTCTATCCCCTGTCTGTGTATAAGGACCTGAGTCTGGGACTGATAGACGTCTCTCTGATAGTGATACATCTACACCTCTATCCCTTGTCTGTGTATAAGGACCTGAATCTGGGACTGATAGACGTCTCTCTGATAGTGATACATGTACCCCTCTATCCCTTGTCTGTGTATAAGGACCTGAGTCTGGGACTGATAGACATCTCTCTGATAGTGATACATCTACACCTCTATCCCCTGTCTGTGTATAAGGACCTGAGTCTGGGACTGATAGACGTCTCTCTGATAGTGATATATTACACCTCTATCCCCTGTCTGTGTATAAGGACCTGAGTCTGGGACTGATAGACGTCTCTCTGATAGTGATACATCTACCCCTCTATCCCCTGTCTGTGTATAAGGACCTGAGTCTAGGACTGATAGACATCTCTCTGATAGTGATACATCTACACCTCTATCCCCTGTCTGTGTATAAGGACCTGAGTCTGGGACTGATAGACGTCTCTCTGATAGTGATACATCTACACCTCTATCCCCTGTCTGTGTATAAGGACCTGAGTCTGGGACTGATAGACATCTCTCTGATAGTGATACATCTACACCTCTATCCCCTGTCTGTGTATAAGGACCTGAGTCTGGGACTGATAGACATCTCTCTGATAGTGATACATCTACACCTCTATCCCCTGTCTGTGTATAAGGACCTGAGTCTGGGACTGATAGACGTCTCTCTGATAGTGATACATCTACACCTCTATCCCCTGTCTGTGTATAAGGACCTGAGTCTGGGACTGATAGACGTCTCTCTGATAGTGATACATCTACCCCTCTATCCCCTGTCTGTGTATAAGGACCTGAGTCTGGGACTGACAGACGTCTCTCTGATAGTGATACATCTACCCCTCTATCCCCTGTCTGTGTATAAGGACCTGAGTCTGGGACTGATAGACATCTCTCTGATAGTGATACATCTACACCTCTATCCCTTGTCTGTGTATAAGGACCTGAGTCTGGGACTGATAGACATCTCTCTGATAGTGATACATCTACTCCTCTATCCCCTGTCTGTGTATAAGGACCTGAGTCTGGGACTGATAGACGTCTCTCTGATAGTGATACATCTACTCCTCTATCCCCTGTCTGTGTATAAGGACCTGAGTCTGGGACTGATAGACGTCTCTCTGATAGTGATACATCTACCCCTCTATCCCCTGTCTGTGTATAAGGACCTGAGTCTGGGACTGATAGACATCTCTCTGATAGTGATACATCTACACCTCTATCCCTTGTCTGTGTATAAGGACCTGAGTCTGGGACTGATAGACGTCTCTCTGATAGTGATACATCTACCCCTCTATCCCCTGTCTGTGTATAAGGACCTGAGTCTGGGACTGACAGACGTCTCTCTGATAGTGATACATCTACACCTCTATCCCCTGTCTGTGTATAAGGACCTGAGTCTGGGACTGATAGACGTCTCTCTGATAGTGATACATCTACACCTCTATCCCTTGTCTGTGTATAAGGACCTGAGTCTGGGACTGATAGACGTCTCTCTGATAGTGATACATCTACACCTCTATCCCTTGTCTGTGTATAAGGACCTGAGTCTGGGACTGATAGACGTCTCTCTGATAGTGATACATCTACCCCTCTATCCCCTGTCTGTGTATAAGGACCTGAGTCTGGGACTGATAGACGTCTCTCTAATAGTGATACATCTACACCTCTGTCCCCTGTCTGTGTATAAGGACCTGAGTCTGGGACTGATAGACGTCTCTCTGATAGTGATACATCTACACCTCTATCCCTTGTCTGTGTATAAGGACCTGAGTCTGGGACTGATAGACGTCTCTCTGATAGTGATACATCTACACCTCTATCCCCTGTCTGTGTATAAGGACCTGAGTCTGGGACTGATAGACGTCTCTCTGATAGTGATACATCTACACCTCTGTCCCCTGTCTGTGTATACGGACCTGAGTCTGGGACTGATAGACATCTCTCTGATAGTGATACATCTACCCCTCTATCCCCTGTCTGTGTATAAGGACCTGAGTCTGGGACTGATAGACGTCTCTCTGATAGTGATACATCTACCCCTCTATTCCCTGTCTGTGTATAAGGACCTGAGTCTGGGACTGATAGACGTCTCTCTGATAGTGATATATCTACACTTCTATCCCGTGTCTGTGTATAAGGACCTGAGTCTGGGACTGATAGACATCTCTCTGATAGTGATACATCTACCCCTCTATCCCTTCACTGTGTATAAGGACCCGAGTCTGGGACTGATAGACGTCTCTCTGATAGTGATACATCTACACCTCTATCTCCTGTCTGTGTATAAGGACCTGAGTCTGGGACTGATAGACGTCTCTCTGATAGTGATACATCTACACCTCTATCCCCTGTCTGTGTATAAGGACCTGAGTCTGGGACTGATAGACGTATCTCTGATAGTGATACATCTACACCTCTATCCCCTGTCTGTGTATAAGGACCTGAGTCTGGGACTGATAGACGTCTCTCTGATAGTGATACATCTACACCTCTATCTCCTGTCTGTGTATAAGGACCTGAGTCTGGGACTGATAGACGTCTCTCTGATAGTGATATATCTACACTTCTATCCCCTGTCTGTGTACAAGGACCTGAGTCTGGTACTGATAGACGTCTCTCTGATAGTGATATATCTACACTTCTATCCCCTGTCTGTGTATAAGGACCTGAGTCTGGGACTGATAGACGTCTCTCTGATAGTGATACATTTACACCTCTATCCCCTGTCTGTGTATAAGGACCTGAGTCTGGGACTGATAGACGTCTCTCTGATAGTGATACATCTACACCTCTATCCCTTGTCTGTGTATAAGGACCTGAGTCTGGGACTGATAGACGTCTCTCTGATAGTGATACATCTACCCCTCTATCCCTTCTCTGTGTATAAGGACCTGAGTCTGGGACTGATAGACGTCTCTCTGATAGTGATACATCTACACCTCTATCCCCTCTCTGTGTATAAGGACCTGAGTCTGGGACTGATAGACGTCTCTCTGATAGTGATACATCTACCCCTCTATCCCCTGTCTGTGTATAAGGACCTGAGTCTGGGACTGATAGACGTCTCTCTGATAGTGATACATCTACCCCTCTATCCCTTCACTGTGTATAAGGACCTGAGTCTGGGACTGATAGACGTCTCTCTGATAGTGATACATCTACCCCTCTATCCCCTGTCTGTGTATAAGGACCTGAGTCTGGGACTGATAGACATCTCTCTGATAGTGATACATCTACACCTCTATCCCCTGTCTGTGTATAAGGACCTGAGTCTAGGACTGATAGACGTCTCTCTGATAGTGATACATCTACCCCTCTATCCCCTGTCTGTGTATAAGGACCTGAGTCTGGGACTGATAGACGTCTCTCTGATAGTGATACATCTACACCTCTATCCCCTGTCTGTGTATAAGGACCTGAGTCTGGGACTGATATACGTCTCTCTGATAGTGATACATCTACACCTCTATCCCTTGTCTGTGTATAAGGACCTGAGTCTGGGACTGATAGACGTCTCTCTGATAGTGATACATCTACACCTCTATCCCCTGTCTGTGTATAAGGACCTGAGTCTGGGACTGATAGACGTCTCTCTGATAGTGATACATCTACTCCTCTATCCCCTGTCTGTGTATAAGGACCTGAGTCTGGGACTGATAGACGTCTCTCTGATAGTGATACATCTACACCTCTATCCCCTGTCTGTGTATAAGGACCTGAGTCTGGGACTGATAGACGTCTCTCTGATAGTGATACATCTACACCTCTATCCCCTGTCTGTGTATAAGGACCTGAGTCTGGGACTGATAGACGTCTCTCTGATAGTGATACATCTACACCTCTATCCCCTGTCTGTGTATAAGGACCTGAGTCTGGGACTGATAGACGCCTCTCTGATAGTGATACATATACCCCTCTATCCCTTCTCTGTGTATAAGGACCTGAGTCTGGGACTGATAGACGTCTCTCTGATAGTGATACATCTACCCCTCTATCCCCTGTCTGTGTATAAGGACCTGAGTCTGGGACTGATAGACGTCTCTCTGATAGTGATACATCTACCCCTCTATCCCTTCTCTGTGTATAAGGACCTGAGTCTGGGACTGATAGACGTCTCTCTGATAGTGATACATCTACCCCTCTATCCCCTGTCTGTGTATAAGGACCTGAGTCTGGGACTGATAGACATCTCTCTGATAGTGATACATCTACCCCTCTATCCCTGTCTGTGTATAAGGACCTGAGTCTGGGACTGATAGACGTCTCTCTGATAGTGATACATCTACACCTCTATCCCTGTCTGTGTATAAGGACCTGAGTCTGGGACTGATAGACATCTCTCTGATAGTGATACATCTACACCTCTATCCCCTGTCTGTGTATAAGGACCTGAGTCTGGGACTGATAGACGTCTCTCTGATAGTGATACATCTACCCCTCTATCCCCTGTCTGTGTATAAGGACCTGAGTCTGGGACTGATAGACATCTCTCTGATAGTGATACATCTACCCCTCTATCCCCTGTCTGTGTATAAGGACCTGAGTCTGGGACTGATAGACGTCTCTCTGATAGTGATACATCTACACCTCTATCCCTTCTCTGTGTATAAGGACCTGAGTCTGGGACTGATAGACGTCTCTCTGATAGTGATACATCTACACCTCTATCCCCTGTCTGTGTATAAGGATCTGAGTCTGGGACTGATAGACGTCTCTCTGATAGTGATACATCTACACCTCTATCCCCTGTCTGTGTATAAGGACCTGAGTCTGGGACTGATAGACGTCTCTCTGATAGTGATACATCTACACCTCTATCCCCTGTCTGTGTATAAGGACCTGAGTCTGGGACTGATAGACGTATCTCTGATAGTGATACATCTACACCTCTATCCCCTGTCTGTGTATAAGGACCTGAGTCTGGGACTGATAGACGTCTCTCTGATAGTGATACATCTACACCTCTATCCCCTGTCTGGGTATAAGGACCTGAGTCTGGGACTGATAGACGTCTCTCTGATAGTGATACATCTACCCCTCTATCCCTTGTCTGTGTATAAGGACCTGAGTCTGGGACTGATAGACGTCTCTCTGATAGTGATACATCTACCCCTTTATCCCCTGTCTGTGTATAAGGACCTGAGTCTGGGACTGATAGACGTCTCTCTGATAGTGATACATCTACACCTCTATCCCTTCTCTGTGTATAAGGACTTGAGTCTGGGACTGATAGACGTCTCTCTGATAGTGATACATCTACACTTCTATCCCTGTCTGTGTATAAGGACCTGAGTCTGGGACTGATAGACGTCTCTCTGATAGTGATACATCTACCCCTCTATCCCCTGTCTGTGTATAAGGACCTGAGTCTGGGACTGATAGACGTCTCTCTGATAGTGATACATCTACACCTCTATCCCTTCTCTGTGTATAAGGACCTGAGTCTGGGACTGATAGACGTCTCTCTGATAGTGATACATCTACCCCTCTATCCCCTGTCTGTGTATAAGGACCTGAGTCTGGGACTGATAGACGTCTCTCTGATAGTGATACATCTACCCTCTATCCCCTGTCTGTGTATAAGGACCTGAGTCTGGGACTGATAGACGTCTCTCTGATAGTGATACATCTACACCTCTATCCCCTGTCTGTGTATAAGGACCTGAGTCTGGGACTGATAGACGTCTCTCTGATAGTGATACATCTACACCTCTATCCCCTGTCTGTGTATAAGGACCTGAGTCTGGGACTGATAGACGTCTCTCTGATAGTGATACATCTACCCCTCTATCCCTTGTCTGTGTATAAGGACCTGAGTCTGGGACTGATAGACGTCTCTCTGATAGTGATACATCTACACCTCTATTCCTTGTCTGTGTATAAGGACCTGAGTCTGGGACTGATAGACGCCTCTCTGATAGTGATACATCTACCCCTCTATCCCCTGTCTGTGTATAAGGACCTGAGTCTGGGACTGATAGACGTCTCTCTGATAGTGATACATCTACCCCTCTATCCCTTGTCTGTGTATAAGGACCTGAGTCTGGGACTGATAGACGTCTCTCTGATAGTGATACATCTACACCTCTATCCCCTGTCTGTGTATAAGGACCCGAGTCTGGGACTGATAGACGTCTCTCTGATAGTGATACATCTACACCTCTATCCCTTGTCTGTGTATAAGGACCCGAGTCTGGGACTGATAGACGTCTCTCTGATAGTGATACATCTACCCCTCTATCCCCTGTCTGTGTATAAGGACCCGAGTCTGGGACTGATAGACGTCTCTCTGATAGTGATACATCTACACCTCTATCCCCTGTCTGTGTATAAGGACCTGAGTCTGGGACTGATAGACATCTCTCTGATAGTGATACATCTACACCTCTATCCCCTGTCTGTGTATAAGGACCTGAGTCTGGGACTGATAGACGTCTCTCTGATAGTGATATATTACACCTCTATCCCTTCTCTGTGTATAAGGACCTGAGTCTGGGACTGATAGACGTCTCTCTGATAGTGATACATCTACACCTCTATCCCCTGTCTGTGTATAAGGACCTGAGTCTGGGACAGATAGACGTCTCTCTGATAGTGATACATCTACCCCTCTATCCCCTGTCTGTGTATAAGGACCTGAGTCTGGGACTGATAGACGTCTCTCTGATAGTGATACATCTACACCTCTATCCCCTGTCTGTGTATAAGGACCTGAGTCTGGGACTGATAGACGTCTCTCTGATAGTGATACATCTACCCCTCTATCCCTGTCTGTGTATAAGGACCTGAGTCTGGGACTGATAGACGTCTCTCTGATAGTGATACATCTACACCTCTATCCCCTGTCTGTGTATAAGGACCTGAGTCTGGGACTGATAGACATCTCTCTGATAGTGATACATCTACACTTCTATCCCTTGTCTGTGTATAAGGACCTGAGTCTGGGACTGATAGACGTCTCTCTGATAGTGATACATCTACACCTCTATCCCCTGTCTGTGTATAAGGACCTGAGTCTGGGACTGATAGACGTCTCTCTGATAGTGATACATCTACACCTCTATCCCTTCTCTGTGTATAAGGACCTGAGTCTGGGACTGATAGACGTCTCTCTGATAGTGATACATCTACACCTCTATCCCCTGTCTGTGTATAAGGACCTGAGTCTGGGACTGATAGACGTCTCTCTGATAGTGATACATCTACACCTCTATCCCCTGTCTGTGTATAAGGACCTGAGTCTGGGACTGATAGACGTCTCTCTGATAGTGATACATCTACACCTCTATCCCCTGTCTGTGTATAAGGACCTGAGTCTGGGACTGATAGACGTCTCTCTGATAGTGATACATCTACACCTCTATCCCTTGTCTGTGCATAAGGACCTGAGTCTGGGACTGATAGACGTCTCTCTGATTGTGATACATCTACCCCTCTATCCCCTGTCTGTGTATAAGGACCTGAGTCTGGGACTGATAGACGTCTCTCTGATAGTGATACATCTACACCTCTATCCCCTGTCTTGTATAAGGACCTGAGTCTGGGACTGATAGACGTCTCTCTGATAGTGATACATCTACCCCTCTATCCCCTGTCTGTGTATAAGGACCTGAGTCTGGGACTGATAGACGTCTCTCTGATAGTGATACATCTACACCTCTATCCCCTGTCTGTGTATAAGGACCTGAGTCTGGGACTGATAGACATCTCTCTGATAGTGATACATCTACACCTCTGTCCCCTGTCTGTGTATAAGGACCTGAGTCTGGGACTGATAGACGTCTCTCTGATAGTGATACATCTACACCTCTGTCCCCTGTCTGTGTATAAGGACCTGAGTCTGGGACTGATAGACGTCTCTCTGATAGTGATACATCTACCCCTCTATCCCTTGTCTGTGTATAAGGACCTGAGTCTGGGACTGATAGACGTCTCTCTGATAGTAATACATCTACACCTCTATCCCTTGTCTGTGTATAAGGACCTGAGTCTGGGACTGATAGACGTCTCTCTGATAGTGATACATCTACCCCTCTATCCCTTGTCTGTGTATAAGGACCTGAGTCTGGGACTGATAGATGTCTCTCTGATAGTGATACATCTACCCCTCTATCCCTTGTCTGTGTATAAGGACCTGAGTCTGGGACTGATAGATGTCTCTCTGATAGTGATACATCTACCCCTCTATCCCTTGTCTGTGTATAAGGACCTGAGTCTGGGACTGATAGACGTCTCTCTGATAGTGATACATCTACACCTCTATCCCTTGTCTGTGTATAAGGACCTGAGTCTGGGACTGATAGACGTCTCTCTGATAGTGATACATCTACACCTCTATCCCCTGTCTGTGTATAAGGACCTGAGTCTGGGACTGATAGACGTCTCTCTGA
Organism: Rhinophrynus dorsalis; assembly: GCA_037306005.1. Lineage (NCBI taxonomy): Eukaryota > Metazoa > Chordata > Amphibia > Anura > Rhinophrynidae > Rhinophrynus > Rhinophrynus dorsalis. The sequence goes on from CM074728.1 coordinate 128,431,273, forward strand.
TAGTGATACATCTACCCCTCTATCCCCTGTCTGTGTATAAGGACCTGAGTCTGGGACTGATAGACATCTCTCTGATAGTGATACATCTACCCCTCTATCCCCTGTCTGTGTATAAGGACCTGAGTCTGGGACTGATAGACGTCTCTCTGATAGTGATACATCTACACCTCTATCCCTTCTCTGTGTATAAGGACCTGAGTCTGGGACTGATAGACGTCTCTCTGATAGTGATACATCTACACCTCTATCCCCTGTCTGTGTATAAGGATCTGAGTCTGGGACTGATAGACGTCTCTCTGATAGTGATACATCTACACCTCTATCCCCTGTCTGTGTATAAGGACCTGAGTCTGGGACTGATAGACGTCTCTCTGATAGTGATACATCTACACCTCTATCCCCTGTCTGTGTATAAGGACCTGAGTCTGGGACTGATAGACGTATCTCTGATAGTGATACATCTACACCTCTATCCCCTGTCTGTGTATAAGGACCTGAGTCTGGGACTGATAGACGTCTCTCTGATAGTGATACATCTACACCTCTATCCCCTGTCTGGGTATAAGGACCTGAGTCTGGGACTGATAGACGTCTCTCTGATAGTGATACATCTACCCCTCTATCCCTTGTCTGTGTATAAGGACCTGAGTCTGGGACTGATAGACGTCTCTCTGATAGTGATACATCTACCCCTTTATCCCCTGTCTGTGTATAAGGACCTGAGTCTGGGACTGATAGACGTCTCTCTGATAGTGATACATCTACACCTCTATCCCTTCTCTGTGTATAAGGACTTGAGTCTGGGACTGATAGACGTCTCTCTGATAGTGATACATCTACACTCTATCCCCTGTCTGTGTATAAGGACCTGAGTCTGGGACTGATAGACGTCTCTCTGATAGTGATACATCTACCCCTCTATCCCCTGTCTGTGTATAAGGACCTGAGTCTGGGACTGATAGACGTCTCTCTGATAGTGATACATCTACACCTCTATCCCTTCTCTGTGTATAAGGACCTGAGTCTGGGACTGATAGACGTCTCTCTGATAGTGATACATCTACCCCTCTATCCCTGTCTGTGTATAAGGACCTGAGTCTGGGACTGATAGACGTCTCTCTGATAGTGATACATCTACCCTCTATCCCCTGTCTGTGTATAAGGACCTGAGTCTGGGACTGATAGACGTCTCTCTGATAGTGATACATCTACACCTCTATCCCCTGTCTGTGTATAAGGACCTGAGTCTGGGACTGATAGACGTCTCTCTGATAGTGATACATCTACACCTCTATCCCCTGTCTGTGTATAAGGACCTGAGTCTGGGACTGATAGACGTCTCTCTGATAGTGATACATCTACCCCTCTATCCCTTGTCTGTGTATAAGGACCTGAGTCTGGGACTGATAGACGTCTCTCTGATAGTGATACATCTACACCTCTATTCCTTGTCTGTGTATAAGGACCTGAGTCTGGGACTGATAGACGTCTCTCTGATAGTGATACATCTACCCTCTATCCCCTGTCTGTGTATAAGGACCTGAGTCTGGGACTGATAGACGTCTCTCTGATAGTGATACATCTACCCCTCTATCCCTTGTCTGTGTATAAGGACCTGAGTCTGGGACTGATAGACGTCTCTCTGATAGTGATACATCTACACCTCTATCCCCTGTCTGTGTATAAGGACCCGAGTCTGGACTGATAGACGTCTCTCTGATAGTGATACATCTACACCTCTATCCCTTGTCTGTGTATAAGGACCTGAGTCTGGGACTGATAGACGTCTCTCTGATAGTGATACATCTACCCCTCTATCCCCTGTCTGTGTATAAGGACCTGAGTCTGGGACTGATAGACGTCTCTCTGATAGTGATACATCTACACCTCTATCCCCTGTCTGTGTATAAGGACCTGAGTCTGGGACTGATAGACGTCTCTCTGATAGTGATACATCTACACCTCTATCCCTGTCTGTGTATAAGGACCTGAGTCTGGGACTGATAGACGTCTCTCTGATAGTGATACATTACACCTCTATCCCTTCTCTGTGTATAAGGACCTGAGTCTGGGACTGATAGACGTCTCTCTGATAGTGATACATCTACACCTCTATCCCCTGTCTGTGTATAAGGACCTGAGTCTGGGACTGATAGACGTCTCTCTGATAGTGATACATCTACACCTCTATCCCCTGTCTGTGTATAAGGACCTGAGTCTGGGACTGATAGACGTCTCTCTGATAGTGATACATCTACACCTCTATCCCCTGTCTGTGTATAAGGACCTGAGTCTGGGACTGATAGACGTCTCTCTGATAGTGATACATCTACCCCTCTATCCCCTGTCTGTGTATAAGGACCTGAGTCTGGGACTGATAGACGTCTCTCTGATAGTGATACATCTACACCTCTATCCCCTGTCTGTGTATAAGGACCTGAGTCTGGGACTGATAGACGTCTCTCTGATAGTGATACATCTACACTCTATCCCTGTCTGTGTATAAGGACCTGAGTCTGGGACTGATAGACGTCTCTCTGATAGTGATACATCTACACCTCTATCCCCTGTCTGTGTATAAGGACCTGAGTCTGGGACTGATAGACGTCTCTCTGATAGTGATACATCTACACCTCTATCCCTGTCTGTGTATAAGGACCTGAGTCTGGGACTGATAGACGTCTCTCTGATAGTGATACATCTACACCTCTATCCCCTGTCTGTGTATAAGGACCTGAGTCTGGACTGATAGACGTCTCTCTGATAGTGATACATCTACACCTCTATCCCCTGTCTGTGTATAAGGACCTGAGTCTGGGACTGATAGACGTCTCTCTGATAGTGATACATCTACACCTCTATCCCCTGTCTGTGTATAAGGACCTGAGTCTGGGACTGATAGACGTCTCTCTGATAGTGATACATCTACACCTCTATCCA
>CM074728.1:128434412-128449412 GCA_037306005.1 Rhinophrynus dorsalis
TAAGGGAGAATGAGGAGAGATAAGGAGATAGAGGGAGGAGAAGAGAAGGGAGAATGAGGAGGGATAAGGAGATAGAGGGGGAGAAGAGAAGGGAGAATGAGGAGGGATAAGGAGATAGAGGGGGAGAAGAGAAGGGAGAATGAGGAGGGATAAGGAAATAGAGGGGGAGAAGAGAAGGAAGAATGAGGAGGGATAAGGAGATAGAGGGGGAGAAGAGAAGGGAGAATGAGGAGGGATAAGGAGGTCGAGGGAGGAGAAGAGAAGGGAGAATGAGGAGGGATAAGGAGATAGAGGGGGGAGAAGAGAAGGGAGAATGAGGAGGGATAAGGAGATAGAGGGGGAGAAGAAGAGAAGGGAGAATGAGGAGGGATAAGGAGATAGAAGGGGGAGAAGAGAAGGGAGAATGAGGAGGGATAAGGAGATAGAGGGGGAGAAGAGAAGGGAGAATGAGGAGGGATAAGGAGATAGAGGGGGGAGAAGAGAAGGGAGAATGAGGAGGGATAAGGAGATAGAGGGGGAGAAGAGAAGGGAGAATGAGGAGGGATAAGGAGATAGAGGGGGGAGAAGAGAAGGAGAATGAGGAGGGATAAGGAGATAGAGGGGGGAGAAGAGAAGGGAGAATGAGGAGGGATAAGGAGATAGAGGGAGGAGAAGAGAAGGAGAATGAGGAGGGATAAGGAGATAGAGGGGGAGAAGAGAAGGGAGAATGAGGAGGGATAAGGAGATAGAGGGGGAGAGAAGGGAGAATGAGGAGGGATAAGGAGATAGAGGGAGAGAGAAGGGAGAATGAGGAGGGATAAGGAGATAGAGGGGGAGAAGAGAAGGGAGAATGAGGAGGGATAAGGAGATAGAGGGGGGAGAAGAGAAGGGAGAATGAGGAGGGATAAGGAGATAGAGGGAGGAGAAGAGAAGGGAGAATGAGGAGGGATAAGGAGATAGAGGGGGAGAAGAGAAGGGAGAATGAGGAGGGATAAGGAGATAGAGGGGGAGAAGAGAAGGGAGAATGAGGAGGGATAAGGAGATAGAGGGGGAGAAGAGAAGGGAGAATGAGGAGGGATAAGGAGATAGAGGGGAGAAGAGAAGGGAGAATGAGGAGGGATAAGGAGATAGAGGGAGGAGAAGAGAAGGGAGAATGAGGAGGGATAAGGAGATAGAGGGAGAAGAGAGAAGGGAGAATGAGGAGGGATAAGGAGATAGAGGGAGGAGAAGAGAAGGGAGAATGAGGAGAGATAAGGAGATAGAGGGGGAGAAGAGAAGGGAGAATGAGGAGGATAAGGAGATAGAGGGGAGAAGAGAAGGAGAATGAGGAGGGATAAGGAGATAGAGGGGGGAGAAGAGAAGGGAGAATGAGGAGGGATAAGGAGATAGAGGGGAGAAGAGAAGGGAGAATGAGGAGGGATAAGGAGATAGAGGGGAGGAGAAGAGAAGGGAGAATGAGGAGGGATAAGGAGATAGAGGGTGAGAAGAGAAGGAGAATGAGGAGGGATAAGAGAGAGGGGGAGAAGAGATGGGAGAATGAGGAGAGATAAGGAGATAGAGGGGAGAAGAGAAGGGAGAATGAGGAGGGATAAGGAGATAGAGGAGGAGAAGAGAAGGGAGAATGAGGAGGGATAAGGAGATAGAGGGGGGAGAAGAGAAGGGAGAATGAGGAGGGATAAGGAGATAGAGGGGGAGAAGAGAAGGGAGAATGAGGAGAGATAAGGAGATAGAGGGAGGAGAAGAGAAGGGAGAATGAGGAGGGATAAGGAGATAGAGGGGGAGAAGAGAAGGGAGAATGAGGAGGGATAAGGAGATAGAGGGGAGAAGAGAAGGGAGAATGAGGAGGGATAAGGAGATAGAGGGGGAGAAGAGAAGGGAGAATGAGGAGGGATAAGGAAATAGAGGGGGGAGAAGAGAAGGAAGAATGAGGAGGGATAAGGAGATAGAGGGGGAGAAGAGAAGGGAGAATGAGGAGGGATAAGGAGGTCGAGGGGAGGAGAAGAGAAGGGAGAATGAGGAGGGATAAGGAGATAGAGGGGAGGAGAAGAGAAGGGAGAATGAGGAGGGATAAGGAGATAGAGGGGGAGAAGAGAAGGGAGAATGAGGAGGGATAAGGAGATAGAGGGGGAGAAGAAGAGAAGGGAGAATGAGGAGGGATAAGGAGATAGAGGGGGGAGAAGAGAAGGGAGAATGAGGAGGATAAGGAGATAGAGGGGGAGAAGAAGAGAAGGGAGAATGAGGAGGGATAAGGAGATAGAGGGGGAGAAGAGAAGGGAGAATGAGGAGGGATAAGGAGATAGAGGGGGGAGAAGAGAAGGGAGAATGAGGAGGGATAAGGAGATAGAGGGGGAGAAGAAGAGAAGGGAGAATGAGGAGGGATAAGGAGATAGAGGGGGAGAAGAGAAGGGAGAATGAGGAGGGATAAGGAGATAGAGGGGGAGGAGAAGAGAAGGAAGAATGAGGAGGGATAAGGAGATAGAGGGGAGAAGAGAAGGAGAATGAGGAGGGAGAAGGAGATAGAGGGGGAGAAGAGAAGGGAGAATGAGGAGGGATAAGGAGATAGAGGGGAGAAAAGAAGGGAGAATGAGGAGGGATAAGGAGATAGAGGGGAGAATAGAAGGGAGAATGAGGAGTGATAAGGAGATAGAGGGAGGAGAAGAGAAGGGAGAATGAGGAGGGATAAGGAGATAGAGGGGAGAAGAGAAGGGAGAATGAGGAGAGATAAGGAGATAGAGGGGGGAGAAGAGAAGGGAGAATGAGGAGGGATAAGGAGATAGAGGGGGGAGAAGAGAAGGGAGAATGAGGAGGGATAAGGAGATATAGGGGGGAGAAGAGAAGGGAGAATGAGGAGGGATAAGGAGATAGAGGGGGAGAAGAGAAGGGAGAATGAGGAGGGATAAGGAGATAGAGGGGGGAAGAAGAGAAGGGAGAATGAGGAGGGATAAGGAGATAGAGGGAGAAGAAGAGAAGGGAGAATGAGGAGGGATAAGGAGATAGAGGAGGAGAAGAGAAGGGAGAATGAGGAGGGATAAGGAGATAGAGGGAGGAGAAGAGAAGGGAGAATGAGGAGGGATAAGGAGATAGAGGGAGAAGAAGAGAAGGGAGAATGAGGAGGGATAAGGAGATAGAGGGAGGAGAAGAGAAGGGAGAATGAGGAGAGATAAGGAGATAGAGGGAGGAGAAGAGAAGGGAGAATGAGGACGGATAAGGAGATAGAGGGGAGAAGAGAAGGGAGAATGAGGAGGATAAGGAGATAGAGGGGGAGAAGAGAAGGGAGAATGAGGAGGGATAAGGAGATAGAGGGAGGAGAAGAGAAGGGAGAATGAGGAGGGATAAGGAGATAGAGGGTGAGAAGAGAAGGGAGAATGAGGAGGGATAAGGAGATAGAGGGGGAGAAGAGATGGGAGAATGAGGAGAGATAAGGAGATAGAGGGGAGAAGAGAAGGGAGAATGAGGAGGGATAAGGAGATAGAGGAGGAGAAGAGAAGGGAGAATGAGGAGGGATAAGGAGATAGAGGGGGGAGAAGAGAAGGAGAATGAGGAGGGATAAGGAGATAGAGGGGGAGAAAAGAAGGGAGAATGAGGAGAGATAAGGAGATAGAGGGAGGAGAAGAGAAGGGAGAATGAGGAGGGATAAGGAGATAGAGGGGAGAAGAGAAGGGAGAATGAGGAGGGATAAGGAGATAGAGGGGAGAAGAGAAGGGAGAATGAGGAGGGATAATGAGATAGAGGGGAGGAGAAGAGAAGGGAGAATGAGGAGGGATAAGGAGATAGAGGGGTAGAAGAGAAGGGAGAATGAGGAGGGATAAGGAGATAGAGGGGGAGAAGAGAAGGGAGAATGAGGAGGGATAAGGAGATAGAGGGGGGAGAAGAGAAGGGAGAATGAGGAGGGATAAGGAGATAGAGGGGAGAAGAAGAGAAGGGAGAATGAGGAGGGATAAGGAGATAGAGGGAGGAGAAGAGAAGGGAGAATGAGGAGGGATAAGGAGATAGAGGGGGAGAAGAGAAGGGAGAATGAGGAGGGATAAGGAGATAGTGGAGGAGAAGAGAAGGGAGAATGAGGAGGGATAAGGAGATAGAGGGAGAGAAGAAGAGAAGGGAGAATGAGGAGGGATAAGGAGATAGAGGGAGGAGAAGAGAAGGAGAATGAGGAGGGATAAGGAGATAGAGGGGGAGAAGAGAAGGGAGAATGAGGAGGGATAAGGAGATAGAGGGGGAGAAGAGAAGGGAGAATGAGGAGGGATAAGGAGATAGAGGGGAAGGAGAAGAGAAGGGATAATGAGGAGGGATAAGGAGATAGAGGGAGGAGAAGAGATGGGAGAATGAGGAGGGATAAGGAGATAGAGGGGGAGAAGAGAAGGGAGAATGAGGAGGGATAAGGAGATAGAGGGGGAGAAGAGAAGGGAGAATGAGGAGGGATAAGGAGATAGAGGGAGAGAAGAAGAGAAGGGAGAATGAGGAGGGATAAGGAGATAGAGGGGAAGGAGAAGAGAAGGGATAATGAGGAGGGATAAGGAGATAGAGGGAGGAGAAGAGATGGGAGAATGAGGAGGGATAAGGAGATAGAGGGGGAGAAGAGAAGGGAGAATGAGGAGGGATAAGGAGATAGAGGGGGAGAAGAGAAGGGAGAATGAGGAGGGATAAGGAGATAGAGGGAGAGAAGAGAAGGAGAATGAGAAGGGATAAGGAGATAGAGGGGAGGAGAAGGGAGAATGAGGAGGGATAAGGAGATAGAGGGGGAGAAGAGAAGGGAGAATGAGGAGGGATAAGGAGATAGAGGGGGAGGAGAGAAGGGAGAATGAGGAGTGATAAGGAGATAGAGGGGAGAAGAAGATAAGGAGAATGGGAGGATAAGGAGATAGAGGGGAGGAGAAGAGAGAATGAGGAGGGATAAGGTGATAGAGGGGGAGAAGAGAAGGAGAATGAGGAGAGATAAGGAGATAGAGGGGAGAAGAGAAGGGAGAATGAGGAGAGATAAGGAGATAGAGGGGAGAAGAGAAGGGAGAATGAGGAGGGATTAAGGAGATAGAGGGGGAGAAGAGAAGGGAGAATGAGGAGGGATAAGGAGATAGAGGGGAGAAGAAGAGAAGGGAGAATGAGGAGGGATAAGGAGATAGAGGGAGGAGAAGAGAAGGGAGAATGAGGCGGGATAAGGAGATAAAGGGGGAGAAGAGAAGGGAGAATGAGGAGGGATAAGGAGATAGAGGAGGAGAAGAGAAGGAGAATGAGGAGGATAAGTAGATAGAGGGGGAGAAGAGAAGGAGAATGAGGAGGATAAGGAGATAGAGGGAGGAGAAGAGAAGGGAGAATGAGGAGGGATAAGGAGATAGAGGGGAGGAGAAGAGAAGGGAGAATGAGGAGGGATAAGGAGATAGAGGGGAGAAGAGAAGGGAGAATGAGGAGGGATAAGGAGATAGAGGAGGAGAAGAGAAGGGAGAATGAGGAGGGATAAGTAGATAGAGAGGTAGAAGAGAAGGGAGAATGAGGAGTGATAAGGAGATAGAGGGAGGAGAAGAGAAGGGAGAATGAGGAGGGATAAGGAGATAGAGGGGAGGAAAAGAGAAGGGAGAATGAGGAGGGATAAGGAGATAGAGGGGGGAGAAGAGAAGGGAGAATGAGGAGGGATTAGGAGATAGAGGGGAGAAGAGAAGGAGAATGAGGAGAGATAAGGAGATAGAGGGGAGGAGAAGAGAAGGGAGAATGAGGAGGGATTAGGAGATAGAGGGGGAGAAGAGAAGGGAGAATGAGGAGGGATAAGGAGATAGAGGGAGGAGAAGAGAAGGGAGAATGAGGAGGGATAAGGAGATAGAGGGGGAGAAGAGAAGGGAGAATGAGGAGGGATAAAGAGATAGAGGGAGGAGAAGAGAAGGGAGAATGAGGAGGGATAAGGAGATAGAGGGGGAGAAGAGAAGGGAGAATGAGGAGGGATAAGGAGATAGAGGGGGAGAAGAGAAGGGAGAATGAGGAGGGATAAGGAGATAGAGGGGGAGAAGAGAAGGGAGAATGAGGAGGGATAAGGAGATAGAGGGGGAGAAGAGAAGGGAGAATGAGGAGGATAAGGAGATAGAGGGAGGAGAAGAGAAGGGAGAATGAGGAGGGATAAGGAGATAGAGGGGGAGAAGAGAAGGGAGAATGAGGAGTGATAAGGAGATAGAGGGAGGAGAAGAGAAGGGAGAATGAGGAGGGATAAGGAGATAGAGGGTTGAGAAGAGAAGGAGAATGAGGAGGGATAAGGAGATAGAGGGGGGAGAAGAGAAGGGAGAATGAGGAGGGATAAGGAGATAGAGGGGGAGAAGAGAAGGAGAATGAGGAGGGATAAGGAGATAGAGGGGGAGAAGAGAAGGGAGATGAGGAGAAGGAGATAGAGGGAGAGAGGAAGAGAGGAGAATGAGGAGGGATAAGGAGATAGAGGGTGGAGGAGAAGAGAGAATGAGAAGGGATAAGGAGATAGAGGGAGGAGAAGAGAAGGGAGAATGAGGAGGGATAAGGAGATAGAGGGGGAGAAGAGAAGGGAGAATGAGGAGGGATAAGGAGATAGAGAGGGGGGGAGAAGAGAAGGGAGAATGAGGAGGGATAAGGAGATAGAGGAGGAGAAGAGAAGGGAGAATGAGGAGGGATAAGGAGATAGAGGGGGGGAGAAGAGAAGGGAGAATGAGGAGGGATAAGGAGATAGAGGGGGAGGAGAGAAGGGAGAATGAGGAGGGATAAGGAGATAGAGGGGAGGAGAAGGGAGAATGAGGAGGGATAAGGATATAGAGGGGAGAAGAAGAGAAGGGAGAATGAGGAGGGATAAGGAGATAGAGAGGGAGAAGAGAAGGGAGAATGAGGAGGGATAAGGAGATAGAGGGAGGAGAAGAGAAGGGAGAATGAGGAGGGATAAGGAGATAGAGGGAGGAGAAGAGAAGGGAGAATGAGGAAGGATAAGGAGATAGAGGGGGAGAAGAGAAGGGAGAATGAGGAGGGATAAGGAGATAGAGGAGGAGAAGAAGAGAAGGGAGAATGAGGAGGGATAAGGAGATAGAGGAGGAGAAGAGAAGGGAGAATGAGGAGGGATAAGGAGATAGAGGGGGAGGAGAAGAGAAGGGAGAATGAGGAGGGATAAGGAGATAGAGGGGGATGAGAAAAGGAGAAATGTAGATACAGAGAGGGAGAGTGGAGGAGAGATGCAGAGACAGAAAGGGAGAGAGAAGAATGGATGCAGAGAAAGAGAGAATGAGAGAGGAGGAGAGATGCAGATACAGAGAGGGAGAGAGGATGAGAAATACAGAGAGAGGGAGAGAATGAAAGAGGAATAGAGATGCAGTGAGAGAGAGGGAGAGAGAAGGAAGGATGTAGAGAGACAGAACAAGAGAGAAGAGATGCAGAGACAGAGAAGGAGAGAGAGAATGAATGAAGAAAGAGAAGCAGAGGTGCAGAAAGAGGATGAGAGATGCAGAGAGAAAGAGTGAGAGGAGGAGATGAGGGATATGGAGGTTGGATTGGAGGAGAGTGTGGTAGAGACAGATGAGGGATATGTACATAGGATGGGAGGAGAGTGTAGAGGAGATAGAGGAGGGATAGTGTGGTAGGATTGGAGGAGACTATGGAAGTGACAGAGGAGGGAGAGGGAGGCAGGATTGGAGGAAAGTGTGTGGAGACAGAGGAGCGAGGTAGGATTGGAGGAGAGTGTAGTAGAGACAGGTGGGATACGGAGGCAGGATTGGAGGAGAGTGTGGTGGAGACAGAGGATGGAGAAGGAGGTAGGATTGGAGGAGAGAGTGGAAGAGACAGAGGAGGGATACAGTGGTAGGATTGGAGGAGAGTGTGGATGAGACAGAGAAGGGAGAGTGAGGTCGGATTGGAGGAGAGTGTGGAGGAGACAGAGGATGGATAGTGAGGTAGGATTGGAGGAGAGTGTGGATGAGGCAGAGGAGGGATAGGAGGTAGGATTGGAGGAGAGTGTGGATGAGGCAGAGGAGGGATAGGGAGGTAGGATTGGAGGAGAGTGTGGATGAGGCAGAGGAGGGATAGGGTGGTAGGATTGGAGGAGAGTGTGGATGAGGCAGAGGATTGATAGGGTGGTAGGATTGGAGGAGAGTGTGGGGAGACAGAGGAGGGAGAGGGAGGTAGGATTGGAGGAGAGTGTGGAGGAGAGAGATGAGGGATAATGATGCAGGATTGGAGGAGAGTGTGGAGGAGACAGATGAGGGATAAGGGTGGTAAGATTAGATTAGAGTGTGGAGGAGACAGAGGATGGATAGTGAGGTAGGATTGGAGGAGAGTGTGGTGGAGACAGAGGAGGGAGAGGGAGGTTGGATTGGAGGAGAGTGTGGTGGAGACAGAGGAGGAAGAGGAAGGTAGGATTGGAGGAAAGTGTGGAGGAGACAAAGGAGGGAGAGGGAAGTAGGATTAGAGGAGAGTGTGGAGGAGACAGATGAAGGATATAGAGGTAGGATTGGAGGAAAGTGTGGAAGAGACATAGGAGGGATAGGTAGGTAAGGTTGTAGGAGAGTGTGGAGGAGAAAGAGGAGGCAGAGGGAGGTAGGATTGGAGGAGAGTGTGGAGGAGACAGAGGAGTGATATGTACATAGGATGGGAGGAGAGTGTGGAGGCGATAGAGGAGGGATAGGGTGGTAGGATTGGAGGAGACTATGGAAGTGACAGAGGAGGGAGAGGGAGGCAGGATTGGAGGAAAGTGTGTGAGGTAGGATTGGAGGAGGGTGTAGTAGAGACAGGTGGGATACGGAGGTAGGATTGGAGGAGAGTGTGGAGGAGACAGATGAGGGAAAGGGTGGTAAGATTGGAGGAGACTGTGGAGGAGACAGAGGATGGATAGTGAGGTTGGATTGGAGAAGAGTGAGGAGGAGACACAGGAGGGATAGGGAGGTGGGGTTGGAGGAGAGTGTAGAGGAGACAGATGAAGGATATAGAGGTAGGATTGGAGGAAAGTGTGGAAGAGACATAGGAGGGATAGGTAGGTAAGGTTGGAGGAGAGTGTGGAGGAGACAGAGGAGGCAGAGGGAGGTAGGATTGGAGGATAGTGTGGAGGAGACAGAGGAGGGATAGGGAGGTAGGATTGGAGGAAAGTGTGGAAGAGACATAGGAGGGATAGGTAGGTAAGGTTGGAGGAGAGCGTGGAGGAGACAGAGGAGGGAGAGGGAGGTAGGGTTGGAGGAGAGCGTGAAGGAGACAGAGGAGGGAGAGGGAGGTAGGATTGGAGGAGAGTGTGGTGGAGACAGATGAGGATAGGGAGGTAGGATTGGAGGAGACTGTGGATTTGACAAAGGAGGGATATGGAGGCAGGATTGGAGGAGAGTGTGGAGAAGACAGAGGAGGGATAGGGAGGTAGGATTGGAGGAGAGTGTGGAAGAGACAGAGGAGGGAGAGCGTGGTAGGATTGGAGGAGAGTGTGGATGAGACAGAGGAGGGAAAGGGAGGTAGGATTGGAGGAGAGTGTGGATGAGACAGAGGAGGGATAGGGAGGTAGGATTGGAGGAGAGTGTGGTGGAGACAGAGAAGGGATAGAGAGTTTGGATTGGAGAAGAGTGTGGAGAAGACAGAGGAGGGATAGGGAGGTAGGATTAGAGGAGAGTGTGGTGGAAACAGAGGAGGGAGAGGGACTCAGGATTGGAGGAGAGTGTGGAGGAGACAGAGGAGGGAGAGGGAGGTAGGTGAAATGGAGCATAGTCCATTACTGGAGCCCTAAGGACTTGAGTCCTTCCTGGTCCCAGTGTCACCTCACTATCTTAGTCCTGCCTTGTCCCAACATCACATTGCTGCCTTAGTCCTGCCTGGTCCCAGCGTCACCCCGCTTTCTTAGTCCTGCCTGGTCCCAGCGTCACATCGCTGCCTTAGTCCTGCCTCGTCCCTGCGTCACCCTGCTTTCTTAGTCCTGCATGGTCCCAGTATCACCTCACTATCTTGGTCTTGTCTGGTCCCAGCGTCACCTCGCTGTCTTAGTCCTGCCTGGTCCCAGTGTCACCTCGCTGTCTTAGTCCTGCCTGGTCCCAGTGTCACCTCGCTGTCTTAGTCCTGCATGGTCCCAGCGTCACCTCGCTGTCTTAGTCCTGCCTGGTCCCAGTGTCACCTCGCTGTCTTAGTCCTGCCTGGTCCCAGTGTCACCTCGCTGTCTTAGTCCTGCATGGTCCCAGCGTCACCTCGCTGTCTTAGTCCTGCCTGGTCCCAGTGTCACCTCGCTGTCTTAGTCCTGCCTGATCCCAGTGTCACCTCGCTGTCTTAGTCCTGCATGGTCCCAGCGTCACCTCGCTGTCTTAGTCCTGCCTGGTCCCAGTGTCACCTCGCTGTCTTAGTCCTGCCTGGTCCCAGCGTCACCTCGCTGTCTTAGTCCTGCCTGATCCCAGTGTCACCTCGCTGTCTTAGTCCTGCATGGTCCCAGCGTCACCTCGCTGTCTTAGTCCTGCCTGGTCCCAGCGTCACCTCGCTGTCTTAGTCCTGCCTGGTCCCAGCGTCACCTCGCTGTCTTAGTCCTGCATGGTCCCAGTGTCACCTCGCTGTCTTAGTCCTGCATGGTCCCAGCGTCACCTCGCTGTCTTAGTCCTGCATGGTCCCAGTGTCACCTCGCTGTCTTAGTCCTGCATGGTCCCAGTGTCACCTCGCTGTCTTAGTCCTGCATGGTCCTGGAGATTGGGGGCAATGGGGTGTAATGTGGAGATTGGGGGAAATATGGAGGTGGCCAGTGAAAATGGCCAATGGGGGGGTCCAATGTGGTTGGGGGGGGGCAATGTCATTGGGAGGTGCATGGCAATTCTTACACCAGGTCCCAGTGGCTTCTAGTTATGCCTCCGGTATCAGTGTCACCTCACTTAGTCCTGCCCAGGTAAACATCCGACTTTCCAGCCACTCTGCACAGCAGGTTCTAAAGTGAAGCAACGGAGCAATTATTTCAATAAAAGTCAATCCACCCGGCTCTCTGTCACCTGTCTAAATTCTTTAGCTCTCTATTGCCCTTTAATTGACATATGCTTCTCTCTAATGGCCGAGCACCATGGGATTTGCATTCACGTTATACTGATTATTTTCATTAGATTTAAATTATATCCAATTAAATATGTTGAGGCCAACGGTGTATATAGATAGTAAGGGGAGCTGAATGCAATTGTGTATTTCATTGTGCTGGCACACAATTTTGGGCTACAGTTCTCAAAAAATACATAATTGAACTGGAAAAGGTGCAGAGACGTGCAACAAAACTGATAAAGGGATTGGAGGAACTGAGTTATAAAGAGAGACTAGCCAAACTGGGTTTGTTTACATTAGAGAAGAGACGTCTAAGGGGTGATATGATTACTATTTACATACATATTCAAGGTCAATACAAAGAACTATCCAACAAATTATTTACTCAAAGAACTGAGATAAGAACAAAAGGTCATCCATTAAGACTTGAGGAAAGGTGCTTTCGACTGAAACAAAGGCAGGGATTCTTTACAGTAAGGGCGGTAAAGCTAAGGAATTCTCTGCCTCGAGATGTTGTACTTGCAGATAATGCAACTGCTTTCAAAAAAGCAATGGATGCCTATCTAACACAGAACAATATTGAAAATTATGACAGTTGGCTTCAGTGCAGATAGGTTGTTGATCCAGGGAAATATCTGACTGCCATTTGGAGTCAGGAAGGAATTTTTTTTACCAAATTGGGGCTAAATTGGAAATGGCTTCAGTTGGCTTTTTTTACCTTCCTCTGGATCAACAGGGGCGTATCTGGCATGGTCTGAACTTGATGGTCATATATTTTTTTTTCAGCCTCATAAACTATGTTACTATGTTACATGCATGCTTGGGTATATTATGTTCCACTCAGTTCCTGCCCCAGGTGCCGGTCAGTCTAAAGGTACCTCCTGAACATTTAATCTGGAGACAAGTTCCTGCAGGAGAGTAATATGACCCTCTGCATAACCTGATTGGTGGCCTGGTCCCTATCATGGAACGATTCTCTGTTTGCTTGCTTGAAGGAACTTAAGGAACCAGGGTTAGACAGCCCTTGGTTTTGTGTTTTGGAACTGGCCTCTGTTCCGGCCAGGCTCCGATATTCCAAATATATTGTTGGAGCTAGTAAAGATTTTCCATTCTTGAAATTAATCCGGATTCCGATGCAGGTTTCTTCATCTTCCTCGAGAACCCACACAGTTGATCCATTGTTGGAGTGAGCGTCTCCACAACCATTTTTCCAGTAGGTAGAGTAGGCAACCTCAGGGTGGTAGTCTGTATCATGTTTATTCTGAGTGGCTAGAAAACCTGGCCATTAAAACAGACCAACAGATCTTTCAGATACTACAGACACAACAAAGCTGTCCAAATTCACTATGTGGTGTTTTGGGCCTAGTCAATCATGTCTCAAACCCCTCATTTCAGGTTTATAGTGACTGGTTCATGTATTGCTATAATTATATCTAATTTCTGTACTGAAATGTATTAACTTATAAGTTATAGATCAAGGTTATTCTCTGCTCCATGCAATAGTGGATTGGCCTTTGGATGGGGTCCTGTAAAGAGTGGAGGGGCCTCTTGGTAAAGAAAGGGTGTCAGATATGCACATGTAGCCCAACAGACACACAGTGATCTATAAACAGACAGTGACACATACACACATATATACACATGCACAAACACACACATATACACACACACACAAACACACACACACAGTGATAAAGACACAAATACACACACAGCGTTAAATACACAAATACACACACACAGACAGTGATACACATGTGCACACACAGTGATAAACACACAAATATACACACACAGTGATACAAATGTGCACACACAGTGATAAACACACAAATATACACACACAGTGATACAAATGTGCACACACAGTGAGAAACACACAGATACACACACATAGTGATAAACACACAAATACACACAGACATTGATACATATGTGCACACAGTGAGAAACACACAAATACGCACACACACAGACCGTGATACACATGCGCACACACACACACACACACACACAAGGGTATATTGCCCTTTCATGATATGCAGAAATGCCTTTTTATATTCCCAAACCATAGTAAGGTTCAGTGTAAGGCATGTGTATAAATTCAGAGACTATACAGAAACCGCTGCAAAATAATCCCTCATTCTAACTAGACGTATTGCTTCACATTCTGTATTTAAACTTCATGGAAACATGCCAACAAACAGGCGTCATATTATATGTTCACTGTGTGTCAGATGTAAAGCCTCAGACATATAGTGGTAATTTGTATAACATAATTAATTTTTCTGGACAAATGAAGTCCAGGTTTTGATAAGCACACCCAAAAGAAAGGAAAAAGATAAATTATGGATATGCACTATATTCTGTGTAAATGTGATTAGAAAGCAGACCTCACACCTCATCACTGTAATGTGAACACAAGGTGGGGCCTTTGTATAACAAGGTATTTTGTTTCCTTAAAAAAGAAAGGCTGACAGGTCCTTCATACGACCAAAACATTCCACATTTATTGGAATGAGCCAAAATCTACACCCTGGGACCCAGCAAGGGTAATTTACTAAACAGACCTGGGCAAATTCTGGGGCAAACCAACTGCACCGTAAGGGGCAAATCAACAAATTAAACATCACAATAATTTAAAGAGGGTTTGGTGAATGGAAAGGAGGTATCCAATGTAGTATTATGCAGAGCCCCAAGTCCTTTGTTTACGCTGGCTTTATATGGGTTTCTGAAGTAATATTGTGTAAATGTCTGTAAAGTACCTGAGATAAAATAATAGCCTTTCTCTAGACAAAGATGTTGCTAATCTCAGGAAATGAATTACAAGCTGCACAAACAAACCTTTATCAATGTCTAAACAGATAGGTGTACTGCTGTATATCCATGTGTTAGAAAAGAAATATTATATTTACAATCAAATGCATATGTCTGCAGATGCTACACTGAATTACAGGATAATATAACATACTTATCCTTAAATAGATCAGGGCTTGCCACTGGTGGCTGATGTGCCAGATGTGGTCCCCAGGGTCTGTGAGTGACCCATGGACTGAACATGCAATTGCTTTAATAACCTTACTTCTGTGTTTAGTAGGAACCATCCCACCACCATATTGGTCTATGCAAAATAAGGTTGACAGCATGAAAAATGAGGCTAAAATTAAAATGAATGCACTGTGTTATACGTATAACCTCCAGTTTATAATTCTGTACTGTACATTTCATATAAATTGTTGTCTCCCCGGAGGGGAGTCTTCTGGTACGATAGGGGGTGAGAAAAATAACGTGGATCGCGTAAAAAGGGGCGAGGCCTGACGTGCGATGGGGTGGCAGGGCTTAACAGCTGTGACACAGATAGAAGGCTGGAGAAGGAGGAACACAGGGGAAAGAAACTCCCCACATCCAGAGGAATCCACCGCTGTCCCGGAGACCTGGTAAAGCAGTATCAAAACCAGAGTCTCCGGGGCAAATCTGGAGAGTTCCCATCTATGATTTCATGGACCCAGGCCCCACATAACCTATTCTGGCATGCTGTGCCAGTTATTGGGTGCTGGATGGAGTCCCTGCTCTGTCTGTCCCTCCTTCTACCTAATATCCAAAGTCTAAAAGAAGAGTCAAGTGATCATGAGATGTGAATGTAATTAACAAGACAGCAGAGCGCTTCCTTTACTTTGTACATCAGGCTAAAGACAGAGCAGAGAGTGGTGGCAGCGTCTCCATCGCCGAAAAGGAGTCACGTTAAGGGGAGATTAGAGGGAAATAGTTGGTGAAGGGGTCTCTATACTTTAAAACTAACTATATTACCTCCCTGGGTAACAGAGACAGCTTGCAGTCATATTTAACATCCAAGTGTTATACAAGAGACATGTATTTGTTTTGGATGAGATAAATTACATATGAAAGGTCTGAGCTTTGGATATCACATAAAGGCCCATCTTCATCAGGGTATGAATGGCTCAGTGCACAAGAAAGTCAAAGGATTATAATTGATGGCCAGATTGTCCCCCCAGTTTCATCTTCCAACCTCACACAGTTGGATCCAATTATAATCCATGATAGAGA